>BNST01000721.1:0-366586 GCA_019650275.1 Xylocarpus granatum
AAATTGTGTTATTATTAAAGTAATATTAACCAGCTTCCTATCACAAAAACAGGAATCTTCATCGCCTCATAAACCAAACTTTAATTTTAAGAAACTTCATGACATTAGCAATACAAATCGACAAAGATAGTTGTTTTGGACTTCTAACAAAAGAGGAGTCATCTGCAAATTCAAACTGTTTGAATGTTGCAGTGCTGGTCTTGTCACTTTTTTATTTTATAATTCTGTTATTATATATAAAAACATGCTCAATAATTCTTCTTAAACTTCGCATATTGGTTGTTCACATTAACTTTGACATTACTACTGACCTATTGCATGGTTCAGGTTTAGCATCTTTCAGTACTTCCGGCCGGAACAGGAAACTACCCTGTCATTTACATAGTTGACATAAAGACAGTGATAGAGTTGTCTGAATGTATCTGCCGGTTAAAATTTATCAGCCCATATGGCTGATGTTCATACAGAGATGGGACAAAGAGACATGATGTGAATAAAACCCTGGATATAACAATAAAACCCGGATGAAAACCTCATTTGTACTGACAGATGTGGTTTTCGGAAAAAAATAATTGAGTTATTTTTGTGTTCTAGACAATTGATACTTGGTGTGGTGATGGAGTACTGCTAGTGCCAAAAGGAGAAACAACAAACAAAAGAGAAAGAAATATGCGTTAGCTGCTGGTGCACATAAACAAGCAAAACCCTTTATCCCTTTTGTATCAGGACTGTCACAACAAGTGGATATGAGCAAGCCTGCTTTGTTATAAAGAAGCCACTACAAATACAAAATAAGACCAAGCCACCAGAATCAAGGAATTGTTTTATAATGTAAAAACCATTATTAACCATTCCCCCGAGACTTTCTTGCCTTCTTTTTCTTCCAAATGGGGTCCCTTGAAATGCTGACAATAAGGTCAACAAAGAAAACCATGGAGAAAGAAAAGGTAGAGAGAAAAAGAAAGAAGAAAATGGAATGTTTTGTTGACACGTCCCCTACTGGAGACAGCGTGGGGGAAAGGGTAGAAGTGGTGGTGGGAACTATGCTTGCATGCGTAGAACATGACTTTCTATTGGCAGCCAAAAATAAAATGTATAAAGGTTTTCAAAGCGACCCACTTCTCATCGTTGGTAATAATTACGAACCCAGTTGTGAGATTATGACAAGGCTAATAATTCATCTGTGCAATTAGGTCTAAAAGCTCGAGAGTCTAGAATGCCTAAAATCAAGCAAAAGTGGCTTTATTTTGAGGAAGCTTGCAAAGTTTCAAAGGCTGATGATATTAGCACTTTATAAAGTCTGGAATTTTGTGCCACAAGGAGAATATAAACATCAAAATGATTGAGTAATTGCTTCTTTGTTGTGTCCTTGATTTCAGCTTTTTACAGCTTAATGATGGCTTTTAAGAACATATAGCATCAGCCTTTTGGGAGCCCGTCTGGGTCTCCCTCACTTTCTGAATACTGGAGAGAGAATCAACCTAACCCTTCCAAAGCCTTGAGTAAATAGAAGGGTTAATTTCTCTAAAAAGATACTCCGATCGTACACGTTGAAGAAAACTACGAAGGACATGCAACACAATACCGAAGCAGTAGTAGGAACCCTTTTCAAATTCCACAGCAGAAGAAATTTGATTAGACCCTTCATGTCATTTCATTGTCCCTCTTCGTCCAAGGAAAATCACAAGTAAAAAAATCCAAAAACTGCCAAAGAGGGCAGACAAACCTGATAAAGAGTCCTAGTAGTCTTTGCTGCTAATGATTCCTACAAGACCGAACAAGAAAAAGATCCTACAAGAGAAACTGTCATGCGCCACCAATCAAAGCAGTGTCCAGTCAATCAACTCAAACATCAGTTGCAGAAATTATACAGAAAATGTCAGAATTGGGGATAGGATAATAACAAGTGACAAAATTTTATAATTAAAAAGCATAAATTCCATGCAGGATTTACATGTTCCTGTAATTCCTATTAACTGGGAGTTATATTAATATAACTGGGAATTCACGATCTTAGTACTTTATGACCTTTAAAGACACAGTCAAAACACCATTAAAATCAAGATAAGATTTTTGAACAACCTAAAATTTCCTAATCTCTCATAAAATTTCTACTGTCTTTTAGACTTGGCCTTCAGTTTCGAGAAGTCAAAGTGATAGCAACACACTGCTTGTTTTCAAGCTTAAGATCAAGTGTGTTCTCTCGAATCAACGTTTTCTTCTTGGCAGTAATGAAAGTTTCTACAGTCATCCTGAACTCTTCACTGCTCAAATCATCCATCTCACAAGAACTCCTTGCCTCCACTTCACGCTTGATCACCGTCCCTGATCTCCGTAGCTCTCTTCGGTTCTCCAGGTCAAGTCTCTCCGATCGGGTTCTTCTGTGCTTCTTCGTCTCAGTTACCTCTTCAGCCTCTTTCGGCTGAACTGGAGAAACGGCTTGCTTTGGCTTACAATCCTTCATTGCAATAGCACTGACCGTATCTTTGTCAACTGGAGTTTTAACCGCATTACCCACGCACACAATTTGTTTGTCGATCACCTCATCTTCCGGTTTCGGAGAGTGATCGCCGGCGTTAAAATTCCGGCCAGGGACGTTATTGGCAGTGACGGTGACGTAGTCGTCGTAGAAATCAGGTTTGGTAGGTTTTTGGGAGGGCAAAACGGAGATGACAATAATGAGAAGGTTGACAGAGATGAAAACGTACAAAGGCTTTCCCAAAACGGCGACGTGATGGCGAATAAACTCGCTTGCCATTTCAGCCGCTACCGGGATGTATGTATAAGAAGACCATGAGAACACAGCTAAAGCCGCGAAAACTTCGACGAAGAACAGAAAGTTTTTGAACCTTTTGTGACGATTGTACCTTCTCATAGCTTCGGCTTTCTCAGCTTTGATGCTGTCAAATTCGAAGGAATCCATGGCTGAGGAATGATTATGAACTGTAGGAGAGTAAATGAAACGGCTTTGAAAGTGAAGGCTATAAAGAAAGACCAAAAGAGGAAGATTTTCCCAGAAAATAATGGCCGAGAAAGGGCAAGAAAGTAAGAAAAATTAATGAGTTGTTAGAGAACGGAGATTATGGTAAGCTCTATGTACTTTTCATTTTTAGGTGGGCTTTGAATGGAAACTGAAGATTTCAATAGATACTTCCGCTTTTATAGAGCTTTCAAAGGGTTTCGTTTTCCAATTCTTTTATATTTTACTTTTAAAAATAATATAATTAACTGAATAATACGAGCAAGGTGTTGTGGGGGTGGCGAAGCTGGCTAAGTTGCACGTATGGAGTTTGGACGGAACCGCAACCGGACCCGGACGAGCACACGTGGTTGCAGTGGGGTGGTCACTGACGACTGAGACTGACTGACAGAACCGGACTCCAACAGCTCTTCCAACGTGGACTTGTCTTCTTCTTCTTCGTACGTTCTCGCCCTTCCTCTCTGTGTAATCTAATAATAATTTTTATTTTTTTAAATAAAGCGCGTCTTGAATAGGAGCAGCCATGACCCATTAGAACTACTACTTCAAATTAATTAAAAAGACATCTCATTGGCCTTAATTAATCTGGAGAATTTAATTATATTGGTCGGCAGCGAGTGTTTCAGCTTTCTTGGGCTATGTACTACTTGATCTTTCTTTCAAAACATCATTAAGCTAATGAATTGATCATATAATCTCATCCCTTTTGTTGTTTAATTGCTTGATTATGACAGAAACATGGATAAATTAGACAGTGGATCAAAGTGCCTTATGATTTTCCTCCAAACTCTCAATGATCGTGCCATTTGAAAATGGTTACTCTGTAACAAGCAATCATGGTCTTCACCCTTTCATTAAAGTGATTAATCTTTCACGGGGAGCAGCTCGTGCTCTTTATCCATACAAATTGACAATTTCGTTCTACCCTCAACTGCGTACACCCCTTTCCTTTTTGTACATTATTAAAAGTTGAAGCTGTACCCCTAATTAATCCGATCCGAAGAGAAAATCGTGAACGACTGGTTGGCTGGGTTGGTTTGGTCGTTGAAGGCGATGATAAAACCATGACAGTTTGAAACATTCATTGATTGATTCAAGAAAAGTAAGTAAAAGCGACATGCCAAAACTGAGACCAAAATTCAGGCCCCTCCCTGCACTGCACTGCTAGCTGTAAGTACTTTCTCAACAGTAATACTCAGAAATAGCTGAGCCAAGAAGAGATTTCACGTGATTCCTGAACTAACCATATAGGCAAGCAACTTGGTAGATTTATCATGAGAAAGAGAGTTGCATGCTTTCCTCTGTGGGAATTCATCGCACTTTCTGAAGAACTCAGATGGTTCAGTACTGTCCACAAAGCAATTCGATCGCTATAGATTTTACCTAGCTAGGCTCCGACAGACACGCGATATACCTTGTCCTTCATTTATTATAAAGATTAAATGACTTATTGATTCAGTACAAGATCACTGGAGGTCGAAAATGATAGTGTTTCAGGCTTATATATGATCAGAATCGTGGTTGATGATTCTTCAAATCCTTTTGATTTAAGGATCGTGAATTAGTGATACTCGTCTTCAAAAGGATCATAAGAGGCAGACATGCTGCATAAATGCCCAAGACATTGGTGTTACTTTGTTAGCAAGATAAGTAACACAGGTGTGGTGCGACATAATGAGCGAAGAGGGTAGATAAATCAATCGATTCATGCTCAAAGTCATAGGACAAGCAAATATTCTGCTTTTATTCTCTAGGCTATAGCTATACAAAACTTTTTGCTTCCGTGGATAATGGTATGATGAAGATTAGGTAAAGGTGATTGTTTGATTGTTAAAAGCTATAATTTACAAAGAAAATGCCTGGATACCTACAATCAGTCTGGTCCCAGAAGATTACAAGGTAATAATAATGCATCTCCCTGGGATTTATTTACCCGCCCAACCTATTAACTTTGATAATGAACCCCTTTTCAAGGTGGAGCTTTCAGTCTTAATCATGTATATGCAAGCAATCATATTGCCTCCCACTCGCATCTGTTGGGTTCATTATCTGTTATGAAATTACAGGTGGTCTTGCACCATATACAGTGTACATGCTGCTGGGTGCTTAATTATTAGCCATTTGGTTAATATCTTAAGCAGCTGGTGTTACGTTTGAGCAAACTGTTTCCTGCTATTTCCTCGTATTTATCCTAATACTTAAAAGCCGATGCTTCATGAACCGTGTCAACTGGTAATGGATAAGAGCACATATCACAGCATCTCTTGGTTGTGCAACATGCATGCATGCATGTAAAAACTATGTCGTTTTTAGTTCCTTATGCAATGACGCAAATCAACCACATCAACAGATTAATGCAAGGAAAGCTTTTTATTAAAGAAATACGTATAAGAACGAAGGGTTTAGTAGATTATTAAAGTGGGTAGTCAGTCTGAATTTGATGCTTTCTTCTTTGTAGCAGAAGGTTTCCCATTTCTTCTTTGCAGTGTAAACGGCCAAGTGTCACTTCCTGAGAAGTCCTTTTTGCCATGGATGCATCAATTCGGCGGAAAAGGGTCTGAATTTGAGCACGATCAACAATTTGGCCATGAAAAAGAAACTCAAGTTAATCAAGAAAGTGTTCCTTTTGCTTTGCTTAGCTAAAAGTTACACAGACACACCAATAATACCGCAGCCAATCTTTTCTACCTCGTGCCACACGTGCACTTATTTGTCCTAAGTGATTCCATGTCTTGTTATCTAAAATTGAATTTTACTTCTTCCTAAGACTTCTGCCATGTAGCAATCCATGGTCTTGAATTCCGAGAGGTATTAGTGGACTTCTTAAAATGTGATTACTCTCTATTCTAATATTAAATCAAAAAATAAATAATAGTGTATAATTAATTTTAGACTTGAAGTCTAGAGCCATATTTGTGTGTTTTAGTTAGCCATCTGTCTCAAGATCACTAATGGTAGGTGATTATATCTAGTTGGAGATGTTTAGATTTAAAGTCTTTCCATGTAACGCGACGGAAGACAGACTCTGTGGGTACTCAAGCCACATAATAAAGGAGAAAATCACTAAGATGAAGGAAATTTACGTGAAGGAATATTGTTGATATTGGAAACATGCAATCTGATTAACGATTCAGCTTTCAGGATGATGCTTTGCTTTACAAGTCCAAAGGAAATGGATAGTAAGGGCTCCATTCTTCATTTCTTAGATCAATATTGAAGTTAGATTATCCCTAGGAAAGCAGAACAGAATGCCAAAGCTTTCAGTAGTGGAGGTGGAGATATTGATTATAATAAAAGAGAAGGGACGAATCTACTTTTGCACTAGAACCCAGCTGAATCATTCAAAAATTCTGGTAAAAGTTAGTCTAACATTGCTTTCATGAGAAAAACAGATAGGACGTGGCAGCTAGATAGAGTTTTACGCAGGATCCCTTGCAAATTTAATTTTGTTGATGTCAAGATCTTGAATTCTGATGGGTGGATGACAACGTGCGTTTGAAAAAATATATTAACTTTGCTTTGGTGAAATCTAAGTTTGAACGACTTTCTTCATCCAAATCTCAAGTAAGATTCTAGTTAAACCATTCTGGCACGCAATGAAAACAAGAGGAAAGTAAGGGTTCTTTCCCCTTTTTAGGAGTATATGATTTATAAAGACAGAAGGAGATTCAAGCAACTGTAATTGTAGTTCATTCTGGCTTCTGGGCTATTCCAAGATTGATGACAATTAAACCAATGGACATTAATGCTAAACAATGTTTAATCAAATGACAATTTGAAAATCTATACTTGGTTTTAAGATTGGCTGGAAATTTAGTACATAAAATCCAGAAGGTAGTAAACCCATTGATGTTACACTGATATCTAGTATTGATCACCAAATCGTGCAAATCATGGCGCCTAGCTCAAGGCTCAAACTCAAAAGTTCAAAAAGCCATAGCCCATTCTGGCTTCTGGCTATTCCTAGTCCTATCAGCAGTGTTAGAAATAGCACCAAAAGAGAATGAGGAACCCAGTTTGTTTGGCTCGGGTGTGAGCCATTTTTGTTGAACATGTTCAGGTTTATCGTCTTTTAAAAGAAGGATTTTCCAACTTCTTGACTTGGTTCCCGCTTTTTCTGCAACTTAAGCTTACTCTTGAATACTACCAAAAGGAAACTGATCCACCGATTAAAGGGGAAGAAAGAACAATGGTGCATTGAGCTACAAATACCATCGAACTTCAGCACCAAAAGACGGACCCTACTTTGATTTCAGGAAAGAAAGGGATATGGCTAAATTAGTCAGTCATCCAGCTTCTTATACCCTCTTGTTACTTTTCCTTTTTCTCCTTGTTTCCACTGGTATGCAATAATAATATTGTCCATGGTTTTCTTTTGGTTCCACTTAATCCCTTTTCCTGCAATGATCTTTCTTGTGTATCTTCGTATGATTCCACCTAAGGAGATGTGTGTGAGTGAAATAGTTCATTAACATAGTCTGACCGTGTTTTATGGAATGCAGAAATGGCAATGGTGGAAGCATGAATCTGCCAGAGACAGAGCAAAACATGGTCAGGATTTTGTGGAAACTCAGGCAACTGTAACCATCGGCGCAGGAACTGGGAAGGTGCCACACGTGGAGCTTGACATGCACAATTCCCAGGATTTGCATGCTTCTGTTACTTCAAATGCTGATCAAGATGTTATAGCTACAACTGCCTGTTTTGTCCACTAAATAATGTTCCAGCTAAAGCTCTCAGCCAAGTGTCTTTTGTAATTGTTGCCTGCTGAGTGTCCCATTTAATTGTGACTTTCCTAGTGTCTACTGAATAAGTCATCAGTGATTAGCAGGTAGCAACTATCTTAAAATGCCGTGTACGTCTTCTAAATAAGCCATAGATGCATTCATGTGTAGAAATCATTTCCCCCGGTTTAACTGTAATAAGTCTCTGAGCATAACGAGAGCAATGTGCAACTTAAATCTTCCGTCAGTCTTGGTGAGAGGAAATGGTTTCAATTTCCTTTTATCTATGGGAAACAGAATATCTAACACAAACAGAGAAAGAGAAGAATAAATGGTATGAGGTGAGAGGAAATGCTTCGAGGAAGTCCGTGACATACTAATGCTTCATATGTGATTATCCCAAACAAAAGAATAGGCTAACTACTAATTTCTAAGATGCTTTTGAATTTGGGTTCAAATGTCCAAACCAAATTTCTTCTGTCGTATAAAGTGGGGTCGACATCAGGATATAATATAAAATGTTCTAAGCAAACATCTAAATTTGTTCAAATTTTACTCAATTTTTAGAAGTCTTAAAATATAAAAATATCAAACATTTGAGTTTGAATTTTTCTTCCCATTTGTATAGAAATTGTAAAACTGATTTTGGTCGTCTAAAGTAGAATTTGTAGATTAAATCTTAGTTATTTGTTTCCCTCATTTTTAACTATAAATACATCTCACTTCTTTTGGTTAAACTATCTATCAAAAATTGTAAATACAAGTAATGTAAAAAGTTGTAAAGTAGTATAATTTTATAATTCTTTTCTTCACTGTGAAGCATTTTTTTTAAATTTCTCTTACGATTTTTTAATTTTTTGTTTTCTCTAATCTCTTAAACATTTTAACTTGTCAAAAGCGATCTTTCGCGTGACTTGTTTAATATAATAATTACAATTTAATATTAGCTAAGCGCAGCATAGGTTGAGCAACAGCAAAACTTAACATTAACATCCCTTGAAACGTAGTATCAAAGCAAAATTTGTGGGGATAATCATCGGCTACAATTTGCAAGGCTGCAATAGTGTCTGAGGCTATAACAAGTGGCGTGTGGAGGGTTCGAGTTCTCGACCTATCAAAATATGGAGGCAAGCGCAACGCCGAAGAAATAGAGAACTTTGTTTGGATGATGGAGCATTACCTTAATGTAGTGAACATGGATGACAATATCGTTAAAATCAACATGTGTGCCCTCATATTCAAGCATGATGCGACACTATGGTGAGAATGCCGCCATACCGAAATAGAAAAGGGTTGTGTCATCGACACTTGGGATGCATTCAAACTGGATTTCAAGAGGCAATTCTACTTCGAGAATGCAGAAGAGACGGCGACGAGGTAGCTTCGAGGGCTTAAGCAACATGGGTCAATCAAGAACTACGTTAGGGAATACAACTCCCTAAGCTCGAGAAAAATCAGTTGTTGTTCTTCCTCGATAGACTATAGTCATGGGCTGAGCAAGAATTGAAGCGACAAAATGTCAAAAACCTTACTTCAACAATAGCAACAGCCGAAACGCTGATTGAATTTTACTGTGAGCCGTCCAAGGGCGACAAGAGCAAAAAGAGGACTTTCAACTCTAGCCGAGGCAGCATGAAAAAAGTAACGGAGACTGACCTCACAAGGTGGGTCTGCAACCAAGCCAACCACTAAGGGACGAGAGTCAAAATAAGAGACAAAGCACACGAGAAGTAAAAGTGGAATTGCTTCCTTTGTGGAACAGCACACCGCACCAAGGAATGTCTACAACGCTCCAAGCCGAATGCCATCATTGGCATCTATAAGAAGTCCAAGGAGGATGCACGACTGGGCTCGATGCGCGTCCTCAATTCGATCAAAGCTAAAAAGACGTCCAAGTGGTGGTGTCTAAAGCCGAAACAACCATGAAGTTAGATCCCGACAAGGCACTTAAATATGTCGACACCAACATTAATGGGGTAACTTTCAAGGCATTCATCCATTGTGGCGCTAATCCATGCTTGATCGTCCAAACTTTAGCAAATCGGTTGGGTGTAGCAATTTACGAAGTTGCTTGAGATGTGCCAATACAAATTGGAGCATGGCGCGATATGGTCAACTTAACTATCATACCGATGAGCGATTTCTATATAGTGTTGAGCGACGAGTTCATCGATCACATGTTGCCCTTCACTTTCATATATGATGGGTGTATGGAATCCTATGATGTAAGAAAGCCCTACAAGGTACCGATTAAGCGGTGACACATCAGAACCAAGGTGTTATTTGCGCTTCAAGTTGCTAAAGGAGTCAAGAGAAGAGAGAACACCTACCTCACCATATTAAAGGAAGATGATACTTCTACAACCACTCTTGACGTCCGGAAGGAAGTGCAAAGCATTCTCCGAGAGTATGACGACGTGATGCCTCTAGAGCTGCCGTAGAAACTCTCGCCAAGGTGCGAGGTTGATCACAAAATCGTGTTTGACATTGCCGTTAAACCTCTGGCCATGGGACCATATCGCATGGCACCGCTCAAGCATAAGGAATTCCGAAAGCAACTTAAGGAGTTGTTAGAGGCCGGATTCATAAGGCCCTCAAAGGCACCATTCGGCGCACCGGTCTTGTTCCAACCCAAGCATGATAGGAGCTTGCAAATGTGTATCAATAATCGAATGCTCAAGAAGGTTACATTCAAGAACTGCTACCAGATCGCCCCCGTGGATGGCCTGTTCAATGGCCTTGGGAATGCTAGATGGTTCTCCAAGCTCGATCTAAGGTCCAAATTTTGACAAGTACGCATCGCCAAAAGAGATTAACTGAAGACAACATGTGTGACCAGGTACGTATCATATGAGTTCTTAATTATGCCTTTCTCTCTCACCAATGCACCTACCACCTTCTGTACCCTCATAAACAAAATATTCCACTCGTTTGTTGATAAGTTTGTGGTGATATACTTGAATGATATTGTGGTCTACAACAAGAACTTTAAAGAGCACGTGAAACACTTTTCCATATATAAAGTTACCACCTTGTCAATTCAAGGTTTTACGCCAAATATATCCGGGGTTTGTAAATAAGTACAAAGAGCCTTTTCCTATCCTTGCTAAGGTCAGAAAAGTTTCTCACAAACTAGAATTGCCATGAAAGCTATTGATCCATCCAGTCTTCCATGTGAGCTATCTATATCCATATCATGCAGACAAGGGAAACACAAGTCGTAGTGGTAATTTCGTGACACCATCGAAGCATACAAGTAAAGGAAACTTGATGAAGCTGTCAAGGACTTCAGTAAGGGAGGATGTCACAGAACGCGAGCTGGACATCATGACACAACATAAAACGGCCTAAAAGATGGCCTAAATTTGGTCAAACTTGGCTTAACTTCTAAAAGGCTCAAAGCATGGAAATATCTAGCATTTAGAGGGAACAATTGGAGGAACTGTTCAAATATTTGAGTTTAAATTTTCCTTTCCATTTGTACAGAAATTGTAGAACCAATCTTGGCCATTCAAAGTAGCCTTTGTAGACTAAATATTAGTCATTCATTTCCTCCATCTCCAACTATAAATAGGCCTTACTTCCTTCAACCAAACCATCCGCCAAAAGTTATAAACACAAGTAGACTAAAGAGTTGAAAAACATTGTAGTCTTGTAAATCTTTCCTTCAATACAAAGAATTTTTTTTTCAAATTTCTCTTACGATTCTCTAATCTCTTATTTTCTCTAGTCTATTAAACATATTAGTTTATCTAAGGTGATCTTCCATGCAATAATTAAAACTTACTTAATATAGTAGTTAAAGTTTAATACTAATTAAGTGTCGCGCAAAACTTAATATCTCGTGACATTTTGAATTCTTCAACTTATTCTAAAATTCTGATAGCCCTTTAGTCATTGTCATTTGCCTGCCCAATTAAACTTAATGACGACAGGCATCGCCGATAGAAGTAAATCAATTCCATGCGAGATGTGGTCCTATCTATTATCCTCTATGTTTGGTCCTATTACCTTGTGTCTTTGGACAACTTGAAACCTTTCTGGTTAAAATTTCTCCATTAAGTTGTCGGCTTGGCATTGAATTGCAAGATCTTCACAAACTCTTTTTTAACATTCTTGCCGACACATAAGTGAAGCAATCTCTACATATGCCTAATTCTCACATGATAAGTTCGATGTATATAGTAAGTTTAGGATATAGATGGAAAAAATAAACAAAATTCATAGTGGCTTAAAATAAATAGATGTTTGTAATGGACACTCGCAAATAATAAAATCTCAAACTTTCCTAGTACGAGCTTGATACGGAAGCAAATTTTAAAATATTCATCTTAAACTCGATCCATTGTCATTTCTATATTATTTATAAAAATTAGGGAATATTGAGATATATAACCAAAAGTTAAGGGTATCAATCATCTTTTTATATTGTAATTGAGGCGGGGATAGTAATTTGAATCATCATATCATATTTGTGTCAACTTGTATTTTGTATCATATCAAATAAAAGTTTATCCAAATTTAATTTATTTAATAGTTGTGTCAAAAATTAAAACTTTAACCCGACATAATTAATAAATAGTTAAACAAATTTGTAATCGTATCATTCATTTAATATTTTTTTTTATATATTCCAATAGATTTTTATCATATACTACATATGATTACTATATGCGCAAATACTAATCAATTTTATTTTAAATATAATTAAAAAAATAGAAAATATAATTAAATTATTTTAAAATATAAAATAAAATTATTAAATTATAATTACTTAAATAGCTAATCGTGTCATAAATGAGTTCATTTGTCAATAACTCTAAACTCAAACTTGACATAATTATTAATCGTATCAGTTCGTGTTTATGTATTGTATAATTGCATCATTATATGTCAATTTAAACTCGCAAATTTGTGTTATGTTCTTGTCGATTTAATGAGTGTTGTGAAAATTACGCAAACAAATATTACAGTGATAAGTATTGTTCTTATAAAAATTAATATTTATGATCTAATTATCAAATTAAATTATACTAATTAAATAAACAACCAATTATAATATCATAAATTTAAAAAATAAATTTAGTTTATAATAAAAAAGAGTAACATTAAAGTGAAAAAACAATAGTTTTTAACACAATTACTAATTGTGTTAAAAACTATTGCCAATACATGAGAGTAGATCCCACCAACCATGCACGTGCAATGGAATGGCAGGTGTGACCGTGAGGCTAGTCGAAAACAGTGTGTGATAGGTGAAAGCACAATCATCAATTATATATGCAAGCTAAAGAATGAAGTAATTCCACCACAGTTTGTTTTCTTAGTTAATTGCATTTGTACTGGAGCATATAGCATAATTAGTCTCGTATAAGCATGGGTTCAACAGCTATGACCGTGTGCGTGACTGGTGCGTCTGGGTTCATCGGCTCATGGCTCGTCATGAGATTGCTCGAGCGCGGCTACTCTGTTCGAGCCACCGTACGCGACCCTGGTCCGGTTTCTTTCAACTTTTAGTCAATCTTCCTTTGAATAAGAAGTTAGTTGTTTAACAGGATTCGTATGTATGTATGTATTTCTTGGGCAGATAACCGAAAGAAAGTGAAGCATTTGGTGGAGTTGCCCATGGCGAAAACGCACCTGACTTTGTATAAAGCTGACTTGTCTGAAGAGGGGAGCTTTGATGAAGCTATTAAGGGCTGCACTGGAGTTTTCCATGTGGCCACACCTATGGATTTTGAGTCCAAGGACCCTGAGGTATCATATTAATATCATCGCTCTTTAAGCATTTAAAATTGGACCTAGCTGTAAATGAAATGCGAACGTGAAACTGATGATTTGGTGCTCGACAGAACGAAGTGATAAAGCCAACTGTAGACGGGGTATTAAGCATAATGAAAGCATGCAAAGATGCAAAAACTGTGAGGAGGCTAGTATTCACATCATCGGCAGGAGCTCTGTGTATTGAAGAGCACAGGAAGCCAGTTTACGATGAAAATTGCTGGAGTGATTTGGAATTTGTCCGAAGAGTTAAAATGACTGGTTGGGTAAGTAACTAGCTCCTAGTTTTCTCGTTCTTCCAATGAAATAATATATCGTAATGGACCCTGTTTATGGTGACCAGATGTATTTTCTCTCCAAGACTCTGGCAGAGAAAGCTGCATGGAAGTTCGCCGAAGAGAATAACTTGGATTTCATCACTGTCATACCGTCTCTCGTAGTTGGCCCATTTCTTATGCCATCAATGCCTCCCAGTCTGATAACTGCGCTGTCGCCCATCACTCGTCCGTCCTATGGCCACCTTTATCATACTTGTTATGAAGTTGAAGCATATACATTTCCTTATCATCTGCTATGTCTTCATTTATTTATCTCAGGATCATATATTAATCTAATAATTTACATGTTTTCTAATTACAGGAAATGAAAGCCATTATGGGATTATAAAACAAGGACAGTTTGTGCATTTGGATGATCTCTGCAACGCTCATATATTTTTGTATGAGAATCCAGAGGCAAAGGGGCGGTACATCTGCTCTTCACACCCAGCCACCATTCTTGAAGTCGCCAAACTGCTAAGAGAAAAATACCCAGAGTTAAACGTTCCCACAGAGTAAGAGCTGATATTTCATTAACCCAGGCATCAGCCGTCACTCATTTTATGTTTCAGCTTCGGGACTGACAAAACTGTTGCTGCTAATTAGGTTCCAAGGGGTGGACGAAAACGTTAAGAACATACTGTTCTCCTCAAAAAAGCTGACAGACTTGGGATTCGAATTCAAATACAGCTTAGAAGACATGTACACTGGAGCTGTGGATACTTGCAGAGCCAAGGAATTGCTTCCCCCTGCTAATGAATGAAAGTCACGTCCTCCAAATGGTACTGGCAGATTCAGCCGTCTCTTTCAATTATTGCCGCCATTAAGTAAACGTGTCCAGCCAGCACACTCGTCACTATCCTAGAGCTGCCAAGTTTACCTTGGTGTTTTACCCCTAATGGTTATGAAATAAAAATTTGAATTATATTGAATGGAACCACCTTAGATTCTATAATATTATAGTATATATATATATATATATATATATATAAATATTATATTTAATTAAAAAATAATTTATAAATATAATATTTTATAAAATAATTATTAAAAATTTTACACGTTTAAAACCATGCAGCTGTCTCTTTCGTTTGTCGTTCGTTGCATTGTGTGGGGCCCGTCCTGCTGCAAACTTTGTCTGCTGGTTGGGCGATTTCTGTTGAAGCGTATCTTTGTCTTTTTC
The DNA here is from genome assembly GCA_019650275.1 of Xylocarpus granatum. Classification (NCBI taxonomy): domain Eukaryota; kingdom Viridiplantae; phylum Streptophyta; class Magnoliopsida; order Sapindales; family Meliaceae; genus Xylocarpus; species Xylocarpus granatum. Next base: position 14,986 of record BNST01000721.1, read on the forward strand.
CTTCTCGGCAAATGAAAATGATACTTCACGCGCGTTTGGACAAATCAATTGACCACGCACGCAAATCCGGTGGTTATTGCAGTATCGGGCTGACCCGTGAACCCGACGGATAAGCTCCGCACTGCCTTTTTTTTTAATTTAATTTAATTTTAATAATAATATTATATTGTAATATCATAATAATTTATTATAAATATAATATAATAAAATAATACAATCTATCCAAAACATAATACAAGTTTTTATCTAATTTATTGTAATTTAATTTAATTTAAATAATACAATTTAATACGTGTTATGGAACGTACTATTTCCTTATATTTTACTAATTCTAAATTTTTAAAAATTTAATAATACATGAACAAAAATTATAATAAAGAAAAATAAGGGAAAAGTCTTTATATTTTACACATGTGATCATGATATTAAAAATAATAATAATTATTATTATAGCACGTTTTAATTTTAAATGGTAAAAGAAGAATTGAAAAACTTGTAATAATGCCCGGCAAGCGAATGGCAATGAGCTACGACCTCTGACAAAATTAAGAAAAAAATAAATATTCTAATATGCCAAGTAACTAAATAATAAAAAAGTTAAAATTTTATTCTAATTTTTTTTTATATTTTTAATTAATTTTTATTTGTTAAAAGATTTTTTTAAAAAATAATTAAAATAAAATTTAAATTATTTCTTATATTTTACATTTATTTGAGTTAGATTTCTAAGAAAAATTAGGAAAAAATTTTAATCTTAATTAAAGATGTTATTGTTATATGAATAAATTTTTTTAAAAAAAATTAAATTTTAATTTATTGTAACCGAACTCTTTTACCGTCTTATTATGAGACGTTAAATTTTGTTGAATCCGTGTGATATTTAGTTAGTATTAAATTTTAATAATTGTATTAAATAAATCTTAATTACTGTTTTAAGTAAGTTAAGATGTTTAAAGGATTAAGGACGGAGGGCTGTTTATGTGAAACATAAGTAATGCCCGGTGGATTGGACATGAGATTGGCCACGGCCTACTGATGGTTCAATTTACAAGAAGACCCTTTTTCTCTGTCAATGAATTAGAATTGGGCTTTTGAATTTGGGTTGACACGGCCCGATTAAGGTTGTCCTGTCTTATTGAATGGCGTTCGCTCGCCCAATCGCCAGGCGTCGGAAACAGAAGAAAGTCAATGCCTGTCTGAGTGGTGGGTTTGGCACTGAATTCCAAGTGGTTCACAAACTCTCATCAACATTTTCGTCCACGTATGGATGAATCAAACTTTGACCGACTGCCATTCCTTTGAATCAAGATTGCATTTACTATTTGATAGGTCCGCAGTGATATATAATTACTTGCTTTTGGCAGTTAACTATTTTCTATTTGACGTTGAAATTTCTAAGTGTTTGAGGTGATCATGATTTATTCAAAGAATTCTGGCTCACAGCCTTTAAACTGAAACAGAAGCCGTTAATTGTTTGTCCACATGTTTGGTCATAAATGACTCGTCCATGGAAATCGTGACTTACGACATCTGTTTATCTTCTATTTGCTCTAGCGGTTTGGGGGTCAACTCACCAAGAACAAAGAAAGCTGTTGGTATGGTGGCCCTCTGTGACAATCATAACGTTCCTGTGAATGCTACTGAATATCTTAGTGGTAAGGTCCGCACCTTTTTCTTCGGGAGAAGAAATGGAGTGGCTACTGCTATTTCCTTTGAGTACATCGTACTGTTGAGCTCGCTAGTCTCCGCCATCGGTTTTTAGCCTCATAAAATATCACGAGGGCGGCCAGGACGCTCTGCACTCGGTGATAAAGACAAGGATTACAGAGAATGATGGCCACCTGGGTTCTCTGCGAAAGTAAGTAAATAAATAACCAAACGTCTGCTGCTTCTGCGTGGTGATCATCTCTCATCTGTAATGGTGGTCGGTGTCATTCTAAACCTACCTTCACAAACGGTCGTGTCAACGTGGCCCTTAAATGCTGAGCCTAAATTATAGGATATTCATTATTATGATAATGAAGTTTCGAAATCAAATTGAAGTTACTCATTTCATCTTTTCTTATTAGCACGCGATTCGTATCATCAAGTTGGATGCTGTATTTGACCACCAGTAGATCCCGGTTTGTAGGACCTGTATTTATTTTCAATAAGTGAAAATCGATAAATATATATATATATAAGTAAAATAATGAGCTAGAAATGCAAAGATGTTGGGAGTTTGAAACGGACTCGTTCAAATACCATACAAATATGCAGCTACTGCAGACCCGGAGCGGATTACAGTCAGAAGCAGCATTTTCTTCTCGTGACGACTTTCTAGCCATTAAAACCAACCCCACCACTCAAATACTTTTCTCCTTCACATTTGATATGTTCTCACCTTCTCAGCTATCTTCTACACTACCCATTTCTTTTTATCTTCCTTTTTTCCTAGATCTCGGTGATCCTATACGGTTGCATACTAGGATTCATCGGACGGTTTGATCTTTTCTAAAATTGGGTGCTTTTGATTCTTGTGTCTGCACTGATCTCTGATCCAGGTGTAATTCCTTCTGATAATTGATAACGCTCCATTTGGTGTAGTTTGTTTTTGTGGAAGTTTCCAAAATTTGAGGCATTAGTTCTACTTCAGTTTCATGGTTTCATCATGTCGTTTGCTTTTTAAAGTTCAAGATTTCGGGATTTTCAGATTCTAGATTCACTTCCCTCTTAGAATATCCACGGGACCATCTGGGCTTTTTTAGTCTAAAAAATAGTTTTCTATTAAGAATGGATTCTTGCTGTTCTGCACTGAAGGCCAATGCTCATCCCATTATTAGTAATGAAAATAGTGGGATTTGGGGTGAAAATGTAAAGGCAAGTCTTAACATTAGGGACTTGAGTTCTCTTTCATGGAAGGGTTTGAGAACTGAAAAGTTAATTAAAAAGGTCAAGAATCCTGGAATTGCCTACTCAGTTCTTACATCAGATGTTAACAACGAGACTATGGTAAGTAGATGTGATTCCTCATTCGGCTGATAATAATAATCTTGTCGTCAACTGATTTTTTTGTTTTACCTCAAGTAAAAAATTCAGAGAATAAAATCTTATTCAGGCATTTCAGGTGCCGCGTTTTGAACCTCTACAATCAGATCCGAAAAATGTGGCTGCAATCATATTAGGTGGAGGTGCTGGGACACGCTTGTTTCCTCTTACCAGCAGAAGGGCGAAGCCTGCGGTGACTAATCACTGACATTTCTCTTCTCAGCTTCACTTTTCTGAAATAAAACTGAATTTTATGATAATTTGGGTCGATATGCAGGTTCCAATTGGAGGCTGTTACAGGTTAATAGACGTCCCGATGAGTAATTGCATCAACAGCGGTATAAAAAAGATATTTATTATGACACAGTTTAATTCATTTTCCCTCAATCGTCACTTAGCTCGGACTTATAATTTCGGAAATGGTGTGAGTTTTGGCGATGGGTTCGTTGAGGTATGATCATTTTTGGTGAATATGTATCATGAAACCAGATTATTTGATATTGCCAATGGTTAACTGAATTGTATTGCTTGAAGTTATGAAATACTCTACACGCAATTGGAGATTTTGGGGCATGTATATTGCTGTGGGAATCTGAAATAGCTTAAAGGGAACATGTGCATTCAATTATGTTCTATTGTTGACTGATTCATGAAGATCTTCGATGAATCCATATTTGTTTTATGAACAGATTCTAGCTGCTACTCAAACACCTGGGGAAACAGGAAAGAAGTGGTTCCAAGGAACAGCAGATGCTGTGAGGCAATTTGTATGGATCTTTGAGGTGAATGAGGTGATTTTTTAATTTACACTGAAACAATGTGGGATAAGTGGACTAAATAGGTTTACTGCAATTCATGCAGGACGCCAAGAACAAAAATGTAGAGCATGTATTAATATTGTCTGGTGATCATCTTTACAGAATGGACTATACAAAGTTGCTGCAGGTATGCATTTGAAGCCTCGGAGATTGAGTATTTCATCCAATACCCTTATCCAATTGCTAAAAGTTGAATTTTGAAAAAAATCTTGCTGACTGGTGGCATTGTGCTTGCAGAAGCATATTGACACAAATGCTGATATTACTGTATCATGCGTACCAATAGATGACAGGTACACATAACTTGTTTTATTGTTACTGTGGGATATTGCATAAAATGTAGTTTTAACGTTATGAACTATAATTGTGATGCTACCAAGCGGATGCATTGTTGAGAATTCAGATATAATTTTCCCAGTTTCTCAGTCTGCATCTTCTGTTTGCGTTCATATGCATTTATACCTTTTATGCTTAGATGATCTTGTTATCTTATCTTGTAGCCGTGCAACCGATTATGGACTGATGAAGATTGACAGAACAGGACGTATCATTCAATTTGCTGAGAAACCTAACGGCCCTGATCTAAAAGCAATGGTAAATGGTATACACCATACCATTGGTTGATGTAGATTTCCTTTGTTCTGTTCTTTCTAAACATCATTCTTATCCCAATACATCCAATCATATATAACTTTCTTCCTAATCTTCATTCTTGTTATCCGCCTGCAGCAATGTGATACCACTCTTCTTGGGCTAGGTACACAAGATGCCGTCAAATCCCCTTACATTGCATCAATGGGTGTTTACTTGTTTAGAACTGATGTTCTACTAAAGCTTTTGACATGGAGCTATCCCTCAAGCAATGACTTCGGCTCTGAAATTATCCCATCTGCTGTGAAGGACCACAATGTCCAAGTAAGATAGCTCTCCAAACATGGACAATTCCATCCTTTTCTCATCCCTGATTTTTTATTCTGTGGGTATTTTTGGTGTGTTTGAGCTGCTACACTTTAATCTGGACAGTAATGATCAAGTTGCTGAGCGTTTGAGTATTTTATGTTACCAGGCATATTTATTTAATGACTACTGGGAGGATATAGGAACAATAAGGTCCTTTTTTTATGCCAACTTGGCCCTCACAGAACAGGTTAGTTTCATTCGTAACTTTATTGGTGTTTTTTCCTTTGATTGTTAAACAATAAGCAGGAGCAAATGAAAAATATTTTAATTCTGTGAACTGATCACATAGTCATTTTTTTTGGCAGCCCCCAAAGTTTGAATTTTATGATCCCAAGACACCCTTCTATACATCTCCTAGATTCTTGCCACCAACTAAAGTTGATAATTGCAAGGTATGATCATGGGCTTATATTAGAATGACTTCTCATTTGGCTGTTGCCCTCGTCTCATGGCTCAACTCATTCTTGCAGATTGTGGATGCCATAATTTCACATGGTTGCTTCTTGAGAGAATGTTGTGTGAAACATTCCATAGTGGGTGTACGCTCTCGTTTAGAGGCTGGTGTTGAGTTTCAGGTAAGCCTTCTTTTTTTCCTAGTTTTCCTCCAAAAGTTAAATGTGGACATGGGAAGATCTCTCTCTAGTGCAAAACTGAAAGTAGCAGTGGAAGAAGGTTTCCAGGAGCTAATGTCTCATACATAATGGCATACTATGGTACAACAATTCTGACTTTCGGTTTATTTTTAAACACTAACTGTAGCTATACATGGGATAATATGCCTGATCCAGGATACTATGATGATGGGTGCTGACTACTATCAGACTGAATCTGAAATTGCATCTCTGCATGCAGAAGGAAAGGTTCCAATTGGTGTTGGACAGAACACAAAAATCAAGTGAGTGTTTGATTAAGTCTCATCTCTCTCACACACATGCAGTCACACACAAATGTGGAGCACACTGGAGATAGTATGAAGAGACCACTAATTTTGACTTACAAAAGTACACTGATTAATAGTCCCAATACTCTATAAAAGAAGTAATACATGTGTATTTGATCATAGTTGTATAAGCTTCCATAAAAGAATGCCCAACTGAAACTTTTACAACTTTTTTTCCTGAAGGAATTGCATCATTGACAAGAATGCCAAGATTGGAAAGAATGTAATTATCGCTAACACTGATGTAAGTATTACCCTTTATACGCTCAAAGTTTGTGTGCTGCTCTCATAAACTTTTTCCAATCAAAATAGCAGAAAATAGTATTCATTTTTTGTTGATTCTCATCTGCTTAACAAATGCTATGATTTCTCAGGCTGTTCAAGAAGCAGACAGGCCAAACGAAGGATTTTACATAAGATCAGGGATCACAGTCGTTCACAAGAATGCGACAATTAAAGATGGAACAGTTATTTAAATATCTGAACTCTTCCATGGGCTTCAAGTTCAGATTAAACACAGGCGATAGAAACTGGGAGAATCTGCTGAGTTTTAACTAGTTTGCCATGAAAACATAGTAATAACACTTGTATATATAAATTACACAGTTCCTTTAATGTATGGAAGGACCTTGCAGGACAATTAATTGTAGTTCTTTAGAATAAATGCAAGTGCTTTATTTATCTGTTGCGGTTTGCAGTTCACCATTCTGAATAGTGTCGTTTCTAACATCTGTAGAGGCTTTAACTCGCCATACTTTCTTGGATGAATACTTTCTTGGATGAACAGAATTCATCCAAGAAATCACTCGTATTCCAGACTTTGTTTTCTTAGTTTCCGGTTCCCGTGCTGCTGTTCCCTGCCCACCGTTGAGCCGTTCGGACGTCCCTGGCTTGCTTCCATTTCTTAATGTTTCTCAGTCTCACATACATCTTTCGAATTTGATTTAGTTTCTGAGATTGATCAGTTATGATGTTTGTCGTTGAAGGGTTCTCACTAAAGATCACTTCATACCCATCACGGTAAGAATCTATTCCTTCGGTAAAGAGTTGCCAGAACATGCCACCAAAAGCTGCACCTCCACTCCTAGCTGACGAATAAATTGCAGAGTAAACCATATCAAACAGCTGGTCCCGTTGGTTGGCGCCAAAAGTTCTCAGAGATTTTCCGAACTCAGCGAAGAGAATTGGCTTCTGAAGGATGTTCTGCGCATCTTGAATATGATTGTTGAGCCAATTGTTCAAAAACGAAGCTTGGCTTTCGTCACTTGAGCTGGGAAGCCTGCAGTACATCAAGACATTGATATTCATCTTTAAGAATGGTAGTGATGTCAATAGAGCAGTCTTTTAAGAGGAAAGTTTCTTCTAACAAGATACCATTGATCAGGATAAGAATGAACTGTAGCGAAATCAATGCCGGGAATTTGATTGTTTGCAATGAAATCTGTTCCTACTTGGAAATTTGGATTGTATTGTTGCCTGTCAGGTAATGATGGTCCATAGAACCCTTCCAAACCCGCTTCTAATAAGTGATTCCCATCAATAGATTTCAGGTAGGAAGCCATCTCTGTAATCCAAGCCTGTTGCACAAACACAACAAAATCAAATCACGTGAAATTCTTCCCTTAATTTCTTTATGGCCAGTTGTGTTCATTGTATCAATAAGTATAACAGCCATAGCCCTCAAAAATACAACTGTTACAATCGAAAGTCGGGCAAAGACTAGTTGAGCAATTAATGATACTTCGTGTACAAAGTCAAATTCTACTTTGACAGGTGAGCAGAGCAGGCTAGCCAGACCTACTCTATCCTTACTTTAAATTTGCAGTTACCACCTCCATTTCTACGGACACCATTGTTGAACGTAGTTGGCAAATGACAAGAGAAATCGTGGGCTTTATGGCAAAGAGAAAGAAAGGTACAGAAATCTTCCGAACTTTGCAGTAAATGCAATTTCATCAAGAAGAAAAGTTGAGAACAGATGCAGACGTCACGACTTAAACATGTTAGTTGTATATATTGTCGAAGCAAAGGAGGTCGAGATGTTCCTCTTACATGAATGGTTTTTCCCGACTGATTTGCACAGCATCTTGGCTCATTCATAAGCTCCCAAGCCATTATCGTCGGTTCATCCTTGTAAGCAACTCCGGTCAGGGTGTTTCTTCTTGTAAGAACAGTCTGTTACACAAGACAAGTGATCATTGCCATATTACCAAACTCATTTCTTAAGCAATTGGGAAATTTCCATCTATGGTTCACTGATTTTTTTCCTCAAGAAACGCAAAGGAGGAAAATCAATCAACTGAACTAGGAAAACTATACATATCAGTCTATCACCATTTTCTAAAATTGGCAATATTCATATGAAGAAAAATAAAATAACAGCAAGAACAAGATTAATGATTGAAAGGCAAGGGTGAAAATGACTCGCCTTGATATGATTCTTGTAGAATCCCTTCACCACAGAGTTTGTGAAGAAATCATCATCAGATGAAATAGACTGTCCCTGACTTCTTGCCCAGTTCACATACTGCTTCTTTCCCCCAAATTGGTCATAGTTATTCACCAAACTCAGTACTAACTTAATCCCACATTTCTCTGCTTCAGATATTACAAAATCCAATCCCTTCGAGGCATAAGAGAGAAAATTTTAAATAGAGAAAACAAAAGCAGATTAAAACCATATCATAAAAGAGAGAATTGTTTAAGCATAAAATATCAGGAAAAGAAAACAGAAATATAAAATTGTTACCTGGAACATTTGCTCATTATATGAACCAGGAGAATACTGCAGGGGACTATCACCGCCATCACTGAAAGCCCAAGTTCTGGCCATTGTAAGGCCATGATCTTTAGCTTGTTGAAACAACGACAAGACTTTGTCTTTCAGAGATGGATTAGCTCCAATATTCATAAGCCAATATGCATTGAATCCATTAGCATAAAATGGACTCCCGTTTAACATTAGTTGTACTCCCTTGGCTGTGATGAACCCATCATCTGCTTTTGCTCGAAAGAATATCCCCTGTTCTTGTATCAACAGAAGAAAGGTTAAGAAAACCAGACTCCATTTGTTCATTTCTCCTTTCGTCTTCTCACAAACAAACAAACTCAAGCACCAGACTCCAGGTGTAGAAGCTTAGCTTAGCTTACCTTATATAGGCTTGCATAAAAAAATGCTGTACTTCAACTTGTTCAACTACAAGAAAAGTAAATGTACATTGATGATACTGCTTCCATAATTGTTTCCTCACCTGTTACCAAATGATACTGCTACCATGCTTGTTTCTTTGCCTGTTACCATTTGGTGCTAGTGAGTGGAGTAGTTGCTCTCAAGCATTGGGAGATGAATAACCAAAATTGGCCTTCCTTTTGTGGCTCGAGTGATTTACTCCAGCAATAGTATAGGGGTACTATTGTCCCAACCAATGGATTGTCCCACAAATAGGAAGGTAACCAATCTGCCAACCCAATTACTACATGGCAGGCCATATCAATGTACTATCACAATTATTTTCCATGGTGTATAACATATCAAAGGATCAAATAGAATACAAGGTTTTACCAGAAACAGGAAAACGAGGGTAGAAACGACATGGGGTAAGCTATCTATCTTGACTGAGTAAGATCATATTGGAAGGAAGGTATAAATTCTTTTCTGGGCACAGACTGACAGGACATTCTGTATTCAGATACGAGGCAGATAATGTACCTGGCCGCCTGTCCCAAAACACAGATTCTTTCCAATTTCCACCTTAAAAATGCTGAATGGCTCTTGATTTGCTTTTCCCCACTTTGGAAGACCAAGTACGTGAAAGCGACTTTAAAAATCGAAATTACTCCAGCATTCAGCGTCGATCACGGCGACAATTGTAAACAGAGCTCTCGTTTAGAGAGTGGCAACGTGGTTTCGAACCACTGCCGATAGAAGACGCGGAGAATTCCCACAGAATATGCACCAAAAATAAGAAGAAAAAAACATCTTTTGATTTGAGCCCAGTGCTTGTAGACGAAGAGCGGAGACAAACACAAGATTCAAAAGCGCAATGACAACCGATCAAAGCAAAGAATAAAGTGGTAGTTGAGAGTGCGCATAAACCAGGCAAGGTAATGAGAGGATCCATCTTTAATATGCGGCCCTCTATGTGTCCACTTTCATCATCATCGTTAAATTGATTATCCCTCAGTTGTTTCAACAACGGCAGTAATTATTAAGATGACCAGTCAAATCCATCCAAACTTAACATCAAATTACAAATTCCAATTCATATAAAATAACACTATTCACTTAAAATTGCCCGCATCATCGCAACCTGTTTCCTCGAAAGCCGACTCCTGCTACATTTTTGCCATAAACGTAGCTACTTCTAACAGTCAACAGCAATTCATTTACAGTATATGTTTGCAACATCTGTGTTCTGAAACCTGAAACTTACCCGATCTACCCTGTACAGTCAAAGAAGAAGATAATGCATTATTTACATGTATGATACAGACATGGCGCATCAGTTAATATTCAATAGCAGATCAAGAATTTTGGGCATGGACCTACTCAGAGCTCGTTACCAACTGGGTTGTTTGTGTTTTAATTGCCAAGGCCATTCCAATCGGCGTGGGTTGGACTAAGTTCAAAAGTTGTAAATCAGCCTTCCTGATTGTGTGATCGATACAGGATTAAGTTCAAAAGTTGTAAATTCCCTCGAAAGTCAGGCCCAACAGAGAGGAGCAACGGACAAAATTATAAATTTTAATTAATATAATAAAAATAATATTATTAATTATATTATCTTCAAATTTAAAATTTTATTTATTTATAATACGATTAATTATTTAAATAATTATAATATATTAAAATAATAAAATATTGTGGAGCGATTAGGTGCAAGCCAAGCCTGTCCCCTCGACACGTTTATTTTAGAGTAAAATAAATATATATATTTAAATAATTTTTATTTTATTAATTAAATAATTTTATTATATTAATTTTACTAGTGCGGCGTAGTTAATATTGGCATGTTATGACCAGCCAATAACAATAACTTGGCATTCCTTCTTGAGAATATCCATCTACATAGTATTGAAAGCTCTGCAGCCACGGGTGTTATTGTTATGGCTTCTATTCCAGATGCCCTTGTCTTCGATCTTCTCACTCGACTTCCGGTTAAATCGTTAGTAAGATTCAAGTCCACCGACAGGATCTGGTGCTCTTTAGTCTCCGACCCAGCTTTTGTCTACGCACATTTGAAACGAGCTAAGGCATCCGGTGATTGTTGTCTTTTGACATCGTGCATTTTACAGGATGCTGTTGGCAGTACGGGTACCACCATACAGTTCTTCACCGTCAAAGATTGTTATGGGCCAGGAGTTTTGGAATTCTCAGTTCGGGTTAGTTTTGATTCGTACATTGTGTTGCCTTCCTGCAATGGTTTGGTCTGCTTTTACGGTGCTCGTGGAGGCGGAATCCATGTCTGCAACCCCAGCACCAAAAAGACCCTGAGACTTCCAGAGCAAAGCGACGCAGGTTCAGGTTCTCGCTTGTTGAGCTGCGGATTTGGGTTCGATGAGCCAACCTGTGCTTACAGAGTCATGAAGATTTCGGAGCAGATTGATCGTCTCAATGGTGATTTCAAGATTGAGGTCTTTACAATTGGCTCCAATAACTCGCATAGAACAGTTAAGTTCGACGCTTCTCGTTTTCAATTTCTGAACAGGCAACCGCCAGTCTTTGCCAGTGGTTTCTTTTACTGGATTTCTCCTCACTCTACCAACGGCTCCTCTACCGGGTTCTCAATAGCATCATTCGACATCGGGAGTGAAACATTTGGATTAGTCAATCCTCCGGAAAGTGTTTCAAGGAAAAACTGGCTTGGGCTATGTCTACAGGAATTGCAAGGGAAGTTGTGCTTGGTTGACATTGATTTCCAACCGGACCCAATTCCAGGCAACCACAGATTAGACATTTGGTTGCTGCTTTCCGTCGATAACTGGGTTCAAGAAACCATCGTTCATCCATCCGAGCCTCTCGACGCCACTCGTCCCGTGGCGATTCACGGCGGAGAGATTTTGTTGCATGGATTCATCAATGGATTGGGTTATTTAAACTGGTACAATCTGCAAACTGCAAGTTTCCGACGAGCAGATATTGAAGGGATCCTTTCGCCGTATTTTCATGTCAGCCCCTATGTGGAGAGTCTTGTTCCCTTGAACAGTTGATTCTAAACCATTAGTCAGTTATCCTTCTCCCGGTTGGGTCCCCCTCCCTATTTATTAAACGTGATTTTCATGGACCGCAATTATTTGTACGAATAAAAGCACTGTATTGTACTGTCAATTGATGTAGCTTTCCTTGTATTATCTTGTTCATTCTTGGAAGAACAAATTTTAATTTTAAATTAAAATCTATTTATTATTAAAATTATTTAATTAATAATATTATAAATTTTATTTATTATAAATTTTTTTATTTTATTATTTAACTAATATAATTATATTAATTATACTGATATAATAAAATATTTTATTTTTTTTTATAAAAAATGTAATTTCTAAAAACCGTAATTTTATAATAAATGTTATTTTTTTAAGACAGCTGGGAATATGTTGGATACCTAACTTTTGACCTTATACGTCCGGCCTTCTTAATTTTTCAAAAATACTTGGACTATACTGTTAGTTAGCGAGGATAATTTAAATTATTATGTGACATTCATACAGTACAGTATTAAATAAAAATTAATTTAATTTATATTAATTTAATAAATAATATTTTATTATATTATGTTATTATTTTTATTTTTAAAAAGTGTAAAAATAGTAAAAAAAAATTAAATATAATTTAATTAATAAATAATATTATTTAATAAATACTATTTTATTATATTATGTTATTATTTTTATTTTCAAGTGTGGACTTAGTAAAAAAAAATATTAAATATAATTTAATTTAATATTTGATAATATTATTTAGTTACTATTAATTTTAATTTTTTAGAAAAAGCATGGGCTTTAAAATTAAATTAGGGGATCTTGGAATATTGGTCAAAGATATTTGTTTTTATTTTATAATTATTGAAAGTGAAGGGATCTTTGGTATATTGGATTAATACGGGTATGTCAGAAATTGAGTATTTTCTCAAAAGGTAGGGGGGTATGGGATATTTAGCTAAAATTTAGGGGTATCAGATATATTTTCAAACTGGGGGCTGGGGGCAGATACCACCAACTACGCACGTGCTGGGGCGGGCAGTTCATCACGCGGTTGGAAATTTATAGCTAAAGACAGGACTGGGGTAGATGAAACTATGGTACTTGTTATATAAACAAAGCTCAAAGAGGAAGTAATTCAACCCAAGTTTCTCTATCGTTGTTAATTAAATTCAATCGGTCTCATAAAATCATGGGGTCAGCAGCTGAGATCGTGTGCGTGACTGGTGCGTCTGGGTTCATCGGTTCATGGCTCGTCATGAGACTGCTCGAGCGCGGCTACTCTGTTCGAGCCACCGTACGCGATCCTGGTCCGGTTTCTTTCACCTTTTTTTTTAAGCTAATCTTCTTTTCTGCGTTAGAGTTTAGTTGGTTGACAGGATTCATTTGAATTCATATGCATATGTTGGCAGATAACGTAAAGAAAGTGAAGCATTTGCAGGAGTTGCCCAAGGCCGAAACGCACCTGACTTTGTTTAAAGCTGATTTGGCTGAAGAAGGAAGCTTTGATGCAGCCATTAAAGGTTGCAAAGGAGTTTTCCATGTCGCCACACCTATGGATTTTGAGTCCCAGGACCCTGAGGTATCATATCAATATCAGTGCTCTTTGGACATTAAAGCCTGTGAAAGTCAACGAGCTACAAGCGTACAGGATTACTGATCAATTCTTAATAAATATTATTTAATAAACTAAAGTGGGCCTATATGTAGTTGTATTCTTTTCTTCTCTTCTTGGCTTAGATGAACATGGGCCTCGTAAGAAAATTATGCAGAAATATTGAATGAATTGCTGACTTGAGTTGATGATTGGGTTGGGTGCTTGACAGAATGAAGTGATAAAGCCAACCATAAATGGGGTACTAAGCATAATGAAAGCATGCAAGGATGCAAAAACTGTGAGGAGGCTTGTATTCACCTCGTCTGCAGGAACTCTGGATGTTGAAGAGCACAGGAAGACAGTTTATGATGAAAGCAGCTGGAGTGATTTGGAATTTGTCCGAAGAGTTAAAATGACTGGTTGGGTAAGGAATTAGCTCCTAATTTCTTCGTCTTTCAATGGAAGAATATGTTTTAATAATGGACTCTGTTTATGGTGACCAGATGTATTTTGTCTCCAAGACTCTGGCAGAGAAAGCTGCATGGCAGTTCGCTGAAGAGAATAACTTGGATTTCATCAGCATCATACCATCTCTTGTAGTTGGCCCATTTCTTATGCCATCCATGCCTCCCAGTCTGATAACTGCACTTTCGCCCATCACTCGTTCGTTCTGTAGCCGCCCCTTGAAATAGATAATACATTTCATTATTATCTGCTGTGGCTTCATTTTATCTCAGGATTGATTATTAATCTAAGAATTTACTTGTTTTCCACTTACAGGAAATGAAAGTCATTATGGAATTATAAAACAAGGACAGTTTGTGCATTTGGACGATCTCTGCAATGCTCATATATTTTTGTATGAGAATCCTGAGGCAAAGGGGCGGTACATCTGCTCTTCACACCCAGCCACCATTCTTGAAGTTGCCAAAATGCTCAGAGGAAAATACCCAGAGTTTGACGTTCCCACAGAGTAAGACCCAATATTTCATAAATTTGGTATCAGCTGCTGCGATTAATCATCTCATGTTCAGTTTCTTGACTGATTAAGCCGCTGCTGCTAATTAGGTTCAAGGGTGTGGACGAAAACATGAAAAACATTATGTTCTCTTCGAAAAAGTTGACAGACTTGGGATTTGAATTCAAGTACAGCTTAGAAGACATGTACACAGGAGCTGTGGATACTTGCAGAGCCAAGGGATTGCTTCCTCCTGCTAATCCAGGAAACATCATGTCAGGAAAAACTAGCGCACCCGTTTAAATTTATGCAGCCGTCTCTTTTCATTTTGTGTTGCGACAACGCGAGTGTGTGATTGTGTGGAGCTAATACTTCACCAGCTCATTTTGCTATGGCTAGAAAGTTCCATCTTCTGGCCGGGTGATTTCAGCCAACTGTTTCTTGTATCCTTCCTGGAAATAAAAATGGACTTTCGCGCCAGACCTGTGGTCCGTATTCTTGACACAGATGATTATGAAATCAAGAGAAACAAGTGACAAGGCTGGCTTGGAATTTTGACAGCATAAATTATTATTTTTAAATAAAATTTATCGAAAAATGAAGAATAATATATTAAAAAAATTATTTTTACATTAATTATTTTGATTAAAAAAAAATTATTTATTAATTAAAAATAAAAATTTAATTTTTGTCCAAAAATTAAATTCTTGGTCTCAAATAAAAAGATTTTGAGACTCGAGTTATAAATCTTAATAAAGTTAAAAATTAGGTTATTTTTGTAAAAAACCCAAATTCTTTGGATGGTCCCCCTACCTACATAAGGGCATTTACGTCAATTGGGACTAATAATACGCCAAGCCTCTGCTAAACGGGAGGCTCAGTCTACTGAACGCTCTCTCGCTCTTGCTCCCTCAAAGCCGTTGCCGCCAAAAGCAAAGGGCGGCCGTTTCAAGTTACTGTACATTTCGGCTGCTTCATCTTCTTCTTTCTCTTGAAGTGTTGTCCCAAAACACTCGCTGTTATCGGGTGTGTCGGCGTCTTTTCCGGTTCACCGAAGAAGCATCTCGTGCCTGGCCTCTTTCGCCGCGTTAGCTCGACCTTTCGTTGATGGAAAGGGTCAATGTTTGTCTTTTATTCTTAATGTGTTTATTTTCATCATACTTTACGAGCTTTTGTTCTCAGTTAAAAATTCCATGTGATGTCCGTTGATTGTTTATTTAAATGTTGGCATTTGTGTTGAATGACAAGGAAATTAGGGTTTGGAATCTGTTTAATCTTGATTTAGAACTTGCATTACGAGAAATCATTTGTTAAGACAATCTATCTATATCATCTTAATTAGGAGATAAGAGTTGGAAAGGTTGGTGTTACTCTACGATGTAGACATTTAGCTTTTCATGTGATTGTTTTCTTTTCCTTATTATTACAGATTATGCATTTGGTGGAACTTTTTTTAGTTTTATTAAGTGTTTCTTTATATATTTTTTTCCTTGTTATTTCTTTTGTAAAAGTATGTCGTTTGGGGTTTAGGATTTGAGAAATCGGCGTTTGTACTTTGTAGGTGTGATTCTGGTTTTGCTTGTCAATCATGAGTGCTGAAGTAGAATTATTCTTCTTGAAGATTTGGACTGGAGAAGAATTACTATATGTTTTATATGTTGCTGCAGTAGTTGAGTTAAATTGAAACTCTTTGTAGTCATCCTGTTGGTGTCAAGTGTTGGTTCAACCACTTTTATTTTTAACATTTCCTTGCTGGGCAAATGAAGGGAGCTAAGCTTGGTTATTTATTCTATGATGTTAAAAGGTTTAGTCTAAGCCTCACTTTCTATCTATTGCTAGTAGATTTGCAAATTTGAATGGCATGTTTATATTCCACAGAATTCTGGTTTTTAATAAGTGATCACATGGAAATTCTAAATTTCCATTTTTAAGTGATTCTTATACTTTAGAAATGGTAAACAATACTGGCCTGGGATAATCATGAATGCTTAGATATTGGAATCTCTTTTCAGATTGGGTATTGCTTATAAAATTGCAAGTTGAAAGTACATTTCCATTATAAACATTTCATTCCTCAATGGAATGCAATCTATTGCAGCACTATAGGTAATTTGTCATCTGTATTCCTCAAGGAACTGGTAAACAACAATATAGCTAATTTTTCATCTGTATTTTACAGCAAAAGCAGAGCCGAAGGATTTTCTGTACACCAGTGATTTTGACAAAGGTACCATATTGAAGATTTTGGATGGAGCTGCTGAAGTCAAGGCACTGCTTAAGTCTGGAGATAGGTCTTTCCTGCCATTTAAAGGGAAGACAATGGCCATGATCTTTGCAAAGCCATCCATGAGAACTCAGGTTTCATTTGAGACAGGGTTTTCCTTGTTGGGAGGCCATGCTATATATTTAGGACCTGATGATATCCAGATGGGGAAGCGAGAATAAATGCGGGATGTTGCCTGTGTTTTGTCTCGCTACAATGACATTATTATGGCACGTGTCTTTGGACATCAGGTACATGGGTGAGTTTCTTTGTAAGGGCAGGTATTGTTTATATACACATGTAAAAGAATGGAACAAGTTAGGAAAATAAGTTAATATGTATGTTCATCTTACAATTGCTTGTGAACTTTATTATTATTTTTTTCTTTTGGTCATATTGTCCTAGAAACCTATGTCAGTTTGTAGATGTAATATTTTGATATTTATTGTCTAACCTCCTTGGCTTAGATTCCTGGTTGTCACCCATTTTGGGTTTCAATGTGCACCAGCTGACTAGGGAATTCTTGTCACAGAAGCCACTACCAAGTCAGACTAGTTTTTCTCTTTTGTGAAGCTTTGATACCTTTTCTCATGTTTTTAACTTTAGGTTTCTTTTCGAGCATTATCCAGTTTGTAGATGCAATAATGTTACCTGATCTGGTCATGACATTCTTGATCTGGCTAAATATGCAAGTGTACCTGTCATCAATGGATTGACAGACTACAACCATCCTTGCCAAATAATGGCTGATGGCCTCATCATTATTGATCACATTGGTAAATTTGAAGGAACCGAGGTTAGCCCATCGTTCAGCCAGTTTCATTTATTCTTTTTTTTTATGTTATTTTGCTACAGCTGGGATTAAATATTTGGTTGCACATGTCACGGTCTAATTGTTTTGATGGCCATTTCAAAATTCAGGTTGTCTATGTTGGAGATGGAAATAACATTGTGCACTCTTGGCTGTTGATGGCATCAGTTATTCCTTTCCACTTTGTTTGTGCCTGCCCAAAAGGTTTCAAGCCAGATAAAGAGACAGTTGAGAAGGCACAACAGGTTCATTAGCAAGATTGAGATTACAAATGATCCAAAAGAAGCTGTCCAAGGTGCTGATGTTGTGTACACAGATGTGCGGTCTAGCATGGGGCAAAAGAAAGAGGCTGCATATCGGCGACAAGTATTTCAAGGATTTCAGCTAAATCTTTTTAGTACACCTGTCAATATGTTGATTTCAGAAAAAATGTAAATTCCAGATGCTCGGAGAATATTGCTGTCACCTATTGCTTTGCAAAATCTCTGCAATATCTATTATCGGTAACCAAGGAATACTGCCCAAGATATTTGTTGGTTGAAGTTGAAGCCTTGAATTTGTTTCACATGCAATCTTTTGTAGGTGAACGAAACCCCCATGAAGTTAGCAGGGCCAAAAGCTTTATTTCATGCATGGTCTGCCAGCCGAAAGGGTAGTTGACTGATGGTGTTATTCCTGCTCCGTATTCTATTGTCTTACCACAAGCTGAGAATCACATGCATGCGCAGGACGCTTTAATGCTTCATCTACTTGGTGCATAATAGTGTCAAATCCCTCCGTGTTCATGGCGAAAGCCGTTGAGGTTGCAACCATTTGGGACGTATGAAATATACAGTTCCTTGTTCAGTTAGAGCAGGTGCAAAATTTTCGTGGGCCGAGTCTGTAATTTACTGCTTGTTTTCCATATCCAGTTGAAGAACGCAGGTATTTTGGTTTAAGTGAATCATGATAGCGTTTTCCTTGGCTTTAAAGCTCTAGATTGCATCACTCACTGCTGAAGCAGTAGAACACTATTCTGAAGTTGCAAGAGTTCTACGTTGCCCAGTGGGCGGGCAATTAAACACGCGGTACAACTTGCATGAACTCAGAGAATTCAGAACATTAAAAGAATGGTTAAAGCTTGTTTCCTAGTAGTGCTCAGAGTACATTTACAAAATTCTTTTGACTACAGAAAGTAGTTTGTTAAAAGGAAAATTGTCCAGCAGAAAAGAATAGTGGGAGCTTCGTTACTACCCATAATTACAGGTTACCATTACAAACCATGTATTTATGACCATCAGAAAATGCTTTGCACAAGGACAACTCGCTACCGTTCCTCTGCATTGAATTTGTTCCAAGCATCCTGTGGACGAAATTACACAAAGATTACGTAACAGATAATAATAATACTAAACTAGAATAATAAATACAGGCTAATCTAAGTGACGGTCCAACAAAACACATGGCCCAAGTGAACCTTAGTAAGAGAACAAAATCAAGTAAGCTCTGCGCCACTAATTTTTTTTTAAATTTATTTTTCCTTTACTTTATCAACTATCGTAATTTCAATATTGAATTTCGTCGAGCATTATCTTCAACGAGTGCAACAGACTATCAACATGCTGGCCTATTAATTCTAAAATTAGTTTTCATGTGTCCCTTGTACCTCTTACGAGCCCACTGTGCCGCATTGAAAAAAAAAGCAAAAGATTGCAACACACCTTTAGAAGATCAAAAACCTTCTCACACGTGTATTTATGTTGTATACTTGCACCTCGTTGCTGTAATTTGTCAGGATGAACACACAGGGTGGCCTTCCTGTAAGCTTTCTTTACAGCACCAGCTGCTATGAGATCTGTCAGGGGAATTGGGTGCCAACCACTATCAGGCCCAAGGATCTGCAGAGAGAATACAACCCAGTTAAAATCTTGGTCAATCTAGCGTCCAGGTTATCCAAATGTTGTGCTGAATCTCCATATGATGCGTGACGATGGAAATCCATGACAGAGCATAATGAGAACGCTTGCACATACGTATTGGAGCGTTGAAAGCAGTGCACGCAAGTTTCCACTCTTCCCGCTTGACCATCTTTTGACTTCAGCGTCCAGAGCTCCTGCTAGTCTCTGTCATTGTGGTAGAGCAAGAATAGTAAGAAAATTGCTTAAAGCCCTTTAATTGATTGCAAAAAATTTACTTGACTATTTAGTTACACAATTACATTTCTTTCTGCTTGTTCTTTCCGAGCAAGTTGATCTCGCATGTTCTTCTCTGCAAGGGCTTTTGCCTGAAAAAAGACCATAATGTATGATACAAGTTGTACATGTCAAAAAGCCATTTCCTCGTATAACAATAGCAGGAGGCATACTGCACGCTCAGCTATCCGTTGATGACTCTTCAATCTAGCTTTGTCCCTTTGAACCGATTCACCATTAACTCCATCAGATTTATTGGTAGAATGAGGAACTACATGAAGCACCAAAAAAAGAGGGTTCCAACAAAACAAACAGGTAATTACAGTCTAATCTCCTTGATAAAACAACAATATTACATGCAGAAATGAACATTTTACTGTATTGTATACCATCATGATTAGAAGAATTGGAATATCCCGAACTTCTGCTAGGGCCAGAGCCCTTGTATTGTGAATCCTGCAGGAGATTTCATGAACTGTTAATTTGCAATGTCAGTAAACATGAGAAGGGTGATAGGAATAAAGGGTCGGAAAACTCACATTGGAAGCAGAGCTGCGTCTTATTCCATTTTCTCTGGAGGCACCAGAGGATTTGACCGTCTGATTTCTTGCCTGTAAGGTAGCTTTCTTGGACATTGCTTTTTCTAGGGCACGCACCCTGGCCTCTGCAGTTGCTCTCTCTACAGCAGCACGCTCAGCTTTAAGTCTGGCTTCCATAGAAGTATTGTCAGTGGCTGACTTGTCATTCACCTCTGCAGAAGCCTTATCTAATCTTTCTCGGGTCTCAGCCATTGCCCTTCGACATGCTTCCACATTTGCTTTCTCCACAGCAGCCCTTTCTGCTCTTCCTCGGGCTTCAGTAAAGGCCCTTTCACGAGCTTCACGTATTGCTCGCTCAACAGCCATTCTCTCCTTTTCTCTTTCCCTTCCCTTCTCCTTCACTTCATCTAATTTTCTTTCTTGTCCCTTCTGTAGCTCTACTTCTTTCTGCATAGTAGTTCGTTCAGCTTTCCTCCCTACTGTTTTCGGGGTTTCAGAATGATCCTCCTCCTTGTGTTCTGTGTTTTGACTTGTTTTAATTTTAAGCATCGTATCAGTGGATTCTACTTTTCCTTCTTGAGTTGCATCCACATTCTCCCCATTGTCAATCCATCTCTCCTCATGGGAAAATTCAGAATTACCCTCATCTTCTCCCCATTTCACGGCAACCTCAACCTCCTCAACATCCTCAAAGTATTCTTCTGATTCAGAAGTCAATTCTTCAACATAGTTTCCTACATTACAGAACGTATAGGATTCCTTCCCATGTTGGTCATTTGACTTTTTCCATGCATCCATGTTGGATACTCCCATATTTAACCCATTGTGTTCAGAAGCCTGGGCTTTAGTAGTATCTTCCACTTGTTTCTGAATCTCGTCCTGTATTTCAAGGATAACTTGTGCTAAGCCAGATATTTCAACTTCAACTATCCCTTTTTCTTCCTCGTCATTTTCCAAATCAACTACATTTGACTCTGTTTCCATCTCTTTGCATTCAGATGAAGCTTCAGATACTGCTACAAGCCCCCCATTCTCTTCATGCATCGGCACCTCCATATATTCATCATTTTCATCATGTACACAGGCTTCCAGAGTCTCACTAAGAATCTCAGTTTTATCCTGCATACATGCGTCATTAGCTTCCTCAAGATTGTTCCTGAAGTGCTCACAAGCCTCTTGACTTACTTTCATCTTCTCATATTCTTCTCTTGGATCAATCTCTCTATGTATTTTTTCAGTTTCCCAACATTCACAACTCTCTTCTAGTCTCTTGTCATTTTCTTCAGCCTCTATAAGATTCCCTTTTGCTCCAAACTCTACATCCTCTTCTAATTTCTTTCCACCTTGTTTGCCATCATGGAAACCATCAATTGTCACCTGAACTTTTTCCTGCTCCTGAGCTTTATCAGATGCATTCTCAGTATCTTTTCTAACACGGACATCTTCTAGCCCTCCATTTTCTTCCAACAAGCAAGAACGTTTTCGTTGCTCCTCAAATTCTATCTTCTCACAAGTTGCTTCATCTCTTTTCCCATATTTTTCTGGATCAAAAATCTCTTCTAGTGCAGCCTCAGTCTCTACTGACTCAGAAAAACCTTCAGACCTAATATCATTTTCTTTTTGGCCAAGTAAATCTTCTTGTTTCTTCTCATTTCCCAACCACACCTGCTCCTCTTTGAGCATCTTCATTTTTCTATGCTCATTGTCCTTCAGTAGCATTTCCAGCTTATTCCCTGTCAAATCCCACAGCCTTCTTTGTCTCTTTTCATGAGCTTCTACCCTGTGGGATGTTTCAAATGTCACTTCTTTCTCTTCCTGCAGCTCAGCAATCCTTAATTTTTTTACATGTTCTTCCTGATCACAAACCCCTTGACCTGACTTTGGGTCACACACATCTTCTTTTAACTCGGAAGCTCCTTGGATTGCATTCAACTTTTGTTCAACCTCCTCCTGTTTGTGAACCTCTTCAAAAGCTTTTAGTTTCTTACTGTTTTCTTCAGGTTTCCCAAACATTTTCATAGTAAAAAATCTCTCTTTCAGTTCAAAATCATTTACTGATCGAACCAATTTCATCACAATTCCTCCCCCTTTTTCAGCTTTCAGATACTTAATTTCCTCTTGCCCACAATCCATTAGAGTTGAATTGCTTTTGTCCCCATGTGTTACTCCTGAAGCTTCTTTGGCAAAAAGAAGCTCATCCCTTTCTCTGACATCTGGGGCCACTTGGCCTGCTTTCATTGCATTCTGCATTTCTAGCCTAGCAAATACCTGCATTGGAGCATCAACCTTTCTGCATTTCTGGCACTCCTCCTCTCTGAATTTGTTTGTTTGATCTGTAATTTTACCTTCTCTTCTCTTCTCAACCTTTGGGCCATCATTAAATCCCAGTTTCACATGATTCTGAAGACCACCCTTTTTCCTTTCCATTATTTCTTTTGCTATTTTTATCTTAGCTTGCGCCTCCTCTATTGCCTTTTTCACAGCAGCTGCACAGGCAGCAGCAACTGAATTTGTGTCTACTTCCTCCTCAAAATAAGGTGGCGAGCAAAAGCCAGTAGCTCCTTCAGTGGAATGACTACTAGAAACCCCAATCTTTGATCCCATTGATTTCTTAGAATCACCCTTATCATTGTTCAAGCTGTCTGACTGGCTTGAAGGTGGTGGCACTTTTGGAAAAGAACACATCATTTGAATTGGACCTACTGTGATTGAATTTATTTCGAAATTTAACACCATCGCTTGAAGCTTGTTGGTTAGCATCACCAGGAGAGTGGACTGATGAAGCCTTCCTGCTATGTTTGCCTTCCATTTTCTCCCCACTGAAACTAGTATTAAGATGAATGCCATTTAATGCTGATAATGATGGCTTGTTGCCTTCAGTGGTATTTGAGGGAGCAAATTCATTGATTAAACAATTATCACCCGGAACAGCATGGAGCTGAGCAAGTTCAGCCCTAAACACATCATTTGAGTTGGATCTACTGTGATTGAATTTATTTTCAAATTTAACACCATCCGTCAAAGCTTGTTTGCTAGCATCACCACGTGAGTGGACTGATGAAGCTTTCCTGATATGTTTGCCTTCCATTATCTCCCCACTGAGTTTAGTATCAAGATGAATGCCATTTATTGCCGACGATAATGGCCCATCACCTTCACTTGTATGCGAGGGAGCAAATTCATTGATCAAACAAGTATATCCCGGAACAGCATGAAGTTGAGTTACATGAGTTGTCACATTTGTCCCATTTCTTCTCACTTGGTTGGCCTTATTATAAGACATTTTGAACTGCTTCACACCATCAAATGATTGATGAGAGGCTTCATGTGATAAAACTTGATTTTCCACTGAGAAGTTAGAAGGATGGGATCCTGGCTCAGCCGGAGTCCTATAAAAACATCACATTGAAAGAGAAGGGCACATCAATTTACAAGTTCTTGCAACCATAGAAGTTGCTAACCCCAGTGTCAGCTTAAGAGCAAGCACTTTCCTACCAGGCGTCAAACTACCTACTCTCTTTTTTACTACTCAAACCTTGAGTTATTTTCAAGATTTCAAGTCAAAGCTCATGCCCCAAGAAGCAGGTTTTCCAGCTTTCATTTTTAGAAACCATTTCCGTTTTTAACTTAACTAAACGACTCATGTCAGGGTTCTAACAACCAAACACGCCCTTAGACTAACTACACAATCAACGAGCAAAATAAAGTAATCGAAGTTACTAACTTACCGAGCTTCTTTAATGCGACTGTATCTTTTCTTCGATTTAGCAGAAATCTCCTCGTGCGAAACCGCAAAATCAAACACTCCAAAGCCACCAAAGATCTTTGAGTAATCAAGTTTGGAGCAGTTAACGTCAGCAGAAATCTTTCTTTCATTCAGTTCAGGAACATCAAGAATCGGAATCGAAGAACTACTAGCAGCACCGAATATCTCGCCGAAATCTTCTTCTACACGAGAGCCAACCTCCATAGGACCGCTTAAAACGCCATCGTATATCTTCGTTCCACTAAAGCTACGGCCATTCATGAGTTTCTCAGAGAAAGGAGCAGAGGAGACTTTCTGGTACTCCATTTTAGACTTTCTTTTTCCTTACTGTATTTTGGTTGTATTTTCTCCTTCTTCTCTCTAAACGTGTTCTTTTCTCTGCAGAGTCGAGGCAAGGAGGACAGAAGGAGAAGAAGAAAAGACCGAGAAAATGAGAGCGATGCGAGAAAATGAACTTAACAAAAATTGAATTTTATTACCAAATACAGTTGTCAGCGTACGGTCCCGAGGGAAGGGGATGCAGAATCGGCGATTTTCTACGTTGAAGCTCGCGGTAAAATATCGGCCGACGACTGACAAGCTGACAGAGAAAGGGGTGACCGGAAAAGCCGGTGACAGTAAAAAAATGGCTTCTCTGTTGTCATTTAGCAGAATGTTTTTTATTTTTTTCGATGTTCAAGCTGTCACCAATCACCGATGCCGACATGGCCACATAGCAGGGCCATTTCAGACATTACGGTAACAAATTAGGGACTTTTTAGAAATTAAGAATTGCAGTGAATGGTGAGTAAGCGCCTCAAAGTTACAGCTGTCGCTCGTTGCTGTACAGTTGCAAGGACGAGCCACACGTGCAGTAGTGAAGGTACTCCAACTCCAATTGTTTATTATTTTTCGACATTCACATCGCCTCCCTTTATTCCATCCGAGATTCAGATTCCTTGGGACAGTTATTTGAACCTTGAAACCGAGTTTCCTCTCATTCTCATAGGACACGGAGATGGAAGCCATTACTCGGGCGGGGAAAACTGGGAGCCGACCCACGCGTAGATGATGACTGATTAGCTGTGAACTTGCTTGCTAATCCAGCGTCGGTCCTTTTAATTATGGATTTGAAGTGATGCCGTTTTGGTATAGTACTGCTGTACTGGGTAACAATCTGGCTACAGTTGTTGAACATCCACTTTGGATTAATCATTTCCCCATGAGTACTTGCACTATTCTGTTGACTGCCCAAAGCAAAGGATTTGTATTGTTTTTAGTAAAGTGCCGAATTATTAATGGCTTTTCACGTGTGGTGTGACAAAATCGTGGGAGAATTTTTTTAAAAAATTTATGTGAAATAATTTAATATATTAATATTATTATTTAATTAGTAAAATAAAATAAATAATTTATTAATATTAATAAATAAAAATTTTAATTATTAATTTCTCTAATTTCAAAACGCTGCACCCTATAGAGGTAGGACCGAGGTCCTTGTCAAGAAAGAGACATGGGACACAAAACAACCAACACAACGTTCACTTTGCCTAGGAGTGGCTAGGACCCGCATAATTATGGCTGCTCGTCTTTTCATGTCGTCCCATATCGCTCTCTCGCAACCGGCTTTAACCAATTTAATGCGAGGCATAAATGGATCTTCACGGTCATTTCTTCTAACTATTGCCCAAGCTGAACAGTCTGCAACAGCCCGGCACAAACACCTTCCACGATGCGATCCTCAAGAAAAATAAGACAACACAAAAACGAAATTAAAAATATTTAAATCACAGTTGAATCTAATAATAAAGCACATACGATCCAAGAAGAGACTGGCTTGGCTTTTCTGTGCGGGCAGTCAAAGCACTTTTGATCTAGTGACTGGTGAATCTAATAATACCCGCAAAGCATAAAAGCAGGGATGCATGGGTAGCTATATATTTCCAGTCCTGCTTTATCCGCCTTGCTTTTTTTCAAGGAGATTTTCCTTTTAGCTTAGTGCCTACCAACTCAGCTCATAACATGTTGAGTTGTTGTGGTGTTGTAGATGTAGGAACAGACAATCTGCCAAAATCTAGTCATCTTAGCCCAGACAGGGAAAACCAAAAGAGACGATAGACCAACCGGTAGAGGCTTGCATGTGCGGGTCATGTGTTGAGAGAATGAATAATGACATAATAATAATAATATCTCTGTTTTGGGCCTACTAACATGTTATGAGCCCACAGAAATTACTGCAGAGAAAAGCAAGCCCAAGATTATCACCCTGGCCCAAATAGGTGACAACATTGGCTACAAAGGCGGCCCACTTACGGTTTTACCACCCTATGCTCCAATTTCATGTTATAGGCAGATCCGTGGACGGTCCTAGCGCTTTAACGTGCTAACGCATGCACCAAATCACTGCACCTCTCAGGCAAGTGACCTCAGTCTCCAAGAGCTGTGTCTCTGCCTTGAAGAAAAAGAAAAGGGCTTTAAATCCCCCCATTTCATCTTCGCTTCGCTATCGACACGAGAGATTTGCTTCAGAGTTTGGTTTGTTGTCTTTGCGAATTTGAGACGGTGTCGTAGAGATTAAACCCTAAAAATGTTCAGGAACCAATACGATACGGACGTGACGACATGGAGCCCAGCGGGCCGATTGTTTCAGGTGGAGTACGCGATGGAAGCGGTCAAGCAGGGGTCCGCGGCAATTGGACTCCGATCTAAGACCCACGTGGTCTTGGCCTGCGTTAACAAGGCCAACTCCGAGCTTTCGTCTCACCAGAAGAAGATCTTCAAGGTCGACGATCACATCGGCGTCGCAATCGCCGGTCTCACAGCCGACGGCCGTGTCCTGTCTCGATACATGCGATCCGAGTGCATTAACTACAGTTTTACTTACGAGTCACCACTTCCGGTGGGCCGCCTCGTGGTCCAGCTCGCCGACAAGGCTCAGGTCCGTCACTTTGAAAACCCTGCTGTTCTTTTTCAAAAAAAAATAATGCAAAAGTTTGTTATTTGATTTGAGTTTGTTGAATAGATTAAGATAAAATTGTGTCAGTTGAAGAGAGTAGGATTTTAGTTTAGGAATTTTCCATATTGGTGAGTTAAGGTTCTGGATTTTATGAAGGTTTCTGTTTATGTCAGTTGACTTTATTTTCTTTTTCTGCTTTCTCTTTAAAGATAAACTCTTTCATGTTATTTGGCTGACGTAATTGCAATGTAGGTCGAACAAATCCTCGTTTTGTTCCAGAGTTTTAGTCGAGGAATCTCTTTTTGTACTAGATGCCAGTTTAGCTCTTGCTTTGTATTCATGTTGCTTGACTTACATCCTGCGCATTATCTGTCAATACTATTCAGGTTTATTTTACTTGTCATATCACCAATTGTTTGAACCAAGATTTGACAATTGTTTTGCCGGTCATTCAGTGTGAGCATAATATTCAAACTTTCTTTTAAATTGTTAACAATAATAAGCTCCAGGTCTTATGGATCGTCTTAGACAGATGATAAGAAGGTTTAGAGAAAGAGAGAGTGTTGTCCTTTGCTTGTATTTGACTTAGAAAATGACTGCTATAGAATTTCATTATGGCTGATTGCTCAAACTTGGGATGACACTGGTCTGACTCTGGTTTTGTGTAATAAATACTTGTGCTAAGAATTGGTTCATTTATTTATCTTTTTCCGTTTGGGTTTCTATTTTCCATGATGGTGTTGATACCAGTAAAGAGAGACTGACTGCAGTGTCTTTTGAGGAGCTGTTTTTAATTATATCACTTTGTAACATGGAGAACCCTTCCATACTAAATGTAGTCTATGTTTAGACCGTTTGGATAGTCCATTTTGAAATTTTAGCTTTATGATCCCTTCGTTGAATGTTTTGGAAGGATTTTATTGTAGAAATCAAAACTTGTTTTTGGCAGTTGAGTTGTGCTCTAGAACTTCAACATCCAAATGTCTATTCATTTAGTACTCATTTTGTAAAATACACTCTTATTATCCTGGTTGGTTTTTGATTTCTTAGAATTAGCATAGAAAAGACAAGTTTAGTCTATGTTTGTTTTGTGAAATCTATTGGTTAGTGAAATTTTGGGTTGAGGATGAAGGAAAGAGCTTATCATGCCATACTGCAGGTTATTGGACTTAGTTATGTTGTGTGATGAGACTGTACCATGGAAGCAAGAGATGAGGGTTTGAATCTCCCTCACACCAACCTTGGTGGGAGAATTTCCCTACTTTGCAGTTGGCAGTGAGGTAGTTTAGGGTGTGTAGCATCAATTGATGAAACTACTGGCCTTCAGCTTTTAGATGTCCTAAGGGAAGTCTCAAAATATTGAGTGGATGGCTTTAATGTAATGGTAAGGTTAAACTAGAGGCATAATTTGTTTATTCTCTGTGATAGTGTCTCCTGAATGTAGCATCAGTGATGCAACACTGTTGTATGGCGCTTACTCAGTTCCCTAAGAAATATCAAGTTCATTGGAGACTTTTCAAACATTGATCTTTGGACTTTCTTCCATTAATGTACTAACCATGTTTGTGTGCCCTTTGGACTTGCCATGAATTTCATATGTAGTTATGATACATATTTGGGTGACAGGTCTGCACCCAACGCTCATGGAAACGGCCTTACGGTGTTGGCCTGCTGGTAGCTGGCTTGGATGAAACTGGAGCCCATCTTTACTACAACTGTCCAAGTGGGAACTACTTTGAGTATCAGGCATTTGCTATTGGCTCCCGATCGCAAGCTGCAAAAACATACTTGGAGCGCAGGTTTGAGAACTTCGTGGGTTCTTCAAGGGAAGATCTGATCAAGGATGCTCTCATGGCAATAAGAGAAACCTTGCAAGGAGAAACACTAAAGAGTTCTATTTGCACAGTGGCAGTTGTAGGAGCTGGGGAGGCATTCCATATATTAGATCAGGAAACTGTACAGAAGTTGATCGATTCCTTTGAGATTGCAGGAGGTGAAGAGGCTCCTGCCGCCGAACCAGATAGTGCTGCAGAGGGAGGTGCAGCTGCAGAACAGGGTGGTGCCACTGATCAAGGTGCTCCTGCAGACCAGGGTGTAGCTCCGATGGACATTTGAGGATGCAAGGACCAGAACTCAGCTTCTCCCATCTCTGTCTTTAGATGAGGTTTTTAAAGCATGTGTTGGATGGATGAGCTCCCTGAAATATTGGTTAGAACATTGAAAAATCAGTTTGCTGGATATTTTATTTTTCCGCTTATGGTGCAATTTTATGTCTGCCTCATCAGAGTAAACTTTTTAATGTTGTTAGCCATTTGGTACAAACGTTTTAATGTTAACCTCTGGTGAAACACTCAAGATACTACCCGACAATGTCGGCCTGGTGAATTGCAAAGCTAGGTTGGTTCAACTATTTTGCTTGCCTGCCAAAGGAGAACAGGAGGGTTCCTTCAACTATTTAATGCTAACAAAATACCATTTGTCCTTGAATTGCACCGAAATTTGCATGCGCACCCATGTGTGTATCGGGTTTATTAACTATTGTTCTTTCTTTGTTTTGCCGCATTGGCAATCGTGCATGGGATGGTAACAATCATGTTCTGTTGCATGCAAAATTTAGTTCCAAAACATTTGAGGCAAAGGGCCTACTTTTGAGGGATTTTCACTTTTTATGTAAATCTTTACATTAATATCTATCTAGAGTAGTGTTCACTATATAATTTGTTATATTTATGTTTATATATTTTAAATATTATTTATTATTATAAATTTAACAAAATTTTTGAACTTTAGAATACATGCATATATCATATCTGATCTGATTTTTACTCAAATAAATTTTTTATTTATACCAAAATAATAACCGATCTCCTCTGTAAATATTTGGATAAAATAAAATAAAATATAGTAACTAGAGCAATAAATAAATTTTGTCCATCCCCCCAAGTAATTAGTCTTGTCTGCACCCAAAATGCAACCTCTGCTGCCCTTCGTTTGAAGGAATGAAAAAAAATTGCTTCAATGGATGACATCAAATGCGGGTATCAGGAATAGAGAAAGCCTTGATTTGCATAAGCTTGCGCATCCATTGCCAATTCTCCGGGGTGACCTCACCACCCAGGGACCGAATAACCGAGCCGCCGCTGCATGAGCCCACTAGGCAGCATTCTTCCAGTGATAATCCCTTCACTAATCCATACAAAAACCCACTCGCAAATAGGTCTCCAGCACCAGTTGCATCAATTGCCTTCGACTCTCCTATTGCTGGTACTCTAGCAATCTGAAATACAAGATAAAATTTTACCATGCCACGCTATTTTTGAAAGGAAAGCATAAGTCAAGAACGCCATCAGTTGGTGGTTTATAAACAACCTCTTTGCCGTGCTTTGCAAGGCATCCATTAGAACCTAATGTCACCACAGCCCATTTGCAGTATTTAGCAAGGAATTCAAGGGCAGCCTCTGGACCAGCATTTTGTTCACCCCTGTAAACATTGAAAGAAAATAAATGCCAGTTACCAGAAACTACTTCTGAAATTGCGAAATGAAAATGATATTCTTGCCACTGAAGAATCATTGTCTCCTCTTAATTGTTCGTTTTGACAGGTTTATATTTAAAATCAAACAACAGTTACCTTACTAGTGCTGTTGCTTCATCCTCATTGGCAAAGCAGACGTCTATATCCCCAGACTCCAATAACTGTAGAAGAGGAGATCTAAAATCCCGGACCATCTGGCCAAAGTTAAGACTACATCAGATTAACATAATCACACCTGAAAAATTGTTGCATCAACTTTGCCTGCATATCAATGCACAAGTCTACAGCTCTGCTTTCATGAAATCATGTTAGAAACTCTCATCAATATTGTGTAGGATGCACAGTAGTCAGTAAGAGTCTTTTTCATTGCACACACAACACATGCACTCCCTTGGATCGAACAAAATGAACATGGAATGGTTTAACAAACTGCACCTCAAAACTTGCTAAATCCATGGAGACAGAAACACCCTCTTGTTTGGCAATCCGAACAGCCGCTTTAATAACTTCCAAATTGAACATTGCAAATCTAAGAACCAACCACTGTAACCAAAGATACATCAGTAACCAAGATTAATCAGCCTAAAAAGCTACAGACCTAGTAAGATGACAAAACTGAGTTCATTCATTGTTTGAATAATCTTGTCATGTAAGTCAATCATTATTCTAATTTTCTCGTTTGATAAAAATCACAAAATCTTTCAACCAGGAATAATCAACAAAATTCTTGAATCTAGAGTAAGACGCCCAACCTTAGAGCCTTTAAAATCCTTTGAGGTCAATTCATCTGGCTGGAACACAAAAGTTCAAACATAAGCTTATGGTAAACAAGAAGACTGCATAAGGCCACAAAAATAAAGAAATGCCATTAGAGAAGCACCTGAATTTTTACAGCATTTGAGAGACAGGGCCGCATTGTACGATTGCCTGATGCATCAACTAGGCAAACACACTGTGGCATATCATTTACTTAAGAAATTTCAGCCCTTGGACACATAAAGATCGACAAAGAAAATTGAAAACATAATCAAATCCATAAGCAATTTTTTATACAAAAATCACCTGGCCAGTTGGTCCACTCTTCATTCTCAATCTTGAAACATTAACTCCGCTACAGCTCATGTTAGCAACAAACAACTGGCCTTGCTGATCGTCTCCATATGCACCGATAAGCCCACAGGAGACTCCAAAACCTACGCTGAGCCCTCTGATAGTATTGGTGACACTACCTCCAGCTATTGTCTTTACAGGAGAGGCTTCATCGGGTGTCGACACAATGTGGGTCTTTACCTCGCTCAATATATGTTCAAGCTCCTCAATTGCAACCTACACAGTATTTATTCGAAGAGGAAAAAAAATTCATATTTCGACTATTTGCAGTCTTGTCATCACACAAGCAAAATCTTCAACAAACACAAAAGTCGTATAATAACGATTAACAATGGGATAAAAGTGCAGAGAATATCATTCAAAGGGAAAATAAAATTCAAAAGAGAGAGAGAGAGAGAGAGAGAGAGAGAGAGAGAATTAAGTGGAAGTAAAGGAATAAGAGAGTACAGGAATAGAGCCGCCGCGTTCACCGGGGATTTGATCCAGCAAGGACCAATCAGCTGGTGCCACGTGATCCATGAGGGCGGCAGGTTGAAGTCCCAGAATTACAGGAGGCTGAGGCTCAGCGTTGTGTACGATAGGCAAGAGTTCCGCAACCATTGTTACCCTCTTTTCCTCTCTCTCTCTCTCTCTCTCTCTGTCTCTGAAAGCAAAGAAGAAGTTTAAAGAAGACGAAGCACTGGTTGCCTGCCCTCTTCCCTCCGTATTTATAGACACTGGACTCTCACAGTGTTCCCTTTTCCTTGACGGATTTATTAATTAATTATCAGTAACTACTACTAATAATCCCGGACTCCGCATTTGTTATTAATTATTAATACTAACTAATTTTAAGTAAATTGTACCACCTTACACTTCCTATTGAAAAATAGCCTCAGCTTCAATTACTCCGCACTCCTAATCCTTCTAAATTTATTAACAAAAATAAAATACATATAATACTCATAATTCATTTAAATTTATTAAATATTATCGCTTGATAACCATTCTTTCCTGCTACAAACCAACTTCCCAAACAAAAAAAGAAAAAGCAAGAGAGTTAGGTACCCTGTTCTCGTATTGTGGCGTGCGTGTGACAGGGGATTTGCCTCTGGCCTCGCACCAATGGTTTGTGCCCATGGCCCTACCCTCTCATTTAACTGCTGCGCGTGCTGTGTGTCTGATTTGCCGGATGCTTCCAATACACTCTTCAGAAAAAAGCAATAACTCGTCCGAAATTTTTACGGAAAGTAGGGAACAATTTTCGCCGCCTGGGTGCTTGCAACCGTTGATCTGCTTTCAGCCAAGTTCCCTGTCAGCTTTTGCGCTCTATGATATACGCCTGCTCTGCCTCCTATAGCGGTAGATTTTTTTTTCTGTTCTCTACTTGATTACAGCATGGATGGATATATTCACCATTACTGCACCGCCATTGATAAAGCTTCAACCACTAAACCATTACTCAGAGATCAAATTTTAAAAGTAACAAACCACCCATAATTTAAAATGTGCACGCGCGGACATATTAATTACATTATCGTATGATTGGTATGTAAAGATCATGCTTACATCAACAACAGAGGAAACACCCGCACAGCGGTTGAAATCAACGAGAGGAAAAGTACAAGAAAACAAAACAAGAGAAGATAAGAAACGTATGGAGACTTGCATGATTAGAGAGACAACCCTTTTTGTCGTATGAGGGCTGAAATTACGGAGAGAAATGCATCTCTGGCTTTGTTGATTCCGATTCAGCCTACAATAATTGCATAATGGATCTGTCCCTGTCCACGAGCATGGCCACCATTTGTTAAATACGGTATTTTAGTCTTCCTTAACCTGCCTAGGGATTGGATTCAGGGTTTAGCACGTGGGTTAGGTTCCAATAGGTTGGCATAATTTACGCTCATTTTTACTTATCACCATTTGCCAATCAACATTCGCAAATTTGTAATTGCCAAGGCCCCCACAGAAGTCTCTTTGGTTGGACCCATTAAGAAGCTTCGGGTTAGACAGTGGCGTAGGGCACTCAGCGGGTTAAATGAATATGCACACAAGCATCACATACGTTGTCGTATTGTATGCAAGCCACTAGAAATTTCAATTCATCTTTTCATGCCCAGTAACAAATCAAGAGGTGCGAACCAAGAAAAATCTTTCGGGAAACAAGAATCTTTGAAATCAAGGTAAGAAAACATCGACATACATGCCGCTTATGGCATTAGTTTCTTGCAGAGCAGAAAATAAAAGAGTTTTAAAACAGCCAGACGAAGAGCGGCACTGAAAGCTAAAAAGGTGCCATGATTCTATCCTACATGTCTAGTATTATTGCGAACGAGAGTGACCCCTTCTTCATGTATTTGCACCTGACAACAAACATTCCTTGATGTCAAATCTCGGGAACTAAAATCAACAAAAAATACCTAGGAAAACATCATTTCTGCAAGGATTTTGGATCTTTGATGCTATTGGGAACAATAATTTCGGGGGGAGTTTCACGAACAACACCTAGCATTGAGTCATATTCCTCATCCCGATGTGCAAACTTCTTACGAAGAACTTTCTCAAACTCAATCTCATCAAAGGACTTCGCATTCTCAGCTGCATGAACTTGAGCCAAGTTGGAATAATTGGTGGCTGACTGGGAAATAAAGGCTATCTCTTCAGCGGTAAGCTTTCTCAGGAATTTTGCTGGATTGCCTCCCCATACCTGTAACATATAAATGACAAAATAATCATGTGTATTCGTGTTTGATGTTTATTATTCAGATAGAAACATTCACGGCAAATGGTTGAAGGTATTAGGTCTGAAGGACGACTGATTTGGCTCGAGTGACAAATCTCAACTCCAATCTAAAATTATACTCATCAAGGAAAGAGACATGTAGCAACTTGCAACTTAGCAGGAATTGAAAAAGCTTCACCTTTTGCAACAACAATAAGAATTTACCAATTGGCCAACTAGATGCTCCCCTACTGAATCATGAATATGAATAGTAAAAGAGAGAATAGATGAGGGAACACAAAACAATCATTCACACAAGATATTTTAGCATTACGCCGATCTTAACCTGAAAGAACAGTTCATCAAGCCCCTCACTCCCTCTTGCTTGAATAACAGGAGTGGGTGAGGACTCAGCATCATTAGATGAGCTAGAAATTGAGTAACAATGTCCTATCAAACCCACTATGAATGTGTCATGTCAATCAAAGTTGCTAATTTGGTGCTTTTTCCAGCCTCACCCATCAGGAAAACAACTAACATCAAGTGGTTTGAACCTACACTTAGTTTCACCAGAACTTCATGCCAATTGTGACCATTTTACCTATCAGACCGACTTATCGGCACATCATGCCTTACAATATACACAGGCATTAGCTAAATCCCAGCCTCACCAGTTCCATATTTCTTCACTTTAAATCTTTGGTACACTTCTCAATTCCTACTTCATAACGCATGCGGTTCTTTTCACATCAAGAAGAATCCAAGCAAGAAAAATCCAGTGGACATTGCTCATGACCACCAAGAACAAATGGAAAAGAAAAATAAAAACACTAGAAAGAGTTCTCGTTATGGCAAATGGATGATTATAATTCATATTACAAAAAACTAAATAAATGAATAAAAGGACACCTTAGTACGTTCCTATAGTGAGAAAGAGAAGGGAGATATACCTCCCCAGAAGGGATCCTAGTATTCTGTCTCACAAGAGATCCTGCAGCAACCATGCCATGTCTCTCAACAACAACACCATCAAGTAGTGTTGCTCCCATGCCGACAAAGGCATCGTCTTCAACAGTGCATCCATGTAAAACAGCACTATGGCCTGCTCAGTGAAATACTTAATCATGATCCAGAATATAGATGGAACCTAAATTTGGCAGCTGATATTATGCTATGGTCAATGCCACACCACTCACCTACAGTAACATTGTCCCCAATAATAGTTGGTAGCACCTTTCCACCTAGATTAGACTTTGCAACATGCACAAGGGAGTTGTCCTGTATATTAGTTCCCGATCCAATGCTGATGCTATTCACATCCCCTGATCACAAGGACAAGGAACATATGCATTATTATTAGCAATATCGGCTAAACCAAAAATTCATTTGCGCTGAATAAATAAAAACAAAGAAGAATCTGAAAATTCCCAATTAAGAGGGAAGTAAGCGGAGGTGCTCAAACTGAATTGAACTCACAATGATGACTCAAATAGAAGAGTGTAATTCAATAATCTAGCTGAAAAATGAAAACAGTGGCAAAGTCTTTCCATTGCTTCCTATAAGTTTGAACAAGCTACATGGAAAAACTCAAGCGGTTGGCTATGAACACCATATTGAAGAAAGTCCCAACTTAATCCAGACAAATTCAGATTTTATTATATATATATATATATATATATATATATATATATATTGCATATCAAATACCATGCAAGAAACCAAGCACTTAGCTTATGCAATCAAATAGAAGCCGATAGAAAGAGTTGAGGGCAGGTGATAAAAGGCTTAGAAAAACAAGGACATCAGTATACCTCACATATCTCAATCAATAAAAAAGTTAGCAAGAACCTATTCTTTATTCAAAGAATTTCCTACTGATAAATTTCAAGTAACACGCATCGTCTAATCAAACATTAAGTCATACACAAAGCATCTTACCTCTCAAAACACATCCATACCAAATAGATGATGCTCTTCCCACTAGAACATCCCCAATGATAGAGGCACTTGGGGCGACAAATGCATCCTTGTCAACCGTAGGAACTTTATCAAATATGTTCATGAGAGTTCGATGCCTAGACACTAAACCAGAAAAAAAATAAAGATATGGTTAGATGGAGAAAAAGAAGATAAGGTAGTGTAGCGAATCTAAATGTCAATTACAAGAAGTAGCAAGTTATGCGGTGATGTAAATGTAAAATTCATAATAGATATGTTTGAGCAAGACCAGAAAACTCTGAGCACTCAACTGTTCTTCCATAAAGAATTGATACTTTCCTTCAGGTTTTATAAAATCTCACCAGTAAATCTTTTCTCTGCTGTTTAAACCTTCGATATCAGCTTATTCAGAAAATTTAAGAAAGAACTCTCATCAATTAGGAGTTCTGTATCTGACACATCATATTCATCAAACAATACTGCCGTCCAGGAGTAATCTAACAACAGTTTATCAACATGTCATTGCTTCAATTATACGTCACCAATTGCAGTTTGTGAGAATAGCGTCAACTCCCATACAATGCCATTGACAACAATAGACATTCACATGAAACACAATTCAATGTATGCACAAATCCAGCTCCCTCTTGGAATATGCACATACTGTCCACATGTAATCCTTTTATACATATACATTTCACATGTAACCCAGGCTTGTGAATGGCCAGCGAAAAGTTCCTTCTGTGTTCGCGACCATACAATCAAACACATAATCCACCAATCCGCAAACCGATCCGAACAATTCACACACACGAACTGATTGTTATTGCACTCTTAATGCGTGGCGCAAAGCGTTATCCGCTCGTCATTTCTTACGAACGAACCAATTTTGTAATTAACTTAAAAATAAACACTAGAACAATAAAGAGGACACGGATTTTTAGATAAGCAGATAAGTAAATGAGATCTAGGAATGAAAAGAGAGAAATAGGAACTCACGTTGCTCTTGGAAATAGTAGTTGCCTTGGAGGCGGCAGCCAAGACGATCAAGAGCTTGACCGGTCTCGCGAATCCAGAATCCAACAGTGTATATCGCTCTTCCTAGGGTTCCCATCTCCTCCTCGCTTTCTTGATCGGCGAGTGTCGATGCTTGTGGACTCAAAGCTCACTGAGGTTTTCGTTTTTTGAAGTCTGAGCTGGCCGGGGTCGTGTGTGATAGGAAATAGCGACGGGGGAAGAAACGATACCCTCAGCAGTAGGGTAGAATCTCCCATTGCACTGGAAGGGCAAAATGGGGTTTTACTGCCTGCTCTATTATTTACTTATATTAATACAGTGTAGGTTGGGGCTCGCGATTTTCGTTCATTTGATAGTAGAAGTCAAAACCATTCTTCGGAAAAGTTATATTTCCATTCCAATCCTTTGACTTTTTCGCCCGACCCAAGCAAGACACTGCGTTTTGATGAGCAAACTGAAATAAAACGCGCCGGATGATGAAAAAATCATCTAAAATAAATTCCATTTCTCTGCAACTCCTTGTAGAAAAGAAAAGTAGAACCTGCGGATCCATAGATCTCGACGGTGCTGTGTCTTTAAATTGGCGTCTCTTGAAGGTAAGACGTTGTTTTGCCCTCTACGTTCATTTACAGGTCATGTCGTATGATCTATATCTAGAATTGCTTGTTTCGGAGCCTCTTGCAGTCCCCAATTTTGCCATTTTTTGAAGTTTTAAACATGGGCATTTAATTTGGATGTCTTCCCAAAGCGTTTTTATTATCTGGGTTAGATTTAAGTTGTCAACCAGATTTTGATTCTATGTGGGTTCACGTGGTTTTGGATTTATGTTGGCTTTTAGCAGCTTGTTTTTCGCTGTAGAAATGCTGTTGCTTACGTTCAAACCTAATGTGTTGTTCGGTGGTTGAGAAAAGACGAGAAAATATTTAAATATAGATATCATATCTTATTTCTAGCTTGAGTTGCAAGAAAACTGAATGGCGTGCTCAATTGAGCTTAAATTCGCTGTCCTTAAATTAAACTGAAATGCAAAGCAAATGAATTCATGAATAGAGGATAAATATTGTTTACTTCCATATTTTCTCAGACTCAGCCATATTTTGTTCGATATGAATGTGCAGAAAATTAGAACCTAACATTTCATGGAAGGAGGAGCAAGTGCGGATGCTGCCTCCGCATTGGCCCCTGTTGCTAAGTGGAAAAACGATTTCTTCAGGATGTTTCAGTATTATCTGGACCAATCAACCCCGCACCCCATGCAGAGTTGGCTTGGAACTATTGCTGCTGCAGCTATTTATATGTTGCGTGTTTACTACGTTCAAGGGTTTTACATTGTGACATATGGCTTAGGAATCTATATACTCAACCTGTTGATTGGGTTTCTGTCGCCAAAGATTGATCCAGAGTTTGAAGCCTTGGATGGAGCTTCATTGCCAACTAAAGGATCCGATGAGTTTAGGCCCATTATCAGGCGACTTCCTGAGTTCAAGTTCTGGTAATATATGAAGTTATATTATTATACCAGTTTGATGAATTCTTTTGCTTTTGTTCCATAATTTTTCTTGATATGAAGGCTGCAACCAAGCAACATAGTGTGTTCAAAATGCTTTGCTTTTATATTTTAGGAATTTGGATACATGGTGTGACTAGTTGCATCTTGGGTTATTGCATATACTTGTCAAAGCTTGTTAAATGCATGATTTTAACAATTTGTTGATTTATATATTAATTCCTATAATTTCTTTGAGGTGAATGAAGACAGTTTAACATCTCCATTCTTCCTTGGCCTTTTTCTCTGAAGTTGATCTTCTTATGATGGCCTTTTTCTCTGACGCTGATCTTCTGATAACTTTTGATGGACAGATGTCATACTTTCGTTAAGTCAATGATGGATGTCTTGTTAAAGAAGATGCTTCAATAAGAGAGGAAGCCAAACTAATTACACGCGTGTATTCTACTCTTTGATATGCAATTGGCTTTCTATTAGATCCACCAGTAATTTTTTTTTCAAGGTATTCATTTTACCTTCCCCTTCCCCCTTCTTGAATGCACCCAGTTTTAAATCCTAATTTAGTATTTATACTAAGAAGCATGATGGATTGTTGCTACTGAGTTTAGTGTTTGAAACAAGATTTTGAAGAGTTGAATTTTTCTTTTCCCTGTTATGCTGAACATTAAGTTATTTTTCCATTTTGTTGTTTCAGGTATGCCATCACAAAGGCTTTCTGTGTGTGGCTTTCCTTTTGACCTTCTTTTCTATATTTGATGTCCCTGTTTTTTGGCCCATATTGCTCTGCTATTGGATTTTTCTGTTTGTCCTTACAATGAAGTGCCAAATCATGCACATGATTAAGTATAGATATGTTCCATTCAGCTTTGGGAAGCAGGTAAGAGGTTTGAATTGTTGTTTTAGTACCTTCACTCTTTCTTCTGCCGCTGGCGTCTATATAGTTTACTTTTTGAAGTTTGTGGTTGGACTCGAGGACAATTTATTCCACTTCTAAATCATTCTGTTAATGAAATATAATGATTTGTCTCGATTGATGACAGAAGTACACCGGGAAAAGGCCTGCTGCAAGTACCAGTGGTTCATCATGGGAATGAAGTTAGATGGTAGACAAATGGAGAAAAAACTCAAAATGCAACTTTCTAGACTTTCCCTTCTAGATTTTCTTTTTGAAAAAAAAGAACCTTTATGAATTCTTTAATTTTAGACACAACACATGTACACAAATGCAAAGTTCCTGTGCATGTTGATGATTTCATTTTGTTTTGTACTTAGAGCGTCCGCTGGTTCTCACCGTTATTCTTGTGGGGACTAGATTGCTTTCACCCTTTTTTGTTTTCTTCTTAAAACACGGTTCTTGTGTTTGTTAAATTAACTAAATCAGAATGATTATTAGCCAGCCATCATTGAGATTTTAATTGCTTTTCGAGTATGTCTGAGATGTCAGTTTGTCTCAATTGGAATAACTATCCTTTTTGCACAGAAGTTATTCCCTAATACAGCGTTAGGTACAACTACATAATTTGCAAATGCATTATTATTCTCATTAACGTCCATAATTCTGCAACTGCTTGACTCATTTCCATTTTTATTCTTTCACATCTTTCCTCTCTAAATCAGGGGTGACTTATAAGAAGTAGATGGGTTTCTTCTTGATTCTCAAAGGTTGTATTGCTTTCTTTGGACAAAATGCTTCAATCATTGGTCATATTAGGCCAAAGTTAAATGAATGAGCCTCCGTCCACTTTCTCAGGGACCTACTGGTAGTGATTCTCCTGTGGTACCAATTGCTTGAAACTCAATAAACCTCAAGCGACACGACGCGTAGCAGTAACGAGTGTAAACCAATCACGGTCCGAGTACATTTGACCCCAAATGCGTCATCAGATGATTGGATGGCATCAAAATAATCAATTTTAAAGCAAGCAAGCAGCAGCAGGTCTATGGACTTGGAGACACGCATGATACTGACAGATGGATGTCTAATCACACAACTAACTAACAGCTCTCCATCAGCTTAACTAGGAAAATCACAACATTTGTTTTTTGATGACCTAGCTTTATAAAAAACATGGCCAGCTATGATGCTGAAGTCTCTGCTTCTCCTACCATTCTGATACTTGGGATAGACCCACCAAAATTCTCCATAGCTTCATCAGTTTTCCCGAACAAATGACCTCGAGAGCTTTTGTTCTTATATTCTTCATGTGGGCTCTCCTCGCGATCATCACTCCTACGCTTATTATCTTGTCAGAGTCTTCGAAAACTGGCTTGGATCAAAATGGTAAGAGATTTATGCTTGTAATTGTATAGTGTTTCACAAGTTCACTTGAAACTTACTTTCGGTCTGGTTTTCTTTCGGCCTGGTTTCTTATAACGTTTTGCGGGGAAAGTGAGCGAAGGAATGAAGCCTAGGAAAATGATGACATATTTAGAGAAACACACAAGCGCGCCACTAACTCCGCCACCGAAGAATGTAACAGATATGTCACCGACGCCGGCACCTGCATCAGCACTGCCACCGACCTCGGAAATTGACGAACCAGCTTTGAGAATTGAAACGCTCCCT
This sequence comes from Xylocarpus granatum, assembly GCA_019650275.1. Taxonomy (NCBI): domain Eukaryota; kingdom Viridiplantae; phylum Streptophyta; class Magnoliopsida; order Sapindales; family Meliaceae; genus Xylocarpus; species Xylocarpus granatum. The sequence continues at coordinate 56,349 of BNST01000721.1, forward strand.
CAAAAGCAAGGAGACCAATGATCAAAGAAACTTCAAGCCAATACAAGACTATGAATTAATACGTCGAAGCCACAGGTTTGGAATCAAAAACCTTGCCTGACTAAAGCTGTTTTCTTTTTACTCGGTGCCGAAGTTCGCTGAGTTTGAGCATGATCACAATTTGTAAAGATTTGATTTTTGCATACAATGAGCTGCTTTAATTCAGTCCCATGGTAAATTTTTGTTCCATTTCTTGGAGAAATGAGTGAAATACCGGCGATGAAACTGGGGTAAGTCTGGATTTAAGAAGAAATGCATAGTAAATTAAGTTCTTTATTGTTTGATTTAAGAAGTTTGCAATTTTTTGTTCACACCAATCTCCTTCCTCTCACTTGCTGGTAACGTTTAAAATTCCCATATCTTGTAGAACTGGACAACAAGGTTAGCTTTTCATCAAAGCGCCATCCGAATTCTGAACAGATGATCATAGATAATGAATTTTAAGCTAATAATGCTATTCAACTTTGGTAACAGGAGCAACGCATTGAAACTCCAATTGCAACCCCAGAAAGGTACCTCTAAGATGTCAGCAACAGCGAGTAAGCAATTGAGAACCCGAAAGCTACCGATATGGGTATGGTGGCCGTGGTCCTCAATTAATCATAATAATGATCAACGATCGAATAAGGGCTTGACAATTGACACCACAAAGAGCTAGAGGCTTCTTAATTAAGTAGAAAGAATTAAGGCATGCCCAATTATTTTGCTTATGGCGGCCGCAACAATCAACATAACATATGCACACACACATGTTTCCTCAATGCAATGATCTAATCTTACAGGCTGCTTTTTCAGAGGATCACAGATCACTGGACTCAAATGAGCAGCAACACGATTCACAATCCAACATATACAGAGACAAAACTAGTAACTCTTTAAACAACAATCTCCTCTGAAATCGCATGTGACCATAGCACAATTACTATCGGATTAATTAAAAATAGTTAAAGTCGATGATTTAATCTATTGCTCAAACGAATTGCCCGAGGTGATCTTCCACAGTGGTGTCCTTAACATCTGGGTAAAGCTCGGAAGCCTCTACCCCAAAAGATGGCTCGATTTCGAAGTTGGTCTGATCATTTTCATGAAGACTGAGTGGTTGATTGCTAACACAATGTTCAGTGGCAGTGGAGCCTCTGCGAGAAATAACAAAGTAATACAAATTCAAACTTGTCACAAGAAACCATATACACATGTATGTGCGCGCGTTTGACTGATCACCTTGGATGTCCTCGAGAATTTGTTCCTCTGTAACATAAGTTTTCCCAAGAGTTTTTCCAATCTTGTACTCCCATATGGCAACAAGTTCGTTGAATGAAAGAGGGTTTTTCGGAGGCCTGATGTACAGGACTTTGTTCAACGTTCTTGGGTCGTCCACAGCTTTATGGTATATCTTCCAATGTCAGTTTCGTTTTTGAAAACTGCTGAATGCAGTCAGAGCTAAGAAAATCAATAACCATAAAAGGTGATAGAGAGAGTAAATGTATGTATGAATCATGAAATTTATACCCTTCGCATTTCCGTCTCCGGAGATCGTGACTTTATCTCTGGGAGGAGCAGAGACTCCTGGCCGGCACAATACAGGCAGTCAATAGCCAGCGAAGCAGTTGGAGGACACGTATGCCAATGTGCAGGGGATCCCTGCTGCCTTAACAGCTCGGCGGATTTGGGCCTTCATTGCGAATGATGGTTTTCGCCGGCTCCACGGCAGTCACACGATCCACATCGTTATCAAACTCTGATGGAAAAAAGCCTCTGAAATTATTAAATTTATGTATCATAACTAGGAACACTAGTTCTTGTCTAATATGGTGCACTTGGAATTCATTCTTGTATTGTATGTCACGTCAAGGTAATAGTATTGAACGAGATTTTCGAAAGTGGAGTGGTGGTCCATTTCAGTCATGATATTCAAATTTAGACCAACCTTAACATTGCCAGCTTCCTTAGTTGCAGCAATGGGCTTGGTCTGATCAGCTGCCCACCGTTGATATCAACACATCCACCTTCTTTATGGCTCTCACCAAACTCTCATGGTTCACCCCTTCAATCTTCATGCATGAATGAGCAAATTAATGACCGCAACTCGGAAAAAGACTATCGATATACTTACGTGGAGCAAAGTAATACCCAAGTTCTTAAATTCTCGACGAGTTTTCCCTTGACGGGATCAGTGACAGTGCTCTCTCTAACCAATGCAAACGTAGGATGACCAGCCTTTGCATTGGCATCTATTGGGACTTTCCAATGTACCCAGTACCCCCAACGATCAAAATCTTGTTTTTCTCAGCCGTTAATGGAAATTTTCAGTAAACAGAACTGAAATTTTTTAATTTTGAATTATATAAGGGTGGATATAAGCAGAATGTAGTGGAAGTTCACATGGAGTTTTTGAATCAGTTGGATTTTATATACGGATCAAATGTGGAACGTGAATTCACCAGAATAGCCTTTTCTTTCATGAATTCTCATATTACTTTGATTTGACTAATTTGAAAAGTCACCGTTACGGGGGTTGGCGATTGTGTTGGCAAAATGACCCGCAGTACGCCTGTCGATGAATATGAATAGACCCAATTCCTCCAGGTTCATCTATTCACCATTGCCCACGAATTTGTTTTCTAGGAGAAAAGGGGAAAGATGCTTAAGTAACCCTAACACATCGACTTAATACAGGATTGGGATGTTGCCACCCGCCAAGAACAGCGGACACGGTAGTGAGAACACTGGAATAGGATGTAACAGCATTTTGTCAACAATAAAATATGGCGCATGGTGCTCCCAGAGTGGTGGACGGGTCTGCAGAACACCGAAGTTTCTATCTGATCAATAAGAGTAAGAGGCAACCCCTTACTCACTATCATCAATCACTCAGCGGACAACATACTGTTGTTGGTCATGGAAAAGTTGAGATTAAGGGATAAAGCGCCGTGATTAATGCCCCTTTTCTGGCCGACTGGCACAATCGTTTTTGAGTAACCAGTAAGATGGCATGATTGTGTTTAAAGTCAAATAATTCCAAGAATAATTACAGTGTCTCTACAAGCACTCCATTTAAATCCGCATGGCGCTCCTCGTCAGTGTAAGATACAACATTATACTGAATTAAAAATGAGTATGTTTAAGGAATTCAGATGCGTATTTATCATCACATCATCTCGTAAAAGCCGTTAAAACCCAACATGCCCATCTAGGCTTTATCTCGTTTCCGACTACTACAAAGTTTCTCGAGAATTGCAATCTTCCTAAGCAGGTTATAATGCTGTAATTCTTATCACTGATTTCATGCTTAATTAAGTAGCATTGGTGTTCATTCTAGGACAACTGGAAAGATGAAGTCCAAGCTGCAATATTATCGTCAAGAAAGTCAGTACAGTAAAAAACTCTTCAGATTTACTCGTTTTGGTACACAAACAATCTTACATAGCCAGAAAAACACAATTGCTTTGGACATGAAACTCTGATCACGACACCCAAATCATAGGAAAGACAACCCAAATCATAGGAAAGCCGCTGTAACTCAAGTGTAATACATATTTTCAGTTTATAAAACCTGACGAACTAGCAGTCAATTAATAGGTGCTAATTCCAGTATCCTCATCTGCTTTTGAGGCTGCAAGGTTGGTTACATGAAACTGAGATGCATAACTTTTGGAACTGCTTTCATCGAGCACAGGAGGTTCGTTCAGAAATGCCCAGTTGCTGCTTGTCCACCTGCAAATATATACCAATAATGAAACATGTAATTATATTGATACAAGAAATTATTTGTTATGTTATATGTTACTGGTACGTATGAAGCTCACCAGCCATGTTTGTTTATGAATTTTTCCAAGTTGGTTGCTTTATCCATGTCCTTGAAAGCCTCCTTGGTATTGGCCAGAGGCGAGAAGCCTGACCTCTGAAACTTTATTTCAGACCTTTCATGCCCGTTCGATCTTTCCTGTCACATTTTTCCCAATCCACAGTGCTTTTTAAGAAACACATTCATGAGGAATATTTCAATTTTGTATAAGTGAATTGTGTTAGATTGGACCTGACTGTTATCCGGACAAGAAATTGCCTTTAGATGTTCTTCCTCAGTTTTCTTCTTCGCCCTCCAGAAAGCTTCAATCTCTTCCTTTGTAAGTGACCGATTCCTCTCGAATTTCACTGACAGAACAAAAGAAAAATTTACACACGCATCAAATATCGTAAACCATTAACATCAATCCCAAAAAGGAAAGATAAAATGCAGCCAAGGGTTATGAGTATCACCTAATTTAGGATCTGGGGTAGGGGAATCCCATCCTGCCATTAGAGAACCCATTTCACTCTGAAATATTTCGGTTGCAATGCTGAACAAGACAATATCAATATACTTCCCTTATTGATCTATTGACAAACTTATTTATACTAGAGCTGTTCGTGGTGGCACACTTATCTTTTACTTTGTTCTTATCCCGGACGATACTTTTCCCATACATAGGATGGGGACGAAGACGTTAGCATTCTGGACTTGTGTCAAAGGTGGTCGCTTGATTGTGATTAGCGACATTAACTTTTGTTCATAAATAATTCGGCAGCCCACAGATTTGCCGGCAAAGCGTCCAGCTCAACAGAACAAATTTATTGGTGACGCGGATGATCATTGCTTGTCTCGTCCTTGTCAGGATGTGACATATGTTTATCCACTGTTTACATTGCACCTCGAACTTATAGCCTCAATTTCAGGACTTTGGAATGGGTTCATACTTCAAGTTCGCCCGATTAGTGTCGTCCAATGGCCCAATTGAGCCTGCAATGTGCCTGAAGCCTAAACTGGGACACAATTGTTCGGTTTACGGGCCTGAACTTGGTAATCAGCTTACGATGATTGAAGTCTCGAAGTTGAATATCAAGCTAAGCTGAGCCCCAAATACTGTATGATTCGGCACAACCCAGCCAGAAAGCCATTTCGACGACCATATGTATTGCCAGGGCATGATCTTGGCCAGCAAGCATCAACTTACGGACAAAAAGGACAAGAAAGAAGAAAAGATAATTTACTTTATCATCACTTTCTCGTTGCCAGCGCATGCATGGCTGTAATTATTACAAAACTTCACGGGTCTCACTGGAGCCTAAACTTCAAGCATATCCTTCTATCCCAACTTGAAAAATTGCATGCCCTAAGTTACCTCACCTCTACTTCGTTACCCAAAAAAAGGAATATTATCTTGATTTCTGGTCAAAGTTACAATCATCTTCACCAATGACTGAAATCAAATTGCCTGGAAATTGAAACCCGATAGGCAATAATCAACTGTGGCCACAGTATTCCGAATATAGGAGGTGGGCTACCGCACTGTATTAACCGCGCATTCCGGCAATCATACATTAGGTAAAGTAGGGACTTGAAGCAGAAGTCACAATACGCACTTAGCTGGCATTGCTTCTAAATATGGCACCAAATTTATCGAGCAAAAAAAGGAAAGAAAGTTGAATGTGTGGCAGCCAACCTTATCCACGTCGAAGATGCTGATCAGTTCTTGTCTACGTGCCAGCTCCGTCTGGCCTTCTTGGCATATTGCCCGTCGGGAAAAACTTCCAACCATAACAGCATAACTCAACCAACTGTAATAGCAGTAGCACAATGGCAGCGGCAACGGCAGAAGGGCTCCACATTTCACTTCACTGAGGTTATCAATCAGGGGTTGGACTGGTAGGACAAATAAGGTCATTGCTTTTGAATGAGACTTAGATGTGTTGTTATTCATCTACTTCTACTTGATCAACTCGTGGTAAAATTGGAAGCATTCGTTTGTTTCTTTGCATTAATATAATAAAGTAGTCATATACATAACATCACCACACGAACAACCATCTTTCTTCGCTTTTCATGCCGCATTGCTTCCCCTACTATAGAAACAGACAGACACCTAACTTCGCACTCAATCTTTGTCGAGTTTAACGTTGAAGAAAAGTAAAAAAAAACCAGAACTGTTGAACAGATAATCTCTTTGGAGATAAACTAATCTTACTGACTAAGAAGAAAAGGGGTTTACACTGGCAACAGATCTCTCAGTGGCAGCTGCATTGCATTGCCCTGTTTTGAGACCATAGGTTTTGACCAAAGCCAATATAATTTGTTCGGTTGCCATTTTTCCCGTAACCAAGAACAAGAACATATGCAGGGTATGAAAACGGTGTTCCATCTCACATCTTTGAAAACACACGTGGACTTTCAAAATGGTCCCCACCCAATCCCATGCGTGTCAGTCAGCTCGCAGCTGCACCCACACGGGGATGGAACGTGGACCTTGGAATTGTCTTAGATCCTCCGTCTCTTCAGATCTTAGATCTCTCCTTAACAGAAACCTGGCAGGTTTGTTGCGGTTTCTAGACGAATTTGACTGCTTCAACTTGAGCCAGCCCTCCTCTCTTCTCTAACTCCGTCTAGTCAACATTGAAAATGTCTCTAGATCCACCAATTCCAATGGCATGTGCCATTATCGTTTGATTTGCAATCCATTGCCCATATTCATTCACTAATTCATAGTTTATTAAGCATACATCTGTCGATATCTACAACCATGCCTTACCTTTTTACCCCTTTGGTTTCTGACCATTTTGATGTGACATAAAACTTGGCAGTTTAACGGGTAGTTGATTTAATTCAGTAGTGTGTACTAAGAGTGTTCGTAACGGCGTTACCAACAACCATAACGAGCAACGACGGTGCTTAATACAAAAGCATGAAATATGGACCAAAATGTAATGAAATGAAGCTTTTATCTATTTAATGTAAAATCAACAAAATTGAAGCGGACGGACGGGTAGATAAAACTGCCGAGAAATCTTACGGACGAGACGAGACCAAAAAGAGAGGTCAAAATTTTTGAAGAAAAAAAAGAAAAAGGCGTTTAAATAAGATGAGAAATTGGAATCCGAGAAAAGCTCGTTTGAGTGGTTCGTGGCAGTTGCTGAGCAAAGCGGCCTCTCAGGTCAGGAGGTGGTGGCGGTGACGGAGAGACACGACGACCTGATACGTCGTTTTGGTCAGTACTCGCTCGGCATTTTCTAATTTCTCACTCTTCTCTCTCCCTCTCTCAACCGATTCGTTGAAGTTTGTTTCCTTCAAGATATCGGGAGATTGTCCAAATTGTCCCTCGTTCTTCCAAGGTGTTCAGAGAATTTCGTGATCTCCTATGAGTTTGTCTCTCCATTGGTACATGATTCTGTCTTTCTCCCTTTTCCGTGTTAGATCTACACTTTATTAAATTATCTGAGATTTATTCAGTTTTTTTTTCTCGCCGTATAATTATTTGTAGTTTGTAGGTTGCTTTCTGGTTTGTTCTTGTTTCAATTTGTTTCTTTTCTTCGACGCTGGTATATGTTTGATATAAAAATATGAACGTAATATTTTTATGGATGAATGCTGAAAACGTTTCGCAACTTGATAGAAATTCGTGCTTTTTCGGTGAAAGTGTGAGCTACAGGTGATCTAGCCTTTCATTTTTTGGGGTTAGATATCCTTGAAAATATCATTTTTACAGGGCAGCGAGCCCCGATCTGCGAGGAGAAACTGAAGCAAAGAGAAGGAAAATCCTGTTTTGTCTAAGTAGACATCATGCAAACTTTACCAATAAGATGTAAAGCAGAGAAAATTTGGATGAAATTTTAATTATCTGCAATGCTTCCTACAGTGAAAAGTGCTAGTTGATTGAAGATGGCGTTCAAGAACATTGTTCGCGAGCTTAAGGAAATGCGAGACGGTATAGGTAACATATCAAGAAGAGGTTCAGATGCTGGGAAGCATTGTATGCGACGCAGAGGGCGAGCCTATATTGCTCCTGAAGGTTCTTCGTCGGCAACCACAGTAATAATTGAGCAGAGTCAGTGGGCAAACATGCCCCCTGAATTGCTTCATGATATAATTCAACGCATAGAAGCAAGTCAGACCTCTTGGCCTGCTAGGAGGGATGTTGTTGCTTGTGCTTCTGTTTGTAAGTCTTGGAGGGCTATTACAAAGGAGATTGTTAGGACTCCTGAGCAATGCGCGTTGCTCTCTTTTCCCATTTCAGTAAAGCAGGTATTTTTTTTTAATTTTTTAGCCTCTTTTATTTTTTTGTTTGTTTTCTTTTTCCCCTTTGATGCTCATCAGTGATAGTGTATAGTACTAGACTCATCTGAGTTAGTGTTTTTGGATTTTGAGTAGCCGGGTCCAAGAGATGCCCCAGTCCAATGCTTCATAAGGAGGGAAAGGCCAACTGGCACATATAGATTGTATTTTGGTCTCAGCCCTGGTAATTATTGCAATTTTCTTATGGATAGCATTTTCTTTCTCTTTACTGGGTTTTACTTTCTGGTTTTTGAAACAAACTATTTTGTTATTTAGTTGCAAAGATTTTACTTTTGTATCTTAACCATCTGTTTCTTTAGATTAAGGAATGCTTTAGCATTATCCTTTCATATGTTTTTTTTTAAAAATCTTTCAATTGATTATCAAATCTGTTCTAAGCACATAGAGTGGCCTGATTTGTGGTTCATAATCTCGAGCATTGGAGCTTAGTTGATGACTATAGCAGTTCTTTTGATATAACATGTTTGAAACTCTAATAAGAACTTAGTTGTGACTTTTGGGGTTGCCTCCTGTGTGGAACTCTCCAGGAAGCATTTTAGAAGACCACTTGTTTATTTTATTTTATACAAATTCTACTGTTGTTGAGACCAGAGAATGCACAACTTTTTTCTTTTTTCAAATATACTTTATAATCCATCTGGTTCTTCAATATCAGATCTCAAAAGGCTTAACATTCATCTGCTTCAATTGTTAATACACTACGCTGATGGTTATAATTAATTTACAGCTCTTTCAGGTGATATGAGCAAATTGTTGTTGGCTGCCAGAAAGGTCAGAAAGGCTACGAGCACTGATTTTGTGATATCCTTAGTTGGAGATGATTTCTCTAGAGCAAGCAATACTTATGTTGGAAAACTAAGGTGAGCTCTAGCCCTGTGCCCCTGCCAGATTCTTATCCTCACATAAATGCATTCTTCTTTCATGTGATTAATCAGCAAACTCTATACAGGTCTAATTTCCTGGGAACCAAATTCTCAATTTTTGACAGTCAGCCACCATGTGACTCTGCCGTCTACTCCGTTAGTAGGCCACATCGGAAAATCTTTCCAAAGCAGGCATCTTCAAGTGGATCTACTAACTATAGTGTGGCCACCATATCTTATGAGCTCAATGTTCTCCGCACCCGAGGCCCAAGGAGAATGCAGTGCATCATGCCTTCGATCCCAATCTCTGCAATTCAAGAAGGGGGCGCTGCCCCTACTCCGACAGAATTCACGAAAAGCTGTGATGAGAAATTTCCTTCTTTGCCACTAGCTAAAGGAAAGAAGCCACTTGCTGAATTCAGCGCCACTGGCTTCACTGAGCCATTGGAATCATTCCGTAATACTAGCGATGCCCTGGTTTTGAAAAATAAAGCTCCTAGATGGCACGAGCAGTTGCAATGTTGGTGTCTAAATTTCAAAGGACGAGTTACAGTGGCATCTGTGAAGAATTTCCAGCTGGTAGCAGCAACAGAGCCACACCAAAACGTTCCTGTGGCAGAACAAGAAAAAGTGATTTTGCAGTTTGGAAAGATTGGCAAAGACATTTTTACTATGGATTATCGCTACCCCCTTTCTGCCTTCCAAGCCTTTGCAATCTGCTTGAGCAGCTTTGACACCAAGCCAGCTTGTGAATGATCATTCTGTTATACCCATCAGAAATATGGTCATGCTAGTCTTCCTCCAATCTAGTTGTACATATTTGTTTCGGTGGAAGCACTTTAGGCTTTCCTCGTTGTAGCGAGTGACTTTGTACTGCAGGCATGTCTGTCGTGCGACGATAGGAATGCAGAGTGTAATTTATAGGCCAAATCTGCCTATCTGCAGTAGGCCGCTCTATGAAATTTCTCCTTAAATATGTAGCTTTTTCACTTTTAAAAATTTTATCTATAATTTTCAGGGAACTGAGAGATTGCTTCAGTTAATTGTATGTTAGAAACCTTGTGTAACTGAAATTGGGAAGTACACAGCACATTTTCATTGATACAACAGGTGAAGGAGATACACATTCAAATTATAACTTCCATGGATTATACCGCATCCTTATTATCAACACATTTTATCTTCCTTTTTATAAGGTATTTTGCTAGTCTGCTGGTAAGTAGAAGATATTGTGAAGAGTGTGCTAGATCAGAGCGCTCCTATCTCTCCTTATCTATGCTCTTCTCCCCGCAGTTATAGCGGCAGCCATGACGACGAGGCTTTTCAGGGTTATCTGGGTCTGAGTCGCTTGGTTCCAGGAAAAGCCCTCTGAGGCATCGTCTTCTTACTGTGGGCCGATAGGTAAGGTTCTCGGCAGAGGTGATGCTAAATTCAGCCTTCTTTGTCTCAAGGGTCTCTGGTTTAATAGTTGCCTTGGTGGGTTCTGGTAGATTATGGGAGAAAACCATGCGAACACCGGGATTTCTTTCGTTGACTGAACTGCTGAACACAATCGAGTTGTTGATGCATTGTGTATTACTGTTGATATAAGCCTTTGTTGCTTGATCTTTTTTGGTTGTGGGATCCCTAGGGCTTCTTTCCTTGGAGCTTCCTTCTCGATCAGTAGTGGTTTCAGGGATTTCATCTGATTTGAGCTTATAACCACGGTGAATGCGGACAGATCCATCCTTTTTTGCTGACTCTGAGCCTAGGTGCATAGATGCTCCTCTATTTTCACCTGCTACTGTTATAATACTTACAGGTCGTTCATCCATAGGCTGTTTTGGATGCCCTATGGTCAGCTTACGCGCAAACTTTGAAATATCTTCCCTGATCTCTTGGTGCAGGGGGGCTCTTTCCCCGTTGGATATGCCAGGCTTTTGATGATTACCAAGGATGTTCCTGTCCTTTTGATGTGTTGAACTCACAGTTTTGATCTGTTTTTCATCGGAAATGGAGGATGCCAGTGGCTTCTTTCTTTCAAAAATTTCATGCTTCTCCTGCTTCCTCTGTTCTGTCTCCCTTTTGGCACTGAGCAACTCTTTGCTTTTGCTCTGTGTTTGTAATCCTGATGCTTCAGTAACAAACTTAGTCATAGTCTTCGGCATCCATTCATCAGCAGAACCATCAGTCTTTTCTTCTTTCACAAATTCTCGTGCAACTTTCTTTCCATCTTCGGACATTGTTTCTTTCAAGAGTTCTTCAGCGTCTTTCTTTCCTTCAGTTTCCTTTAATTTTTTCTCTGATTCTGATGGAGCCATCGTACGGCCAGAGTTAGCGGGAACAGACTCCAGATTTTGAGGTTCAGCCGGTGCATCTCGAGCTACAGTAGAAGCCGGTGCAACTGTCAACGAGTCTGATGCGTCTGTGGGCTGTGCCGCCACTCTGTCAGGTTTAATGTCGGTCTTGCCTCCGGATTGGGTTTGAGATGCAGAAACAATATCAGATTTGATTTGTGTCTTCGGTTGAGGCTCTTGTGAAAGTTGGAGAGTTCCTGCTGACTTCGGTTCTCGCTCTCGAGTAACAGATGATGGGAGCTGAGTAAGATTAACGGAAGGACGAGAGATGTCTTGTGTTGAGGGTTGTAATTTCTTTGATGGAGATGAGGCCTGAGAAACTGCTCCGGCTGTTGGCTGCTCCCGGGTGGGTTTGCGCATTGGAGAGGAGGGTTGCGACGTTGTTTGGCCTGTGCTCTGAGAGGCCAAGGGTGATGGCGATCTAGGCTGAGGGCCTGCTTTTATTGCTGGTTGGCTTTGAGAAGCAGTGCGAGATGGAGATGGAGGCACAGAGGCAGCCCTTGATCGTGTGGATGTGCGGGAGGGTGATCTGGTTTGAGTTGTTGCACGAGATGGTGATGCGGGTTGGGAAGCAACTCTGGATTCAGAGGGCGCACGAGATGGTGGTGGTTGCAGAGGTTCTCTTCTTGGTGCTGGCTGGCTCTGGGGAGGAGGCTGTGTTGGGGCTATCCCTGCAGGCCGAAATGGGGCGCGCGGAGCAGGGAAACTGGTAGTTGGCTGGGGTGGGGCTTGAATTTCAGGAGTGGGACGAGGCGGTTGGCTTTGAGTTGTAGGACGAGGAGTCATTGCTGTTAGCCAAGGAAGTCGAAAGCGGAATGATTGCCTTTGTTCTGCCATAGTTGATCAAGTTAACAAATAAAAAGAAACACATGCAACAATGGAATTGGATTAGATTATAACGGGAGTTCGTGTGGAAGGTGATAGCTTTTAATTTTAAGAGAGGAATGGTATTTATAGGTTTACCTTTGATTCCTTAGAAACTTGTGAGGAAGTTCCTAGTGTAGAATGTCTTGTTGTTATTAACAGTCTTTACTGGCTTCCTTTCTTTGGGAATACTTGAAAGGACAAACCTTTGAATATCACGAGAGAAGAAAAGGATTCTTTAAGCAGATGTTCCTTTAATGTCGGGTCTGGCATCTCATTTTGATTGCCTTCAGGTTTTTGATTTCTGTGTTGGCAACTGTTTTGGATTTTATGCTGTGAAGAATGTTATTTCTGCTGAAGGCATTCCAAGCAACCTGAATGTCGTCTTCAAAGGCATTAGTTACATTACGCAAGTGACAATCCATTCACGTGATGTATGCCTAATCTTCCTGGCTAGATGACTCACTCAGGTTTATACCAGGTTCCAGTCCAAAAGTGAAGAAGCTCCTCTACAAGCTGAGTGTCATCCCGGGCTTGTTAGACAATAAGAGTTTAAATATTCATACGTACCACACAGAGGTTACCCCTAAGAAAATATAACATCGTTCTTTATAAAAATTATATTTTAAAAATTTCTTTTAGATATTATAATTTTTTTTTAAAAAAAAATTTTGCGGGACAAGGATCAACCCTAATTTCCAATTTTTGGCCAGTATGTGCAGCCGGCGATTGTTTATTGATACGATTACCCCGTTTTACGTAGTAAAAGATGGCTTACAGTGTTTGTGAAAATAGTCCAGAGACACACTTCTGTGAAATATGTTTTGTTGCTGAAACGACTGGACTGCTTTCAGGATGGAGTTATGAGTCGTAGAGACACAGAATTCCGGGTAATACTTTATTATCTTTAGCATCCTGAAAGAGCAAGCTAGTGAAAGATTCAACAAATTAGCACATCCTTTGTCTAAGCCTGAGGCCACCTGTGCTGTGCGAGCCAATTTTCCTTGCATGTCCTGCAATGAAGCAAGGTACCAAGGAAGATTAAAACATGTCTTTCCATTTGTCCATACATTCAAGTAAAGAACTAAATGAAAATTTATGTTCAAGTAATACTACGCGACGATATATTCTTCTGTTTTAGCCCTTGAAATTGCCAATCATGAGGGAGGTTCATCGTGTCACCATCGCAAGAACAACAATCAATTCCAAGCTCTCTCATTTCTTTTTCAGGCCAGGTATGACCTTCAGGGATATTCTTGTTATTTTCTTATCATTTCAAAATTCAGAAGACACAAGTTAGATAATGCTTCACGTAAATGGAGTTAACAATAGCCTTTACAATTTCAGTAAACGGAGTCAAGAATGCAAGGAATGATAGTGGGTCTACGAACTTGCCAGGAGATACTAAAGGGTGCAATTTTGAAGCATTCCCAAGGGAGACATGTTTTCCAGGGAAGAAACACATGTTCACGTTTCGGATGTGTGACCTCTTCGTCTTCGCCCCCCGGGGAGAAAGGATTGGAGAATTTAACGGTGGCTGAGGTTCTGATGATTAAGGGAGATGATAAAAGTGGGTCTTGGCTCTGCTGCCGTTCTGATGATATTGTCGATGATGCCATGAAAAATGTATGCTTTTACAGAATTCCCTGAAATGATGTTGGATTTAGCTCTTTATCTCGATTCAGTTTCCACGCATGATTCAAAAACATCTTTGTTATGTAGCAGATGGCTCAATATAATATTGGCTCATTAGTGGTACTGAAACCAGGAGAGCAACAGCATGTTGCTGGAATTCTCACAGAAAGAGGTAGTAAGTTTGTTTCTCCCTTGTTGAATGGGACGTCTTCTAGATTCGAACAAGACAATTAACTGAAACTTTCTGCTGTTGGAATGGTGGACAAGCAGACTATCTGACGAAAATCGTTGGGCAGGGAAGATCACCTAAATACACAAGGGTTGCAGAGATCATGACCGATGAGGTAAAATTTTACTATCTTTGACAGCTAAGGGGTTGTATTATTCCTGAATTATCCATTCTCCTATCAGAACATAACATGCCTTAAAATTTATAACTTGAACAGAATAAGCTCCTCACTCTGCCATCCGATGCAAACGTGCTTCAGGCAATGCAGCTCATGACAGGTAATTAACAGAGGAGTCAGTTGTTTATCATGTTATCTGCAGAGAATAAATCATGAAAGCAAATTATCAACAATTCTTTATGTCAACAGACAATCAAATACGGCATGTCCCAATAATTGATGGGAAAATAGTCGGCATGATTTCTATTGTAGATGTGGTCCGTGCAGTAGTGGAACAGCAGAGTGGGGAATTAAAAAGATTGAATGAGTTCGTCAAAGGAGAATACTACTAAAATCTCACAACGGATTCTATGAGGGGAACAAGGATTTCGTGATTTGTCCAACACCAGGCTAATTTCATTCGGACCAAAAGTTAACAAATATGTCATCAATCAACTACTACTGCACAAAAGGGATGTTTTTTCAATTGATCAATGTGATCCAAGTAAAAAATAATACAATCATATTCTTGAATGGTGAACCTGGACTATGTACTTTCATATTTCAGTAGAAAAATCTGTACTGCTATAATTCTCAATTTCCAGAAAGTAATTGATGTCAAAGTCTAAGATGAAAATAAATCAGCTATTTGGCACAAAATCGATGATCTGAAAAATGATTAAGACAATTGATACGAAAAAGAAGCCTACAAGCCTACTTCTTTCAAGTAATTACTACGAAAGACCAGACTATTGTGGTTCAAAAAACAAAGGGAGAAAAAAATGCATTATATCCATTCGGGCTGGATACCAAGGCAAAACTGACAACAAAATAAGATTGAGATGATCCCAAATCCTTTATGGAGACAACTGATTGATGATCTCCTGCCAGCTGAAGGCCTGAGAAACATTTCCGAGGGGCTAACAGACTAATGGATCATCTCATTGGTGGTCTTCTACTGTTAAAGATTTGGGATGCCGTTAGGGCAACCTTCAACTGCTCAGAAGCAGCGAAACCCCAGGCCTCCATCTTCCCGTGTAGCCTTTGAGCATCTGGCAGAAACCCACCTGCTATAAGCCCATTTATAGTCCTCTCAAACTCACCTGGCCCCATTTTCTGCTTCTTTGATTTAAGAACTCCTAGAGCCTTCTTCTCGATCCTTGCTCTTGCATACATATTGCAAAGGCTTACATGAACCTTAAAAGGTGGAGCCTCGCCCCGCTTGGATATGTTTCCCAATAGTTGCTCAGCCTCATCAATTAACTGCAGCTTACCAAACCAATCCACAAGACAGTATAGTTAGCAGGTCCAGGCTCAAATCCATCCTTCTCAAGCTGCAACAAGAGATCTAAGGCCTTATCTAGTAAATTCTTCTTCTCATAGGCTGCAACCATGCTAGCAGTGCGCCTATCATCAGGCCTGTAACCAAGTTTTATCATGTAATCAAAGTTGCTCCTTGCCTGATCAGGGTCACCAGCTTTTCCGTAAGCCTCCACAAGCAAGGTGCAAGACTCCAAAGTTGGCTGGAATCCTGCAAACTGCATGGTTTCAATTCGTCCAGCTCCACTAGCATCACCACGTTGTGCAAGCGACTGAAGTAATGCCAAGAAAATCTCCTTTGATGGCTTTGTGTCTCTTGCCTCCATTTCTCTCATCAATGACTCACTGGCCTAAGGTTGGCCACCATTTACATTTGCCACGATCATTGAGTTGTAGACCTTCAAGTCTGATAGGAAGCCATGGCTCCTCAAGCTCTCAAATGCTTCTTTAGCACAGTCAAAATTGCCTGCCCTGAAGTACATGTGAACCAGAACCGTGGTTGTCAAAACATCAGGGAGAATACCATTCTCATTCATCTTCTTGAGAATTCTCTCAGCATCTTCTAAACAATTCTCTTTAGCATGGACATCAATAAGCTTTGAATAATCACCAATGTTTGTCTGGAAAGATTTTTCACTCAACATAAGTTCTGCTGCCAACAATGTAATTCATTCAATGTTAACTACATCAAAATAGCTAATTCCAAAAGAATCGGCTCTCTAACCAGAGGTTGAAATTTCAAATTCAAGTCTTCATGCATATTTATATATTAACATACAGTGTATCCTTTTATATGCCAAACAAGAGTCATGAACTACCAACAAACCCCTGAGCAGCATATAAATGCAAAAATGATACAATCCCAATAATAATAATAAAAAAACAATAGTAAAATAACCAAAGCAAAGCTAGATTTGGCTTTCCATGCCACATTTATGCATAAACCCAATTAAGAAATTATAGTAATTGAATATTAACATCCAAATGCCAAGCATGAATTTAGTTTGGATTCGACTGTCTACATTTGTGAAAACTTGCATTTCATCACTCAAACAAGCAGAATGAGATTATGTTCATATCAATGTGAAATATTCAAGTGGAAAAAGATTAAGAAGATGGTTAAAAGGTCAGACAAGAGTTACCAAACAATTTTATCCCTTTTACACATTTCTATAGTTCACATGCTAAACGAAATTAGCATATGGTATGAAGAAACTTTGGGAACCAGTAGACCTTGAAGTACAATTGGAGATTCTGTTCCTGAAATCTATCAAGCAGATTGAGACAATCAATCCTGCTGGGCTGTAGAAGCTCCTTCCACTCGGCCAACAAAGGAGAAGGATCTTCCTTCTCTTTTAATGAAAGGATTTTGTCTGTAACCAATTTGGATTTCCTAGATATCAGCTTTGGTTCCTCAGGCCAAATTATCTCTCCTCTCTTCTGGATCTTATCAGCCACTTCAGTCCACTTAGGATCTGACAGATCAAGTCCATAAATTTTGTATCTTATCTTCCCATGTCTCTTTGGAAGAGTGACAACCTTAGGCTCCTCCTCCTCAACCCCAGCACCTTCTTCAGCATCCTTGCCCTCTGCTTCTTCCGCGTTTTCTTGTGCTTGTGCCTCAACTCTAAGTCGCTCCAATCTCTCTCAACATATCTCCACGAATACCAATTTCACCAGCAAACGTACGCATGTCCTTAACTTCTTCGCATTGCCCCTTTCATTTTCTCCTCCTTCCTCACTTTCTCCATATCCTCCAACACCGAATTACTCACTTTCCACACCGTTTTCCACAAAACCTCACAAAAATGCTGAGATGGAGAAGCCGCCACTGATCCAAGCATCCGCTCAAGACTGCCCTTTTCCATCTCAGACCCAACTTTCCCGACAGTCATCAACAGCATACCATCATCCGTCTGCTTATCAGAATCCGGGTAAGCCTCAGATATCTTCCCACGCATTATCCATACAAATCGTGACAGAAACTCGTTCATATCTCCATCCTCGTCCCCCTCAGAATCAGTTTTCAGGTCAATACGTGAGGTAATTAGTTTGGTTTCTTGGGCTGATATGTCTTTTGAAAGACAAACTGGGTTTTGGGCTTTTAGGGTTTTGGAGGATAGTGAAGTCATCACTTTTCATTTAAGAAGTGTAAGGTAAGAGTGGGAGTGTCACGGTGGATAAATTTCTTCGACAATCGAAGCATGGAGATAACGATCTCCCATTTAATTTCTATAAGTTTTTGATAGTTTGCCTAGAAACGAAGATCTTCAAATTCATGTCCACGGAGAAATACAACGTCAAAACCCTAATGTAAAGTCTCACAACAAAAAAGGAAAAGGGAAATAGCAAAAGATATTTACAGCAAAGAGGCAAATCAGCTGGTGATAAGTGTTAGTTTGAATGTACCCAGAACGGAAATAAAGTATTAGGGACGAAAATGAAGGACTGTTATTTGAGGGTTTAGGGAATGGAGTGGAGGAGGACGACCGAACAGAGCGAGGGTTTTTCTTAGGGTTTTATTTTGGTAAATAGCCTTACTTTTGGGGTCACTTTTAATTCTGTTCAAATTGAAAAGGTGTTCCTATTTATGTCCAGGGAGAAGAACTTTGAATAAAAACCCCTCTTCACAGAGAGCTCTGCATATTACAAGACCAAAATTAAACTACCGAGGACAAAAAAGTTTGCTGCTTCTTACAAATGCAGCACACAAGCATCTACATTCCTATACAGGGTTATGTTAGCCAGCAAGACACCAGATGGCACGGCGGCGGCTGCCATGATGCATGCAGTGTCGGTGAAACCGAGCGAGGTTTCATGATGGGCACCATCTAACTCGGCAGGGGGTTAAAGAGGAGCTAAAGCTTGGCATGTAAAAATCTTGATATTTTCTCTCCCAGAAATCTAGATGTCATGGAAGATTTTCTGTGATTTTACAGTGATTGCCGGAGTTGTCTGACATATCTGGGTTCAAAGTATCATCAGGATTTGAACATTCTGAAGCATTATTTCCTTCTGTGTTGCATTCCAATAGCATGAGCAACTCCTTTGCAGTCTCCTTCGCTCTGGAATTACCATTCACTGAAATGTCCACTAGACATTTAATAATGTTCTCTGTCCAGGCCAGTTGACAATACTCAACCCGTTCGTAACATAGAGATAAGAGAATATCCACTAAATGTTCCTCTTCTTCTTTGGTTGCAGTTTCCAGTAGCTTCCCAATGGAAGTGATACATGGATTGGTTTCAGCAACTGCTGTCCTAGCCTCCTCAGATGTGCACAGCGTTTTGATGATTTTAATGCAGTATCTTGCCAGAAATGAATCTTCCAAAAGACAAACCAGCTTTGGAATGCAATTCAAATATACGATGTGGTAAACAATGTCATCATTGCAGGAAAGATTGCATAGTATCTTCATAGCCAGTTCATGGAATTCGCTCACTTCGGTGTTGAGGATTTTTAGGATAGAAGGTATAATGCCAGACGCGAGGAGTCTAGATTTATAGGATTCTTGACAGGACAACACTTCAATGATAGCAAGGGCCTTTTCCGTGATTCCAGAATCCAGAAACGATACCGTGTATATTTCATCTTCATGTAAGGGAGGCATTCCATTTCTGTGTAAGACAACTGATTTGATTAGAACAGAATTTGCAAGTATCATTATTCTGTAGCAAACACTAGTAAATAAAGAAAATAATCTGAGAAAGAAACACAAGAATTACAAAGTAACAATTTGCAATTATGAACATAGTTTTCATGCCTCCCCGAACACACATCTAAAAGCATAAACAGGGAGCAGAGGTGAAAGCCTTGTCAGAAATCAGGCATAAAAAATACAGTTAACGATATTCTTTTGTCCTATAAACAAACAGCTGCAACTTCAATAGCTCTTTGCAACGTTGTCCTTCTAATATTTTGTCTGATGGAATTATTACAATCAAGTGCTAGAAGTGGTTGCTCTCGGAAGTTGGTTCCACCATGTTTGACAGTCATCAGATATTACTTGTTCATATAAGGCTTTTGCTTAACTCTTTTGATAGATGAATTACTACTTAATGATCACATATGGACATCAAAGTGCATGTACAGAAATCTTTATCCTTTTTCCAGTAGTCATTGTCAACTACAGTTTTCTCATCAAGAGGAATGAACCAAGACTCATGCGTCAAAGTCCTAAATGTCCAAAAACATTTTCTTCACCTTCCATACACACACAAGAAAAAAGAGAAAAGAAAATAGAAATGTAATCAGTAATACCTGCCCGAGGGAAAATATTACCTGCTATAGCTTAAAACAGCCAAAAGTACCTTTGCTCCATCTTTCTGAGCTTTTACATCACATAAGTCATGTGCATCCTTCAGAAACTTTACCAGTGGCTTTGCATAGCTATTTGAAAATGCCAAATGACAGGGCTGGTCATTGTCTTTCAGTTTCTTTATTAAATTATCCACCACATCACACTGGCATCCCCACGGACGAAAGCCAAGTTTGGAGAGACATGCTAAATCGGTGCCATGTCTAGTTGTAGAAGATTGATATCTGTGAGAATCTGCATCCTTTTCAGGCAATTTACTTCTGTATCTATCATTGAACTTGCTATTTGATGGATCTAAACTACGATCTGTATCAGAAGAGTGAAATGACACATTACTTATATGAAGACACAGATTATCCATGGAACTGCCAAAACTAAAAGAGCTGGAAGATGAAGTTCTCCTAGAAGGAACAAGAGTGTGCAATTGTTGTGATTGTGGCTCGGGAATATTTATTCCATGTTCCAAACACCACTTCGAAATGAATCCTTTCATTTCTAAGTTTGGAATAACGGACAAACTGTCCAGCCTCAAATGAGTCTTCGGGCATGTCTTGTTACCATCACCAAACCATTTCTCTATCCATACTCGTTCAAACGTCTTCCCAGAAGCAATAACAACAGGATCATACATCAGTCTCGTAGAGAGGGGGCATTTGAAATCCTCAGGAGGTTCAAGCATACCAGATTCATCGACTTGGGTCTCATCCCACCCTTCGTGATCTTCTGGCGGAGCAAGTATACTTTGAGTTTTGTGTTTGCAAATGAGTTTCCCATACTTCCTCAAAAGATACAAGAGGTACTCCAGGATTTTCTCATTTACTGAATCTGTATCACTCATTTTATCAATTAGTCTTTTAATAGATCTTCTCTCTATTAAAAGGTCTACTGGGGATGTTATATTCAACTTTAAGGCAGCAAGTTGAAGAGCCTCAAGTTCTAACTGGTTGATAGAACCCGATGCAGCTATGTCACGCTGAAGTAGTTCCCGTACAACCTTCCCAGCCTCATGTTCAGAAGGTTCTAAAGGAAACTGTGCATTCCTAAGATCACGAATGATTCCAGAAAACTGCAAATATCAATGATATTTTTTTTTGTTAACAAAATAGAAAAATTGAAAAAGAAAAAAACAGAAACTGAAGGAGCATAGAAGTGACAAGACAAAGAAAAAAATTGTGGCAGTCATGTCAAAATGAAGCTGCCCAACCCAATAAACAATTGTGGATTTCCAGCAGCATACCTCCGCACCCAACAATGGTGGAACAATATTTTGAATTTGGCTTAAACATAACTCCAAAGTGTTTCGCACTCTTTCGAATCTCAACTGTATCCTATCAGCTCTCATTGCCTGAAATTTTCATTGACCATGTTATGCTAAAGAAAAAATTTATAATTTCCATTAAAAAAAAAGAAGGGCACAAATTTTGTAGTACATGCATAAGGATTCATGAAATCATTATATATTCCTGTGAAGTGGTGTTTGTTTGGGAAGACATGCTGAGTAGAGCAG
Source organism: Xylocarpus granatum (assembly GCA_019650275.1). Classification (NCBI taxonomy): domain Eukaryota; kingdom Viridiplantae; phylum Streptophyta; class Magnoliopsida; order Sapindales; family Meliaceae; genus Xylocarpus; species Xylocarpus granatum. The sequence goes on from BNST01000721.1 coordinate 77,721, forward strand.
GACAAGTGTAAACAATTTACAAGCACGGTGCATCAAGAATGAAGTGTATAAATCTAGTCACAGATTTGCAAGGCTTTTTCCATTCTAAAATGTAATCTTCAGAAACAAGAGCCTGAAATAAAATTTAAAGAAACAGCATCTGCCTGTTCAGATAGTAACTAATGTACATACCAAATATAGTTTACTACACTCAGAACAGTGCTGAATAAGTAAATTGGCTTTTTCCACTGCAACGTGAAAAGAACAAAGGGCATTTATTCCCAACATACAACTTGGCCGAGCAGATTCAATATCTGAATGCATGTGTGAGATTCTATGAATTAATTTCTTCAGCTCTGCACACATCAAGCGATGCACCTGCATTGATGCAATAGTCATATATATGTAATTTCCTATTTTAGCCCCCCAGCACCCATTAAAAAGAAACCAAAGCAACTACTTGTAACTAGCAAAGCTTATTAAATTTTAATAGAATCAACCAACTGTAAAGTAATTCTCCAGTAAGTGGGGTATTGGACAAAGAACACCAGAAACAAACTATTTGAACGAACTTGTACAGTGCTTCCTCATATTGTTATTTCGCTTCTACTACTGTCATGGCAAGGGCAGTACAAAGAATTTCCAGCAGTCTTTTCCCTGATTACACGTGGATTAGATACTCTACATCATGTTGGCTCCTGTGTTTTCCAATGCTATAGATCAATGCAGAAAGGAAAAAAATTCAATTATGAACAGATGAGACAAATTTGTGATACTCCTTATGCTCAACAACCCGGCTAACATATGATATAAGGTTATTGAATTGACGAAATTCCAATTTGAAAGCAAGCCATCACAATAATTGCAGAGAAAATGAAAGAAATATGGGTTTTAAGACAAACAAAGTGTCTGTTGTTTACCTTGACGTCACAGTAATATGGAAGATCCATAGATTCAGCAACATCACACCCCATCAAACAAAAAAAGTATCCTTAACCTGCAATGTATGTAAACAATTTGAGTGTCTGAAAAATGATCTTTTCTTTCGGAAAATTTGTCCTACAACTAGACGAATTGCCATATTCCATCAGAAAAGTTGAGCAAAACCATAGTTTGCTTTGTTTAATCAGGTTGTTTAGCTTGTGATTGAGCAACAGGAAGCCCAAAAATACAAAATTCTGGTAGCAAATATGCATGATAACGAGATGCTATAATCAACATCTTCAAATAAATCAAAGTCGAAACAAGCCCATGAGTCCGTTTCAGACTGGATAACCACAACTCGCAAGAAACGATAATCCACTTTACTAGCAGAGGTAACCCAAATACAAAACAAAAAACCAAGTTCGTACTTCAAATTTAGGCGGGTCGCACATTCTTTGTTCTTCAAGTAAAAAGGCTACGAAATAACTTCAATAATGAATCAAACCAAGTACTCGAGTAGCAGAAGACCCAGCAGCTTACATAAAGACGAACCCAGTCCAGAACAGAACCAATGGTGAAACATCTCAGAAGATAAACATTATCAGTAACCCAATAACAAGAAATGCTTAAAATCATCCAGTCGAGACACGAAGCCAAAGCCAAGTGTTAGGAATATTATTCTGAAAAAGTTAAGCAGTTACTCCTTACCTCAAGCGAATATGAACAACGCGGTTACTAAAGAAAACCCATACCCATATAAAGTTTTAGTTTCTCAGGAAGAACAAGCCCTCCATTCCGGAATAGGTGATTGCTAATGAGAGAGAGACAAGGAGACAGAGTTCGTAAGCATGTTCTTTGGCAGGGAAGCATCAAAAAAGGAAAAGCAAAGCAAACAAAACTCTTCCTGAGCCCGTTGAATCTAAATTCTAAAATTTCAGTCAAGAAAACTTATTAAATATCATATACAAACAAGGGTATCAACATTAACGCCCATCGTCCCGTGGTCCCAAACTGTTATACCGGTAAATATCAAAAGAAATGAATATATACATATACATAACGAAGAGTTCGTAAGGCTTCGCTCTTAAGTCCGCCAACCAGCCAATCAGATTCAGGACAACTGACTAGATGTGAAGCAGGAGTCCGACGACTTTGTAAATTGCAGTGGACGACAACAACCAAGCCGAGATACGAAACTTCTCTTTCACATAATTGTCAAATATTTTTCACGCGGTTCTTATTTATACCCCACATTAATTGGCCAGCATTCTATTCTACAGTTCCGACGCGACTACCATGTATTCATTAGAAGAAGAAAAGAATCAACTCGATTGTACATGTCTGCCACTTTTATTTTTATCCAATCCCCGGTCGTTCTTTCTGTTTCCTGTTTTAGTTCTCTTCTTGTTCTTGGGCCAAGCTTAGAATATGAATACCCAGACTTCTTTCAGTATCATGGGCTTATTACAGGTAGCTTCTGTTCACACTTCAATCTGAGGCTCAACATTACATTACAGAGAAATTCTGCCATACAAACCAGAAACTGCTGCAAATCAATAATATAAAGCCTGTGATGTAAAACGACATGGTCTTTCAATTGGAATGAGAACCAGGCCATGCAAGAATCGGAAGAAGACGGTTTCAAGCACAAGTCATACCCAAGGAGTAGTGTTATTTCGGCCTTAGCCATACAAGTCTGATACAATATTCTTCATAGACTGCAAGTCTACTCGGCCATCCAGCAACAAAAAAGACAAAAGCTAGAAACTAAAAACAGATTAAGGAGAAAAGAGAATTCCTGGTAAAATGAACAGATTGAGGTCTCAAAAATTACAGTAACTTAGTTAAGGCATAATTACAAGCTGTTAATCACTTTCGTGGGAAAAAAAAGAACACGCGGCAGTTTGATAGCCTGAAAGGATATGAGAAAAAGAGAAGTAACTTTAGAATCTTTGCAAGCATTGACCAATGAAGCAATATTTATGGGGTTCACGCAAGTATATTAATTTGTGCACCACTTATCAGAATAAAACGAGGCAATGCCATTGGTTGAGCTCTTATATTTATTGAATATACGCCCCCATCGTGTTAAAAAGATCATCAATCACCTCAAGCACAAGAGCAAGATGGTATAATTCCAATATCCGAATTACGACATCACTAGTCCAATCCTTATCTTTTGTAACATTCCATCATACAGGCCAAGCTAAGCTAAGCTGCCTTTCTTCCTGGTAGATTCAACGATAGAGGTAAAAAGATTTTCTTTCCTAAAAATATGCTATCTATTCAAAGATTCCCTCTAATTGTGGTCCTCGTGCTTTTGCTGCTATCTCATGAATGGTTGGTCCACTTATTCAGTGGAAATGGCTGCTTCAACTCCTGAGATATCACAGATTCTCGCTCTGTTGTCTTTTTTCAGAAAAGAAAATTCGGACGAAGCAAATTTGGGTGTCAACCTTAAGCATTGTCAATCATAGGAAACAACCAATTTGCAAATGGTAAGGAACCCATCGACATTGCTTTCCTGAGAGGTGGTTTTTTTGTAAAGATTCCTCTTCCATTTACTTTAATATATCATCAATTCGGCATAGTAAATTGTCTAAATAGTTCCATTATATTCTTGCTGAATAACGCCGTCGACCTATATTAATTGCAAAACTAATCAGATTCTTGCCTTTAACAATGTCATTAACCATTCTTTTCTTTATTTGGCAAGGCAAGCTTTTATGGTATGCCACAATCGACTGAAAATGCAGAGATTTTATTAACAATCTCGTGTAATAGGAGTCTGCCTTTCCGCATTCAGAAATTTATTATAGTGTCTTCACATCTCTATAAAAAAGAATTCATTACATTCCTGTGACAAATACAGCGTATCACTAATCTGACTTTTGTACTTTTTCTATGACTCTGTTAGAAGGTAACAACAATTAAGTTAGTAGGTTCAAAGGTGAAGCCGCTTGTGTCGCTTGTTTCCAGACCATCTCTCATGACAATATAGCAACTAAAGCATTTCACATTCAGCAGGAAGTAAAGTGCTGAGACAGAATTTTCTTAACTGAGCAACACCTGTTGACACTTGCAGCTAGTTATAAAAATAAAAAAAAACAAAACACTACCCTTATCACCGCAGCCGCAGGCACGTCTTGCCGAATTTTCCGGGCAGTCACCCCCTGCATGGGTTGCTAATGAATCTGTATCCTGTCCAGAAGGCCATGCATAAAAACACAGTTCCCGAGCTCCAATACCCTGTGACTCACTAAGTTCGCAGATAAGCTCCGATATAATTACTGCACATTTACATTTTAAACGATTTCTCCTGAAGCTGATATTTATGACGATAAAAGAGTCATAAATAAATACTATGATTATTTACGAGTAACAGGTGAATAAGGATAGTACATTAATTGCATTAAGTTAAAAATAGAGGTAAGCATGCATTGTTCTTCTAAATATTTCTCTCACTCTTCAAAAAATATTTTTCTAATTGAGGCAGGGAGGCTCTTCGCCAGATGCTTTTGCACCCTTTGACTTCATTTTGTCTTAGCAAGAAAATCCGAGGGCGAGATCACCAAGAGACAAGGACAAGATCATCAAACTGAACCGAATTGAACCTGTTGATGGTAATTGAAAGAAAATCAAACCCGTCTGTAGCAAAAATTGAATTTCTAATTAATGAATGCTGTGAAATTGCCATCATTGTCACTAGGAAAGAATAATCATATTCTTCGTAGAAAAGGGTATATTACAGCAAGTTGATCAAATAAGCAGGGGAAAGTTAAATCCCCCATCCCCACAGAAGGAGGTAGAATTTCTTACTGTGTAATTTTGCGGGGGGGAGTCCTGAAATGGTTGGGAGAGAAAGAATTCTTACAATCATGCGGTGGGCGAATCTATATATGCCGTTGGACAGGCTGAGTATTGGGATCTAATCCCCACCAGCTGGTAAAATTCTTAAAGATATGCATGCCAGTCGATCCTCAACTGGTCATGATATCATATATAAATGAGACAAGGAAAAGACTTTTGACATTTGATTTTCGATCTCATTTCATTCTTGTCCTTCTGATAGCCATTCATTGCTTAAGCAAGCAAGCGAATCCCATCTTGTTGCATCTATTCAATTTTTTTGAAGAAAAAGAAATATTCGCCAACTTGCATAACCCGCCACCTCTCCCTCATGCTTATAAGGAGCAGACTTGCCAAGCTGTTTGCCCATACCATCCCTTGACTTCAGTCTTCTTCCTTAGACAGATAAAGGGATCCCTTTTAGCTTTCATTTCCTCTTGTCAAGTTAATTTCTTTCTCTTCTAGTTTCTAGGTTCTTTTGCTTCAGTACTAGAATTCCAAACACTCAATACCCACATTCTCACGAGAAATGGCATCAAGCTCTCTGACTTCTTCCTGTCGTTCTGAGACAACTTGGACACCTGAGCAAAACAAGCGATTCGAAATGGCACTGGCTGTGTATGACAAGGACACACCAGAACGATGGCAAAATGTGTCCAAGTTTGTGGGTGGAAAGTCTCCTGAGGAAGTTAAAAGGCAGTACGATCGCCTTGTTGAGGATCTCAGGTTTATAGAATCTGACCAATTCCCACTACCCAATTACAAGAATACTGCCAGCAGCAACTGCATTGGAATTGCTGATGGACGAAGGTATCCTTTTTACTGCTCACTCTTATTACATTACTGCAAATATAATATATATGTATATATATATATATATATATATATATATATATATATATATATAGATAGATATCCACTGTCTTCCATCTCTTTTCTTGCTCGTGTACAATGTTCTGTCTCCTATAAACGTATGTATTAGGGAATTACAACTCCAGGGCAGTCCAAGAGCCACAGTTTTTCATCAAATCAAGAGCAAGCAATATTCAAATTATTTAGAAAGATTTTAGTCCATGATCAGCTTCATCCTTTGTCAAAATCGTACTTTTCACGAGCAGCTGATCATTTTACACAAAATTGATAATGTCTTTGTTCTAATTATTCATGGAAACCCAACTCTGTTCCTTGGAACTTTTTCCTACTGTCCTCCTATTTGCATGCATGAAACACCAGAGACAGCCTAAGTCTTAAGACCAACAGCGTAATGTGATCTTCCCACTATCGCTCGAGGGCCGGCTATACCACAAGTTCCTAAATTCCATTGTTAACTGATTCCTTTCAGAAGTCTTAACTTGTCCACTTTTCCTCTGACATACCATCCACTCTCCTTTCCTAATTTTCTGTTAGCTACAGTTTAAACCAAACACCGACCTTCATTCTCCAATTAAATTATTATATTAGTTTATATAATAAATAGTCTTACCCATATTCTGAATCCAACTTTCCAAGAGAAAACCTACATGAAATTTAATTAGATCACATGCATGTGGACATGGTCCTATAGTTTGGAGCTAACTCAGCCTACTATCTCTATTAAACTAATATTACATACCATAAAATATAAGAATTAGACGGTGTGCTTCCTTCCAGTATCGACAAGGAAAAACCATCTGGTATTTCACCGCATTGCGCTGGAACCCCTTCATTAACCCCTAGACTTTACCAAAACAGCGATTCTTGGATCTACCTGAAACTACAGAACATAAAATGAATAAATATATCAGGCAGACTCTGGGTTTGGATAGAATGTTGCCATTTTTTATTTGGATGATTAACAATCTGTAATGACTGGTGTGTACAGGATGAAGAACCTAAAGTTCTAGTGAAATGCATGCAAGTTCAGTCGCATATGTCGTCAGAAGACCTGTAAAAAAAAACATGTGGACGTGCAAACTTTCCAAAAGTAAATAGTGTGTATGTTGTGGGTTTGTATTTACTGTTGTTGTAATAAATTTTATATTAAAGAAATTATTATGTGTTTAAGCTTGTATTTATGTTGAGAAATGAATAAAACAGAGGCGAGGGGTATGATCCCGGAACTCTCGCATTCTAAGAGATCGCTCTACCATCTGGGCTCGGGTATGGGACAGTAAATTTCAATTATATATGAACACGCTTGTAACTTAATACTGAGTTGTTATGAATCAGTGGATGAGATAATACTCACCAATAATTCATAACAGAACTTCCGATACCTGAGGAGTTTAGAATGATTGACCAATTAAATTGCGTGGATTTCACCTGTCAATTCACAAGTGTATGGCCATTGTTATCACAGGGAGCAGCGCAAACGACTTCCCAGATGAAACTCTCTTTCTCTCTGGGTGTGTATATATAACAAATGTCATCGCCATTTCCACCATTCTTAACACAACAAAGTGTGTTATATTGTAATAATTTAATTAAGAAAAGCTATAAAAAAAATAATAATTATGACAAGGACCAGGGTTGCTTTGGCATTTGCATTGACGGTGGTTCTTGTCGTCCACGCACACAGAGTGTCAGCAGATTCAGACGCAGCACCAACTGCTCCCACGAATGCCTACGGTTCCGCCATGTCTTTGTTTGAGTGGGCTAGGAATAAATTCAGGTAATTTGCCTTCCCTTGTTTTCATCTTTGCCATTCACTAGTTTTTGCGGATATATTTAATTAATAATTTTTGTTACAGTAATATGTTGGATACAAGAAATTCACGGGGAAATCCGAGACAATCAGCGGGAACGCCAACGCCAGCACCGGCGCCACCACCTGAGGTCTGAGCAAATGTGGGATGTGGATTATGCATCATCCCAGAATTAACCTATCTGCTTAATTTTTTTAATTAATCTACAAAATAAAATAAATAATAGCCGTATAACCTGTTGAGGGTCTGCGAGAGAGTTAGGATACATAGATGATTTCCTTTTCCTTTCCTCCTTCAGCAGACTTCTATTACTTGGGTCTCTTCGGGTTGCAATAATTTTATTATGAAAACTATTGTAAGCTCTTTTCAGAATGAAATATTCGGAGTTATGGGCAGAATGTGTTGAGTGATTGTGAGTTCCCAGGAATCAATCAGAAAATCGAATTCTCATTCCAATAAATAATTTTCATGTGGGTCTTTGACGAGAAAAGAAATCTATGAGGCATGGTAGGATGGTCTGCCTTTGGCCATTGGCTATGCAAATGGAGAAGACACTTAATTCGGGCAATGAACAGCATGAAGGAGCATCAGTATGCAACAGGCTTCATTAATATGCAGCACCAGGTTTGATTCATTCAAATAGGTTTCGTTTTATTACAAAATTTTGGTTTGACAGTTGACACAGAAGAACATCTCTCTGATCGAACAGCCACGTATATCAATTGCTTAAATCAGGTTGACTGTACAATTCAATTCTCTGCCAAACCAACTGATGTTGGTTCACATATACATTAACTCATCCAGGCATTCAGCTCACCATTTTCATCCTCGTCGATTAAATAAGAAGGAAGGACTACACAGATCACGATATGTTATTTTATTTTCCTTGCCTGGAATTGTGTTTTCAGAAACTTAAGACAGCAAAGAGAAAGAGACTCCAGAGGGAAAACTAATGAACACAAGAATGTATGAATTTGTTTAGAACAATGGTAGGAAAGAGATAAAAACGAGGATTAAATCTGAAAACAAATCATTGATCAAGGCCTGTATTCCCTGAATTAATTCCCTTTATAATCCATATCTTATCCTCTTTGCTTGGCTCACATATGGCCTCTCTACTCACCCACCAAACCAAAACAGGCTTTGTGGCATCTGTTTTAAACTGGATCTGGCTGTTGCTTCTTCACATTATTCTTGTTATTGTGCATCCAAACCCTGAAAACCTGCCTTTTCACTCCAACTTGAGCACAAAATTTCTCAACTTCATCTTCATCTTGCTTCTGAAACCTCCAGCCCCACTTTCTCTGCAAACTCCATCATCTTATCTTTCTGCTCCTGTGTAAATTTTGTTCGAAAGCGTTTCTTGGACAGAACATAAGGAGGAGGTGCTGGTGGTTGGATTCCTTCGTCGTTGGAGTGGAAAGCGTTAAGATCCTCACTTGAAGACTCAGTACCCCCACTGATACCTCCAAAAGCCACATTCATCGGTGTAACAACTGCACTTGATGGACTGGTATGCATACTTAATGTATATTTTTGTTGATATAACATGGTTGGGGATGGCAATGGTGGAGGTAGTTGAAGAGGGTTTAGCATTAAAATTCTTCTACCAGAATTTAATGGGAATCGGGTCTCTCCATCGATCTCTTTTCGGTGAAAGTTTCTGTGGCAGTCACAGGCAGCGCATTTCAGAGGCTTCAAGAGTGCCTTCTCTCGCCACTGGGCATGAACTCACCGCAGCCGTCGAAAACGTTGCCACCAATACTGGCTGCGTGGTTTTTAAGGCATTCTCGATACGTAACTTTACTGGCTGTTTTCGAGTTTGAACCGGTGAAGATGGGTGCAATTGTGGCACGGGTGACAGCAACTCGATCTGGGTTTGGAGATCTTCCTTGGCCAAATGACGGTTGTAGTTGTAAATGATCTAGGGTTTGGGGGAAACTGTGGACTGTCGTACCATTATTGTTCCCATCTCTTCTTCTTCCTGAACCAGGAGTTTCTGTTTCATTTTCTTGCCGTATCTCCATCATCATGCAGCAAACCTCAAGTCCTCTCAACAAAATCTATAATGTCCGGATCTGTTACATTGATGATCTCTTAATGGAAATCCCTACAATTGGACCTTCCCATGCTTTAAAAACATAAGAAAGATATCTTGGCCGTTCACTCTCTTATTCTTCATTTTTCAACATTAAGCTCCAGCACCCACTGTCCGAATCATCTAACTCAACAGTCTTCTTCAAGTGACTGAGTTTGAATGAGCGATTAAGGCATAAGCACAGAGAGTGAGGAAGAGAGAGAGAGAGAGAGAGAGCAGGACGGAGAGATTTATTATGGCGAACAAAGATAAGCATACACAGTATCAAATAGACAAACAAGACATTAAAGAGGAAAGGCATCAAACTCACAGCTTACAGCAGGAAAAGCAAAGCATCTGCAGCATCAGCGCCAGGTTATGACCATCATCAAGCCCTAAACTGGTTCTAAATTAGCAGCAGAACAATACAAAGAGAGAAGTTTTGGGGGATGAGTTCTAAGCTTAGGTTTTAGGCTGTGCTTCAGTGCTTCCAGCAAACAAGCCAACTACAAATCCAACAAGAGACAATTTGGTTGCTTGTGATGAAGCCAGGGACACAAGGGTCAAGCTATAGAGAGAGTGAAATGTAGAGACTATTAAGAAACCTCTTTTTTTTCCCCGCTTTTTGCCCATTACTAAAACCTCTAGTCCAACAGCGTCACGTTCATCCCTCCCCCACTCCCTGCCAAATTAGGACCCACTCTTTCCTATCCGCATTATTGCTTGGCTCCTCTTTACTTGTTTCTTCTGATCTTAACCCACTTGGCATTCTTGACCCTAGCTAGCTCCGACATGACCAAACACAGTTGCAGTATACTCGCAGTCACAGCTTTCACGATGTGACGTAGCTTTGTTAGCTTATTGCCTCTATGATAAAGCAACCTTAATTATAATGAAAACTCTCATTGAAAAACAGCATTAGAGTGGAACTCATGCAGAAACAGAAAACAAAGAGAAAAAGAGAGACAAGGGTGAAAAGTGAATAGAAGAAGGGATGGTCCATGCACTGTGTTTGTTTTGTAGCTTCCGTTTGTGTACGAAACTCAAACTGAAATGAAGTTATCAGATCAGATCAGAGAGAGAAGGGAGGCAGAGGTAGCTGCTATTGTGCGCTGAGCTGAGCAGTGCATTTCTGGCAAACGACGCTTGCCCCAAGCAATGTCTTTACCTTTCAGTGATGGCTTTAATCGTCTCCTCCTTCCCACGTTATTGCTTCGGTATTTGTTTGCTTCACTGTTCATTTATGGTGCACGACAGCTTCGTCCAATAGAATTTCGAAGCCGAGAATCCTGAACTGTGCTCTCTTTCTTCCCCCTTCTGTTTCTTATTCTTTTTTCTCCGGGCGAAATGCAACTTCATATAGAGAATTCTGAAAATACTCAGCATGATGCTACAATACAATCAGAGACAAAACAAGTTGCTCCTTCAGCTACGAATTTCACCATGCCAGACCAGATTAAACATGTATCCGCATTACATGCTGTTATAATTTTTGATTTAACGAATTCGTATTGTCAGATTTCACAACAGACAAAACACATGGCTAAGTACACTGCATACAGCTGTCTGTAAGAAATCCGCATTTACCTCAGAACTTCAATTGTTACCAGTTCAGGATTTTAATCTATTACCCGATCAAGTTAAATGAGAGAGGCCAAATCCAACGCAACATTATAATCGGCAATTATAGGATAAGCAAGCAGCACAGTAGCAGCAGTCGACAGCACATAATGTTGGGCCTTAGCTGTAGTGAAGAGCTGGGCCAGCTTTAGTCTGATGGGCCCTCAGTTTTTCTGTAACGCCGCCCTAGTTATTATTAAAATTTGGGTAATTTTAATTTTAATTTTATTTAATATAATAAAAAATTATAAAATTAATTTTTATTTATTATTAATAAATATATATATTTTTATTTTATTAATTAAATAATTTTATTACATTCCTAGACCGGACTGGCAAGAGTAAAATCAAGACAATCTATGGTAATCTTACAAAAGGGACAGCAACGGGGGACGAGTTTGAGAGCTTGAGAAGTAAAGAAAAACTTCGTTTCTCTTCTCGCTTCTTCTTCCTGAATCTTCTCCTTTTCTTTTACTTGCATGAGCTGACAATAAGATGCTCTCATTGTCGTCAAATCGCATCTCCATCACTATACTCATTTGACCTTCAATAAGCTTATGCTTAGCTGCCCATCTCTGTATTTTACCTGAAGTTGTTTTAGGAACATGTCCGCCTTTTACAAGTACCACTAACCCAACTTCCACATTTTCTTCCTTCAAAACAGCTTGCTTGATCTTTTCACAAATGATCTTCAACACCCTTGTATCATTCACACTTCTCTGCATCTCTGCAACAATGGCAATCGTTCTTGAAATCTCGAATGCTGCAAGGCAGCCTCCTCTTAGATACTCAGGACAACTGTTATAAGCTGCTGTCTCAATGTAGTGAGGGTGTATTTCTTGATTGTTTGGACGCTTAATAACATCTGAACATCGACCGACAACGTAGAGAAATCTTTTTTCTCCTTTAACGATTCCTCTATCTCCTGTGCGTACAAAACCTCGAGTACTCATGCTGCCAAGTCTTGCTAGAAATATTTCTCGAGTTAAGAAAGGATGACCGAGGTAACCAGAGGCATTGCTTGGGGATGAGACCCAAACTTCACCCTCGATTCCGTCAGCAACAGGCTCGTGCGTGTCTTCATTTACAACTAAGATCTCCATGTCCTCATCTTCTTCATATCTAGAAGCGAGCCGTGCACTTGGTAAGAGCTTTTTGTGTGATGGAATGTTTTCAACGGAAGTATGGCTGTCATTGCTTCTCCAGGCTGTTGAAACGAAGGTGCAGTTCTCTGCTAAGCCGTAAGATGGAGAGATAGACGATGGGTTTAGCCCTAAGGGCTTAAATAAATCAACGAATTCTTCCACAGAACTCTTGTAAATTGGCTCATTAATGAGAATCAGGTTTCTCATAGTGTATAGACTTATTGGTGAGGTGCCTTTGTCAATCCCTCCTCGCTTCAAAACCAGGGGCAATGTGAATGACGGAACAGGTGTGCAAGTACCCTTGAAATTTGTAATTAGCTCGAGCCATATTCTTGGCCGTGTAACAAATGCTGTTGGGGCTGTTAGCACACATGTGGCACCAGATACGACAGTCAGCAACAGAAACATAAGGCCACAATCATGGTATTGAGGCAACCAAGAAACTATTACACTGTTTGGATGAAGGTCATAGGCTTTCCTAGCTGTTCTGACGTTGTGAGCGGCAGAACCTGCGGTGACAAGCACCGGCTTCGGAATCCCAGTCGAACCTGAAGTGTACTGAATCAAATACACTTCTTCTGCTTGGCAGCCATTATACACTGAAGAACTCGTATTCGAATAAACCCTTTTGTTTTTGACATCACCAGTAGAAATCCACCTTATGTTCTGCAACATTTCTGCAAGATTTTTGTTGTTAGAAGACGAAGAGATATATTCTCTGACTCTGGCAATGTAATCTTTGTGAGCTATGGCAGCTTTGGGCTTAGTCTGTGAGAAAACTCTAACGAGATGATGATAGCTTTCTTTACCAAAAGACGGGTCAGGGGGGAACATAGGTACGGTCAAAAGGCCAGCTCTTTGGCAGCCGAAGATGATCTCCACTAGCTCAAGTCCTGGGGGGCATAAAATGACAACTGTATCTCTTCTACGCAATGAAAGAAGTAATTGAGAAGAAATGGACTGCACTGAATCATTTAGTTGAGCATAGGTGAGAATTGAGCTCCTGTTTTCACTGGCCGAGTCACCTTCAACCCAAATGAAAGCTGGCTTGAACCGGAAGGCTGGCAACATGGCCCATACTGGGAGGTAGAGATCAACCACAGGCTGGTCAGGAAAACAAGGGTCATAATTCTCGTTGTTCATTTTGCTTAACTCTTATCTATGCCAAGTAACCACCCTAGTTTAGGCCATTTTATAATGAAGAATGAGTGCATAAATTAGAATTAAGAAAATTACTTTTGCCTAATAAAAAACGAAAGACACTAGAAAGAATAAACAGATATCCGACGAATATCCCACTTCGATGCTGAGTCGAGCTTTCAAAAGTTAATGGTATTTTATGCTCTCCCTGTCGCAATCTTCCAGCAAGTCACCAGCCGGCCGTCCTTAGCTTGTCCCATGGGGACATTCTATAGTACGGACAGACGCAACTGGTTCTTTAAATAGAGTTGCTCAAGTGATCTGGACTACAATAGGAGGATGCGGCGTTAGTTACAAGCATTAGGTGGAAATGCGATTGGCATGATTAAGCATGATTCCTGGAGAGATGCCATCTTTACAATCCCCTGATTAGTTAAAAAGTTCCATAAGACAAATGAAATGAACTCCCTCTTCACATTCGAGCAATATATTAATCCCGCAAGCTCAGCTCTGGTCTCATTTGTTGGCTTGGCTGTCAAGATGGTTTCCCATGGTTGCCGAAATATGGCAGGGAGATCGATAGATTTCAATGGTTTTCGTTGATTTCGATTTTACTAGTGTCAGCTGCATAGATTATAATGGTTTTTGCATCTACTCTCCAAAAACAAGAATGTTATGGAGCCAACTGGAGACAGTTCAATTAAATAATATGTTGGACCAACTAATCCCCTTTAAACCAATAGTTCATCAAGACCAGAAACATCCGTCCCTCCTCTGCCACCTACAAAATAAAGCTAGGAATGGAAAACAGCCATAACTCCATAATAGGCAACAAGGTTTAGGGTGATAGATTCGTCTGAGACCATTATCAGTTAAGGAATTATCCAACACATCACTTTGCAGCACTATATATGATATTGTCCCCAAGGGAATAGCCTAGTTGTCAGGACCAGCTTCTGTGTTGCACAAGAAGAGGACAAAAATGGGTGCTTGAGCGGCTAGGGAGCAGGGATCAAGCACCAGGTTTTTGCCTCCTATTTACTCTGAGCCAAATTTTTGTCTTTCAGTGGGGGTAAATTTGTAATGAATTTTGGAGCTAATTGATAAACTACAGTTTTTTTTGATTATTTTGTAATTGTAGAAAGATTTGGTCTTTTTGTAATTTTATGAAAATTGTTCTATAAATATCCCAACTTTCCCTATTTACATAAATTCCCCAAACTCTCTCTCTCTCCAGCCAACTCATACGAAAACTAAGTACACTGGTGCACTCCCCACAACCGAGTAAAGTAAAACACTACAATCAGAAGGATCGAACTCAAAACTCGCCGGAGTTTTCTCATCGACGTCGCCAGAGTTTCAACTTTCAAGCCTAATTTTTGGCGAATGACACTTCAGACCAAAAAAAAAGGCAACACCACCGTTGGACTCTAGACATTGAAAAATTCAGCTTCACTGTCGTCGACCACCATTGAGCAATCAACAGTCAACCATGGTCAAACTTCAGACCCTCACTTTCAATGCCGAAGAGATCCGTTGAACTTGCTTCAATAAGAGAAATCCAATGGTAATCTCAAACAACATTTAGAAATCAAGACATGCAAATCGAAATAAACAAAGATAAGAATTCGGTCACTTGCCTAAATTTTATTTTTAAATTCCAAATTTTAATATGCATATGTTTACAAACGTTTTGTAAACATATACAAACGATTTAAAGTTTATCAAAATTTTACTTGCGTTGCCCAAAATTTTATTGCACATTGCATGTTGTTCATATTGTCTGTGAAAGAGAAGAGAAGAGACGACGGGGAGTGTCTCTGGATATGGAGTGGCCGTTAAGACGACAGGAGAGAGTTCTTAAATATGCGAGGGGCGACGAGGGCGCGCCTTGAAACCTGCAAATTAGAGTATGTTACCTACAACCTAATCGAGTCCTGCTTGCTCACACCAGAGCCTAGAGGGGGAATTATATGGGTTTTTGTTTGTTTGGGGTGGGCTGTGGAGAATCGTGTTTAAAAATTAAAATGAAGTAAAAGAACTATCTAGGTTACAACATTACAACTACTCCTAAATACTATGTAATTAGTTAAAACAAAATTCACTCAAAATCTATTCTTTGCTGAACCCTGGTAGTGTTAGCCACACTTTAGTTGAGGGTGGTAATGATATTAGATTCCAGCAATCAGCTATGAGGACAGAAGCACATTGTAAGACCACTTTTCAGCCTCATCCACATATATCAACAGAACACACATGTTCTTGCAGCTCCAGTATACGGACAGGTCTATAAATAATATTCTCACACTTTAAGACGATTCACACACACCCTCCTAATCATTTCGAATATTGTATGCACATGCAATGATGCAAATCACAAAACAAATTCAGTAGCTAACTCAAGCTAAATAAAAGTAAAAGCCACATGGGGATGGATGCTAATATTTTCTTCTATCTCCCTTAAAGATGTGGGAAAATTACTATGCATTAATTTCCCATTTCTACACATCTACCTGAAATCTGTTGTAAAAAGGAAAGGCAAGCAACATGGTTTTATCAATTTCATTTCCAAGATTCCTGCTGAAGGCATGGACATTAGACCCTACATAACAAAAAAAGTCCAAGTAAATGGCTTCAAAAGAAGAGTTGGAAGATTTCCATATTTTTTTCTTTCTTTTCCCAATCTTAAGTCAGATTTTCTGTTTCCAGAATGGGTAAAATCAAAACTAAAATCACGCATTCAATTACAGATGAATATGTTTCAATATGATGTCTGTTATTTCTTCTTCACCAAAAGGGAAGCTGGTCATCACAAGTATGCCTATTGTTTCAAAAACCATGTCAACTTTATCCTTACATTGCTATCTTGCGCCAGCACATTTTTCATGTGTAGATTCACAATAATATGACTGAATGAAAAACATACTTAGTTTCTCTTCCAACTCTTCATGTCCGATAAAATATCAGAATCCAGTTTCATGCTACTGCACAGGCATCCATCTCCATACAAGCAAACACTTGACACTCTCATAAAAGAGCCATATTCAGTGAATTATCTGAAGCAATATGACAAAACTGATGCTTGAATTACTTGGGTGTCTTTTGAGATTAGTCTCTACTAAGACCTATTTAGAAGGTCATTATTATATTATGGGGTGATCCACAACAAAAAATATATAAATCTAAAGTATCTAGAATACAACAACACAGGGAAAACATTGAGATATTGAAAGCAAATTTTCCAGAAGAGAAAGGACTAACTTCAGAATATAACATGTGCCAAAAAATGAAAAAGAATGGGCGCATGCTTTTGGCAAACAGAGCTCTGCTTACAAGAGATAAGAAAAGCACAATGAATGAGCATTTAAAATCAATCTTCAAGATACTTAAAAAGAACGACTGATCATCCACGATCCTTACAAGATAGACCCCACTAGGACCTCAAACAATTTTGAAGAACCAAACCTCTTTCAGCAATAACTAAAAACTAAGTAAACAACCAAAATGGAAACACACATATTCCCAGGTTTAAACATCATTTTATGCTGAGAGAGTAAAACATTGGTCCAAAATTAACTGAACAATAAACGAGAACCCAAAAAGACTAACAGTACATCACTACTCAGGCAACTGGCCTTACAAGAACGACAATTACTTGAACTGTAACCCAAATTTATAAACATGCAACAAAAACTAAGAATTGATGTGAAAGTCATGATACCCAATGTTGATAAGGCTATTTATCTGATCCAAAAGTTGCGGCTGCTGCTGATGCTGTTGCTCCTCCTGCTGTTGCGATGGCATTGCCGCACCAGCTGCCACTGCAGCAGCACTTGAAGGCGCTCCCTTAGCTTCCACAAACCTCCATAAATACCACGAGGCTACTGACCTGTACGGCCTCCATTTCTCACACAACTGGTCCATCTGCGACGGCCTTGGCAACTCCTCCAAATTGTACAACAACTGAACTCCTTTTCTCACCCCAAGATCATTGGTAGGCAGAACGTCCGGTCTGTGAAGAGAGAAAATCATGAACATGTGCACAGACCATGATCCGATTCCGTTAACCATTGTAAGCATTGTGAAGAGCGATTTATCATCCATATTTACAATCGCCGAATCAGATAATATTCCATTCTGGTATTTTCTCGCGAGATCATGAAGGTAACTGGCTTTTCGCCCCGAAACACCGATTTGTCGGAGCTGTTGAGGGGTTAGCGCGAGAACAGTTTCGGGAACCACTCCAGCTTCCCCACCACAAAGCGCGATGAAGCGCGTGTAGATCGAAGTTCCAGCTTTGAACGCTAGCTGCTGGTAAAGGATGCTTCGCGTTAGGGCTAAAAACGGAGTGTGAAACGAATCAAAAGTCGGAGGTGGGTGGAGGTCAATTAGCGAAGCTAACAGCGGATCCGTGTTGCGGAGATGGCGAATCGCAATTTCGACTTCGCCTTCGGAGGATAACGGACGCGCTACAATTCTGGGAAAAATTAGGGACTGTTGATGTTGAGTGGTTCTGGATTTTGACGATTTTGTTGATGCAGTTTTAGACGGTTCAGTTTTAGTCGTTACGAGTTGCTGAGATGAACTGGTGGGGTCTAATCCGTTATCGGGAGAGAGTTTCTGGATTTTTCGGGGACGTGACGGGATTTTTGACGGAGGAGATAAAGTTTGAGGTGAAGCATTATCAACGGCGTCCGTGGTGGTTTTCGGTTCGCTCGTTGGGACTGGGATGATTGCGAGGGCGGAGCCTTGGTGTGATTGTGGCTGGGTTTGGTTTTGGGTTTGGGGTTGGGGATGAGGCTGCGGCTGCGTTTGTGTTTGGGTTTGCTCGACCATGTGTGCTATCAGCTAGATAAGAGAACGAGGGGTTCACTAAACTAATTGTCGACGACCAGGACGGCGGCGGTTCAAAGGGAGTGAACAGGCATTAAAAGGGGGCTTGGACGAAGAGAGCAGCGTTGAGTGCGGAGGAAAGTGTACGGATACGGTATTGATTGAATCGCCCTCAATCCAGTATTATTTCTCAATTCCTTCCCCTTTTAACAAGTGTGTAATGCATGTTTCACTTTCTTCTTCCACGCGCTCCGTTTATTTGGTTGGGCTGGTTAACACTGGCCGAAGCTCTCAGCTTTCCGGAATTGAACATGTGCTTCTCTAACTGGCCCATCAATGATGTTTTGGGCTACAAGCCCATCCCTTTACATCCGTATTCTATAACATAACCGAAACCGGTGCAGAATTGCTTGTCGATGACTGAGATATAGAAGAGCGTAGAAGAAACAAACAGTTTCAGTCCCTTGGACACCATGGAAATGGAATACCCTCTAACGCATCTATTCTTATGATTACGACCGTTGATGTAACGTCATATTCATGATCATCGTATCCTGGACCACGCCGTTGAAGGCGATGAAGCACGCCATCGGTCTAGCTGGGCCTTGAAACTATGTGGAAAATCTTATCCTCTAATCTTTAGGCCGATTGCTTTAGGCACCTGAACTAAATTTTGAAACCCATGCCCAAAGGAATCATTACGTTCTGTTGTAATATGCCCGCGTCGTGATTCAGGCCGAGAGGCTATCAACTCGGCACTCGTGCAAAGATTTGCAGTGTCTTCACGGCCTAGTCATTTGGGACAACTGAACGACAAAATGTTCAATCAATTGGCTATAATTTTCCGAGCACAATTTCCACGTGACAGGTAATTTGTGTTGAGGCAGATACGACAATGATTCGGACAATTTACCCTGTAAATTGTTGACTGGCTCTTCCAACAGTCGGATGGAAATCATGCGTGCATGTGCATGATCATACCAAATACTTCTACAGTGTACTTAATAATCAGTTCAAGATCATTAACTTTACGATGACCGTGTTGGCCGACCTGAAAGTTCTTGCCTAGCACGATGAATATTTTGGCGGAACCTCTGATAGTCGGACGAGCCCTTGAAGGAAAAAACTAGAGATGCAATGTTCTTTTCCCACCAAGGTGTTAAAAACTAAACAGCAGTACCAAAAACAAGTGGGATGCTGCTGACAAAGCGGGCTAAAGCAGTGACAATAGGGACTCACAACTGCACGAATAGAATCACGAGGATGAATTTGATATTGCGGGCAAGTTCAAAGCTGTCTTTCAAGTATATGGAGAAAGTTTTGCTTTGCTTTCAGTTCGATTGAAATGAGCTGGATTTGGTGTGAAAGTTCAACTTGCATTAACGGCATATTGGTAGATACTATCTAAAGTTCTGCAGAGATTTTTCAAGTTTAGGTGATTTTGATGGCGGTTTTGTTTGTAAATGATAAATGATAATTCCACGAGCCAACTGTAAGAGCTGAGTTGTGCTAAAATTAACAGTTTTTGACCAGTCTTAGATTGCCAACGGAGATCAAGAAGACAAACGCATGACTAAGACACAACTCATTAAATATCTTCCTCTATCTTTTTCTATTATTGCTAATTTGTGTACTGATCCTTACAACTTGTTTTCCAATGGCCCCAGCCCAAGACCACCTCTTAAATTTTTCATTCATCTAACCGTAGTTTATCATCTCTGTAAGGCATTTCGTTGAACGGTATTCAAAATCTGTATTTTGCTCCCGTTTGTTTGATATTTAGACAGCGAAAAGAGAAAAATGAGTTTCGGAGACGAAAGAGATGATGGAAATCTACCTAAGCCGTTTTTGCACACCGGAAGCTGGTACCGTATGGGCTTCAGGCAATCCAGTATGATGGGCTCTTCTCAGGTCATTCGCCATCGCTCCGTCTCAGTCGTTGCTTGTGTTCTCATTGTCGCTTTGGGTCCTATCCAATTCGGTTTCACCGTATGCAACTTTCTCTGTCAATTATACGCTCAGAAGCTCAAGAATTTTCTGTTTCTGGGTCTAATGAAGAAGAACTGAAAGTTTTCTATTGATTTGTATTTGAATGGGTTTATTTTATAGTCCGGTTATTCATCACCAACGCAAACTGCAATCACTGAGGATCTTGGACTGACAGTTTAAGAGGTGGGAATTTCGTTTGGGTTTAAATTTCTGTTGGATTTGCTTTTATATGGTTTCTAACATGGTTTCTTGAGACAGTTTTCTTGGTTCGGTTCCCTATCGAATGTGGGGGCTATGGTTGGAGCAATAGCTAGTGGTCAGATTGCCGAGTATATCGGGCGAAAAGGGGTAAAAAAATAATTGTTCAAATTAACCTTTTTCCATTTTGTATTTCAGTAAATTGCTTCTTTTAACTTTTTGATAGTTGGGTTTTGCTGTTTTGTGTTACTTGTAGTCTTTAATGATTGCTGCTATTCCTAATATCATTGGATGGCTTGCCATATCTTTTGCGAGAGTGAGTTTTCATTAAAAATTTACTGCCATTAATTAGAACTCATGTGCCAGCATGAGTGTGTAAACTAATGTTTATTTCTGCCAGCTTATGAAGGATTCATCTTTTCTGTACATGGGTAGGTTGTTAGAAGGTTTTGGTGTAGGAATCATCTCTTATACGGTAATCTTGTTCTGCGATTTTTTTATGTTCTGTTAAATCTGTGTCTGGAAGCAAGCTGAGAAAATCATGCATCTTCTTCTATAGGTGCCCGTCTACATAGCTGAGATAGCACCTCAAAACTTGAGAGGTGCCTTGGGTTCGTCGTATCAGGTTGGCTTTTTTGGTGGCTACGGTAAACATGATTTGGTATCAGTTTTGTGAATTCTTACAAAAGTCAAACTCAAATCATTTACCAAATTAATCAATTTTTGCTCACGTAGCTGTTTATCACAATTGGAATAATGCTGGCTTATTTGCTGGGGCTTTTTGTTCAATGGAGAATACTTGCAGTTCTAGGTAATCTTTAAGTTTATCCGTGCCATGGAAGTTTTCTTTTTTTTCCCTTTATCTCATAGATGAATGTATAGGTGATAGTTATTATATTTTGAAAATTTGACACTGTATTTTAATTTTTAGGCATCAGTGGCAACCACAGATGGTTAGTACAGAGGAGGGGTTGTTTTACAAACTGACCTCATCAATTCCAAGGAAAATGGCACTTTAATGAGTTGAATTTGCAAATTGGAAAGCACCACAATTTTTTTTCAAATTTCTTTTAGCAGCTGACTCTTGAATTAACAATATTGTCAATTTTTTTTCTCAAGTAAACAAGAGTTAGCCACTTAGCTGCGGTGACCAATTAGTAAAGACAATTGTCAATAAGCTTACTGCACTTCATTGTGGGTGTTTAAGATGATTCTTCATATCCCAAACCCGGTACATTTTTGTACCCTGTGAATTTGCATGGTTTTTATTACTGGAAACACCTTAAATCACAAGTCGAAGCTCTTCCTCCTTTGGAGGGAAAAACTACCTTGACATTTGATTCTAATATACTTTATTAATTAGTGAATATGTGAGTCATCATTTCTGAAGAATGGAACTCTTACATCTTTTTTTTCTTCTTGCAGGAATATTGCCATGTACAATATTGATACCTGGCCTGTTTTTCATTCCAGAATCTCCACGGTGGCTGGTAAGGTCGATGAAGGAGGTTGTTGTATTGATTGTAGTTGCAAATATTGTTGTAATTTCATGATGCAAGTTTGATTTTTCCACCTTAATCTAGGCAAACATGGGTATGACAGAAGATTTTGAAGCATCTCTGCAAGTTTTGCGGGGGTTCAATGCTGATATTTCCATTGAAGCAAATGAAATTAAGGTAACAAATCAAGTTCAACGTCTCTCTTTTTGGCACATCTCTTTTTGGCACATTGTAAAGTGCCCCCCTGCTTTTACATATGCGATCTCTTCTTGAAAATACTGGAGCAAATTTTTTCATTTCTGCAAAATAGTATAGATAATTTTGTCTCACTTTCATCATGCAGAGGTCCATAGCATCAACTAGCAGAAGAACAGCAATCCAGTTTGCAGAACTCAAACAAAGAAAATATTATTTTCCTTTGATGGTATTAATTATAGCTGGAAACTTTAATTAACTGCCTCCACTTCGGCCTCACTTTCAACATTGTTTAATCTTCCCATCCTAATTGTTTGTGACACCTGATGTCTTGCAGATTGGAATTGGTCTACTTATGTTGCAGCAGATTAGTGGAGCAAATGGGGTCATATTCTATTCCAGTGCTATATTTGAATATGCTGGTAAATAGAAGCTGTTTTCCCAATGATTTCTTTGTAGCATAAGGGAGTTTATAAATGCATATACGTGCTTGTCCATTTTCCTCCTAAAATAGAGTTGGATCATTAAGAAATTCAACTATGTGCTAGAAAGTACGTAGTTACACCTTCATAAGTTCTCTCAAGGAATTACTAGTTGCAGAAAGCAAGACTGTTTATATGTAATATACATCCCTTGTTTGACTTTAAATGTTTTCCAGGACCGTGGTCAAACTACTTTGCTTTCTATCAATGATTAATCCATAATATGGTTCTAATTCTTGTGTTTAGTATCTTAGTCTTGGCTATATATGTTGGATTTAATGGAGTTAAATGTTACTTTTCGTAATGCTTGGTGTGACAGGATAATAATATCAGTTAGCCTTAAATTCAAATGGCTTGAGATAATTGCCTTGATCTTTAAACAGGGATGACTTCAAGCAATGTGGCTACATTAGGGCTCGGTGCTGTTCAGGTATAGCTTGATGAAAACTTAAAAAAAAATGTTTTTTTTTCTTAATCTAATCTGAATGCATTGAATCTTTATGTTGTAAAAATAATTGGAATATGTACACTGAATAGGTCATTGCTACTGGAGTATCTACATGGTTGGCAGACAAGTCAGGTCGCCGAGTTCTACTTATTGTGAGTTTAATCAATACTCAGTTCATTAGTCATTAGAGATCTGCTTGGAGGTGAGAGATGGACTATGTTCTCCTTTTCTTATTTATTGCAGATTTCCTCTGCTGGAATGACCTTTTGCCTCCTCATTGTTGCAGTATCGTTCTTTGCAAAGGTACGTGGTTGGATCTTGTTACAAAATGAAACCTTAACCATGCATGCTTTGGCTTAAATATTTCCTTTCTTAATTCTCTCATCTCATTTTGCCATGGTCTCTGATTCTTTCTCCCCCCCCGTTCTTAATTGATCTCAGGGCTTCATATCAGAGGATTCTAGTCTTTATGGCATATTGGGCATCCTTTCAGTTGTTGGAGTAATGGTGTGTCTGTTTTTGCACATCATGGTATTGTGTTTCTTGTTGAATCTTTATTAACTATAGCTTTTAGAATCTCACTAACCTGTTCTCTTCCAGGCTGTGGTAGCTGCCTTCTCTCTGGGAATGGGGCCTATTCCTTGGCTTATCATGTCCGAGGTACCAACATATGTTATCGCATGATATTACATTTTCTCACTTATTTCTTCTGCGCATGTTATTACCTATATTCTCATATTATTTCCGCGCAGATTTTTCCGATCAATATAAAGGGACTCGCAGGAAGTGTGGCTACTCTTGGCAGCTGGTTCACTTGCTGGTTGGTTACAGTGACTGCAAACTTGCTCTTGGATTGGAGCAGTGGAGGTTTGTTTCCCTTTCTGCTTCCAATCGCATCACACCCAGTGGGTGGCATTGGCACACAGCACAATGCAATAAGTTTTTGTAGTTATACAGTAGCTGTTATGTTAACTTTTATCGTTGTCTGGCTAATTATGGCTACTTTTACCTAGAACAGGAACCTTTACAATGTACATGATCGTAAGTGCTTTCACTGTGGCGTTCACATACATTTGGGTCCCTGAGACGAAAGGGAAAACTCTTGAAGAAATTCAGCGGTCCTTCAGTTGAGGTTTTCTTCATGTTTCTTTCGGCAATCAGCAAAAACAAAAGGCACGTTTTCTTGGCAGCAACTCGGGCTTCGGCTGGTACTGAATAAACAAAGGCTGTATAAATTTTCTAAATAGGTAGCACATAAATTTTAGGTAAGAGATGAAAAGCAAGAGATTGCCTGTGTGGACTTCTTGTCGGGTTGAATTAGATTTGATTGTGTAGGAAATTATAGACCACACAGATGACAGATAGACACGAGTTTCATGCGAGAAATGAGACCAATATTCAGTGGAAATCTCCTATCAGTGTATTTCCAGTGTCGTAGCTAACAGTACCTATCAATCAATCTGCTTCGGTAGAAATGGATAGTGGGTTTCAAATATTATTGCATGATTTTCATGCGAAAAGAAAGCCACTGGCTAATTTGAAAGAGAAGGTGGTAATGATACTATAAGTTGTCGATGTTGGAGTAAGTGAATTTTGTCGAAAACAATGAAAGTGTTATATGATTCTTATTATATGACCCCAGC
The DNA here is from genome assembly GCA_019650275.1 of Xylocarpus granatum. Classification (NCBI taxonomy): domain Eukaryota; kingdom Viridiplantae; phylum Streptophyta; class Magnoliopsida; order Sapindales; family Meliaceae; genus Xylocarpus; species Xylocarpus granatum. The sequence continues at coordinate 102,426 of BNST01000721.1, forward strand.
ACAGAGAGCACAAGAAGAACCACATCAGTACACCAACCGTTTATTTTGGGTGTGTTAGGTAACTGGACATGGACATTCAGTAGGCTAGAACTGAAGGTGCCCACAGATGAGATGACTGGCAAGCAAGTGCAAATGAAGAAAACTAATTTGTCAAGTATCCAACTACGGAGTACGCATGCATGCAGGCGGGCGGAATAAGGTCAAAAGTATTACTCGTAGAGAGATCTAATTCAAAACCAGTGGTTCTGAAATTATCAAAAGGGTACATGTCTTTGTAATTTAAGGCTGTTGTTGCATGACTTTTGAAGCTTCACATTTCTGGGCTTGGAGCTTCTGTCTCTCCATAATAATGAGTCTTCTGTAAGATAATAACCGAACACATTCTGCAGAACAATACAGTTCCACACTAACACATTCTGAAGAAAGATCTACTACCACACAAGAACAATATAGAGATAGCAATTATATAACACAACAGACATTTTATCCACATCTGCTGTGAGCTCATCCTCAAGGTGAACTTGTGACGATGATTTTGCAGCTGGAACTGGTACTGCAGGTTGAAGAGAATTGAGTCCAAATACTTGTTGAGTTGAGCATGGAATCAATGAAATGACAAGAGAGAAAACAAATTGCCAAGGAAATGTAAAACACCCATTCACACATAAGCCATGAATTGATGATAGATCGTAATCCATTGTGGTGTTACCTGAAAACAATTCACATTGTTAAATGACATGTGGCATAATCTCTGTTAAAGATTAGGAAACATTATAGATTTAGCAAGGGTCCAGAAGCAGTTTCTAAAAGGCCTTGTAAGTGCTAATTGTAATTTTGTATGCATAATGTTATGCTAATTTGTGCTTAATGAATCTCTACAAAAATGAATGTTTGGATCAGAAGATATAGCATAACAACTAAATCTAAAGAAGACAAAAAATAGCTACTCACATAAGATTACTCAAAACACTTGAGATTTTATTCTTTCTTCATACTCATAATCTGAATAACTGGAATAAACAAGAAAACAACACCCCTATTGGTAAGTGAAAGTAAAAACTACTCTTGCATACTAAAATTATAATCAACTGTTTAATGACTAAATATCTAGCTGGAAGAAAGATCAGACCACTCTAAAAAATTCAAATGAGCAATTCTGCAAATTATAAAACTCTAAGACATACAAATGGGAAAAAAGGGAAGACTAAACTGGGCAATCATGGTCAGATAGAGCACAATAAGAGCAATCAGTAAAAGCAACATATGCTGTTGATTCTTGTGAGCAAATACCCTGAATGGATGGTCTAACCTTAATCTAGTGGAGCTAGCTGATTAATTTCACAGGATATGTATCAATACAATCTTCCCAGGGACCGTTACAAGATGGTTTCACATTCCGGAGAGCCTCCCATACAGCACTGTTACATTTGAAACCACTCCCAAACGCAATCTGCCAGACACGGTGACCCCTACGCATCCTCCCCTTGGCTTCCGTATATGCAAGCTCATACCAGATAGAGCTTGATGAGGTATTCCCAAAACGGTGGAGAGTCATGCGAGAAGCCTCCGTATGTATTGGTAGCAACTGCAAATTCTTTTCCAATTCATCAATCACAGCCCTCCCACCAGCATGAATGCAGAAATGATCAAATGCCAATTTAAAATCTGGGATATAAGGCTTGACGTTGCCATTAAATAGCTTCTTAATCACAAGAGTTGCAAAAAACAAAAGCTGTTCACTAATTGGAAGCACAAGAGGACCCAATGTAGTGATATTAGTTTTAAGTGCTCCACCAGCAATTGCCATTAATTCTTTTGATAATGAAACACCTGTCTTCCCTTGATCATCTTGTTCTTGATAAACACAACGGAAAGCCTTATCATCTGCCCCTTTGTGTGTTCTCACAACATGAACAAGCTTATACTTAGCTTGCCTCCTATCTTTACCCTTGTTAGAGAGCAAAATTGCCGAGCACCCAACACGAAAGAGGCAATTGGGTATCAACATAGACTTCTTATTCCCAAAATACCAATTCTGAGTAATGTTCTCAGTGCTCACAACCACAGCATATGTATTCCAATTCACTTGCAACAAATCTTTAGCAAGATCAACCGCAATAACCCCGGCACTACAACCCATCCCACCCAGATTATAACTCCTAATATTGCCCCTCAACCTGTACTTATTCACAATCATAGCTGACAACGATGGTGTCGGATTAAACAAACTACAATTCACAACAAGAATACCAATATCTTTTGGATTAACATTCGTGTTACTGAAAAGATTATCCAATGCACCAAACATGACCTGCTCAGCCTCTTCTCTGGCTGCACCCATTGATGGTTTAGGTGGGATAGCATGCATAGCTTCGGGAAAGTAAGTCTCCTGCCCGAGACCAGAGCGCTCAAGAATCTTGCACTGGAACTCCAGAGAAGACTCGTCAAAATCTCCTGTTAGTTTGGAGTGCTTCATGAATTTTTCATACGAGGCTTTCAGATCATCAGGAGGCCGATAACACGCGTAATCAACTAAATAAACCGGTCTAGGTCGAGTCATGGTATAAACCGTTAATCCAAAAACAAGAATAGCCGAGCAAATAACGATGCTTACCAGATTGAACTGTAAGTGTAGCCATAACTGACGCAAATCATCAATATCCATTTGAGAAACCTCGATCGACGTTACTAAAATCATGGGTATAAAACATAACGTAAATAAATTAGAGATAAGGTAATGGTAACCTAATTTCACGTACTTAAGATTCACGGTTTGTAAGAAATCCGGCATCCTTCGACTCTGACGGATCCGTACACCAACCGCATCACCGCCAACACCACCGCCATGTCGAGCGCCGCCTGGCTCCATAGCCGGTGGTGAGAGAGAGATCAACTTTTACTATTATGTTTGTGTTGCGTTTGATACTTGATTTTATCGTCCTCGACTCTTGTCCACTATAAAACAACTGTTTCCATCAGACTCGGGACGAGGAACCACGATAATGCTGACGATATCTTGACTTAGGCTGCCTGCCGACATTTCGGGGATTGTTGAACCGGGTTTGCCTTAGCCTGCGTATTTAAAAGCCCAAACCTCAATAGTTGGGATCGTTGATCCTAGTTCATATGGGCCTGGAATCACTGCTCCAACATGGATATGCTTCGGTCTGAATCTCTTTTTGCAATAAATACGAACGTGTAAACGACATCGTTTGGTGTCCTCCCAAGGGGAGCCAAATGCCATGCTTCATGCACTATTATCTGTTGCACTGATATTATACAACGGACAAAGATTAAGAAACCAACCACACGTTCAACGCAGGGCAAAATCAAAGGATATGCGTCGGTCTGAATTCATTTCCAAGCAAGGAAAAAGAGTTGAAGAATTTATGTTACAAGCATGTCTTATCACCAGGATGCCATTTCAAAGGATCAATGAGTACATTGTGCTAAAAACAATAAGCCACAAATCTCGTATACTGCCACAAGGCCACACCAAAAATAATAATAACGGGTGGCAATTAAGGGGAAAAACTGATAACCCTTCTGGTCTAGACTTGAAGTTATTCCAATACAGCCAACACAGCATATGTAGCACGAAGTATATGGCTCCGATTAGCAAATGATGGACTTATGAATTAAACTTGAAAGGATGGGATGGCCTAAAATTAGCATCACCACGTTTGCTTTGTTAAAAGAGCTGAAGAAGTCGCATCTTCCAAGACTATGTAATTAATTGGCATACCATTTTCGTACTAACATCCTTGTTTTGCCACCCAAATTAGAACCATATGATTCCTACTCCTCCAACAAAGATTGATAGGTTGTTTACTTTTCTTCCCTGTAATCATAAGGAACGTGTAATAAAGGAATGATCTCACACCCATTTATCTCTCCCCAGAAGTGGGTCGTTTTGTTTCTGTCCATCTTGGGCGGTTCCTATCCCTTATTGCCAATTATGATTCCTCATTAATTTTTATTTAAGTAGAGCAACACAAACCCTAGCTAATCACCGGTTGGATTTCATAGCTTGAATGAATCAAATGTATAATTATAGAGAGAAGGTCCACCAGGGTCTTTCATGTATGTTTTGTTCTCGTTCTGCCGAAGTAAACCACACGCCGTATGTTCTTGTTTTCAAAGCAGTAAACAGACTAATTATCATAGTGCGAGTGAGCTTTTGGTGAATTCAAATCAGCATATCGTTAACTCTTGTTGATGTAAAGATTGAAGCAAGTGGAGTAAAAACTTAATCGAAAGACTTGTATATATAATATTGCATTGCATTAATAAACTAATTGAGATCATACGAGGAATTAACTTGGAGTCATCAATATAGTCAATGATTCATGTATCCTCGACGGTAGTACACATGTAGAGTTGAAGAAAAGAAAGGAAAGGAAATATGTGACATATGGGATCTTTATTCCATGGATTCTGCTTCATGCTTCACTGAGCCTAAGACCCTCCAGCCTGCACGGAGAATAAAACCATTTCCATCTTTTAAAAAGATTTTCCTAAACACATGTGAGTAAACAGTAAGTGTTAGTACCTTTGTTCTTCATCCATGTAACTGTAACCTTTGCTGTTGCCTCCAATTTTCTTGTAATTGGGCAAAGGGATTTCCCCAGCTTCAATCCTGTTCACATCTTCAACAAGCATCTCATAGTGCCTCTTCACTTCTTCTACAGTTTTTCCACCCACAGCTCTGGCAAGATTGTGCCAGCGATCTGGGGTATCCTTGTCGTAAATGGCCAAAGCATTCTCGAACACCTTGTTTTGCTTGGCTGTCCATGTACAGTTCGACGCCATCGTAGAAACTGAAGTAGGATTAAAAAAAAAGAAAAAGAAACTGAAGCTTGGAAGATGGTATGAGGAAAGAGTGTCATTGCTGCTACTTATATAGTAAAAGGAAGAGAGAAAAGGGGTTGGACGGGGTGGGCCAGTTGGGGGGCTTGTGTTTCTCTATGCTCGGCCGTTGCTTTCCAATAAAAAAACACTAGCGGGACGACTTGGTCAAAAAACCTACCTGGTTTTTCAGTCCATGGGTTTGCTAATCATATACTTAAACTTAAAGCAAACATAATTTCAGGCCTCTTGTTTTTCATCCAAGAAAAGCTATTTTCCATTTTTGATCCATGTTTTTGAATTTACTTCTTCTTTTCATGCGCCCGCTCCAGCTGTTGCCGAAATTATACAAGTGAAAATCGTATGTTGCCTTGCAATTACAAACATCTCTCGCACGATGTTTACATGTACATACGATATTATCCGCGTACATGGAATACCATACATGTTTCAAGCCATATGCTGTTAATGCTGTTGCAGAAACTGCACTTATTTTCTAATCCATTGCTCATTTCCAGGTAAGAAAAAAGATGCCTCCAAGTGAAGCTAATTGTAATTTGTCTTCGTGAGAGAATGACAGAATAAATATAGCGGGATACTTGCCTTTTGTTGCGAGTTGCACATGGTATAGTACTAGGAAGATGTCAAATTGCCTTGTACAGAATAAGCATTACTAGGAAGACATCAAATTGCCTTGAACAGAATAAGCATTCTTTCCATTTAATCAAACAGAAGTTCATGCTGGTTGATGTATAGCTTTAATCCTAGCTACAGACAGGAAAGAAATATGTGATGCATTGTTTGATTATGCTTTTCAGTATGTTCAATTTGATTACTCTTTCTTAGAATGATCAAAGAGACGATGTAAGTGCTCGAATACACAGGCAGTTTTACCGGAGTGAAATATTTCCCGAGGCTGTACATGAATGAATGAACAATTAACAAGTCACGGGCGCGACAGATGGCCCAGCAGCATTATGGCTCAACTGTGGTAACTTTTCTTTTAGACCCTATCTGTATTGTGTCCATCAGTCTCTAACATCAGAGGTGCTGCATCAAGTGTTGCTTGTTAGTCTGTTGTCCAACAACATTCCAAAAATGTGTAGCTGGCTTGTAGATTTCCACGTACAATATTATTCGTACTTTCACATGTTCTTTTTTTATCTCCTGCAGAGGATAAATTTGCAGGTATCTCTCCTTATCTCTTTTTCCATGCAGAGTGGTACTTGATAATCTGTTCAAAAATCTTTCTGGGTTATGCGGATATGCTCCTTCTGCTGCAAATATTCGAGTGTTGCTGTGGATTGTCGAGTAAATAAACAATGGATAATAAACAGAAAGCTAGATATTGGGCACATGCAATTAGAAGACAAAAGTATTAATGCGGGCAGTGAACTTCATAGGTAAAGACAAGAATCACAACACAGGATCTCAATACGTATATATTCCTATCGAAGGGATGGTTATAATGTTAGTTGTAGTTAATTAAAACAGTTAGGTAGTTAGTCTAGCTGGCAAGATGCAATTGCAGGAAATTACAGCTAGCATCAAGATTTCAAGATCAAGAATGAACAAAGCTTGGCAATCAAGTATAAATAGATACTTAATGTGTATGAGTGAGGGGAGAGCATAAGTAATGGGAGTGATTTTCTTGTGTTATGCAAAAGGGTTGTGTTGTTGAGTGTTTTTGCTGGAGATTACAGCAAGGAAAGGAAGTAACTAGTTCAAGGGATTCTTGTACAATTCTTGGTGATCAATCAATAAAGATTCTGCTTGTTTTTGTTCGTGGATGTAGGCCTGGTGGCTGAACCACGTAATTCTTGTTTTATTTTGTAAATTATCATTAGTTCTTGTTCTTTATTTCTGTGTTTTCATTTGTTGAAGAATATCAAAAAAGAGGTTTGGTTTATAGTTCTTCGAAGATCCAACAAATTAGTATCAGAGCAAGGGAAGGAATTGAAGAATGGCACAACCAAAGTTTGAATTAGAGAAGGTCAATGGTAAGAATGACTTCAATCTGTGGAGAATCAAGATGAAAGCACTCTTGGTTCATCAGGGTCTTGAAGATGCACTTCTCGGAGAAGACAAAATGCCAGAAAGTTTAAATGAAAAAAAGAAGAAAGAGATATTGAACAAGGCTCATAGTGCACTGGTTCTGAGTCTGGAAGATGGAGTTCTTCAAGAGGTATCAAGGGAGACCACAACTGCAGGTATGTGGAAGAAGTTAGAAGAGAAATACATGACTAAATCTCTTGCTAACAGACTTTACAAGAAAAGAAGACTCTATACCTTTTTATTGAAGGAAGGATGTTCAATGAGAGATCATTTGGATGAATTTAACAGAATCATTCTTGATCTTGAAAACATTGACATCAAGATAGAAGATGAAGATCAAGCAATGTTATTGCTTAGCTCTTTACCTGACTCATATGAACAGTTTGTAGATACTTTAACTCTTGGAAGAGACACAATATCAATGCAAGATGTGAAGGCAGCCTTAAGCTCGAAGGAACTTAAGAAGAAAGATGAAGCAGAACAGGGTGAGGTGCATGAAACAAGAGGTAGATCAGAAAAAAGAAGGCACAAAAGGAAAGGAACCAGCAGAGATCAAAGTCAAGAACCAAGAAATTCAAATGTTTTCAATGCCATAAGGAAGGTCACTTCAAAAGGGACTGCCTAGAAAAGAAAAACAAGCAAAAGGAATCAAAGAATAACACTGGAAATGTCACAGTTGCATCAGAAGATAGTTGTTCTTCTTATGAAGACTTTGAAACTACAAAACTATTTGTGGCTTCTGATAAGGGAATTGAAGGTTAGTGGTTATTAGATTCAAGTTGTTCTTTTCATATGTGCCCAAACAAGAATTCATTTATCACTTATGATCCTGGTTATAAAGGAAAAGTTTTAATGGGGAATAATGTCTCTTGTGATGTGATTGGTGCTGGAATAGTTAAGATTAGGACTGCTGATAATTCAATATTAAAACTAAGCAATGTTAGGCATGTTCCTGGTTTGAAGAGGAATTTAATCTCTTTGGGGGAGCTTGACAAAGCAAGTTATACTTTTAAAGCAGAGAAAGGGACATTAAAAGTAATAAAGGGATCAATGGTGATTATGAAAGGGACATTGAGTAATGGGTTATACGTATTCAATGGTGAAACACTGCCTGCATCAACCTCAGTATCAATAACTAATGAGACTGATACATCAAGGTTGTGGCATCTAAGGTTAGGAAATCTAAGTCTTAAGGCATTAAAGGAATTAAATAGGCAAGGATTGCTAGGCAATGATCAAATTTCTGGACTAGATTTCTGTGAAGAATGTGTATATGGAAAAACTTGCAGGTTCAAGTTTGGAGAAGGGAAGACATACAACCAAGACTATATTGGAATATATACATGCTGATTTGTGGGGGCCTTCACAGTCAAAATCTTTGGGTGGCGGTAGGTATTTTCTGTCACTCATTGATGATTTCTCCAGGAAGCTATGGGTATATATCTTGAAGTCTAAAGAGCAAACATTTGAAACATTTAAGAGTTGGAAAATGTTTGTCAAAAAACAAACAGATAAGAAAGGGAAAGCATTGAGAACAGATAATGGACTTGAGTTTTGTGGCAACGAATTCAATGATTTCTGTACAAAGGAGGGAATTTTGAGACATAGAATAGTTCGGATGACACCTTAACAGAATGGCATAGCTGAAAGAATGAATAGAACAGTAATTGAGAAGATGAGATGTATGTTAAGTCACTCAAAGTTATCAAAAGGGTTTTGGGCAGAAGCTTTGATGACAGCAACTTTTCTAATTAATAGAAGTCCATCCAAAGCACTAAGGGGTAAAACTCCACAAAAATTGTGGAGTGGAAGGCCTGTAGAATACCAAAACTTGAGAATTTTTTGGTGTCCTACTTATGCACATGTGAAACAGGGGAAGTTAGAGCCAAGAGCACTAAAATGGGGTATTCTTAGGATATCCAGAAGGTGTGAAAGGATACAAACTCTAGTGCACTGATCTAAACCCTCCAAGATGTATTATTAACAGAGATGTGATTTTCAATGAGGATGTTATGTTGGGTGCAAAGCAGTCGAGAGAAACTAGAGATGGTGGGCAGACATCATTCCATCAAAAGGAGAAAACACTAGGATCTGAGATAATACAAATTGAGGTGGAATCATAATCAAATCTTGGAAGTAGATCAAGAAATATGGAAGTTGATCAGGAAGTTGAACAACCAGAATCAGATGGGTATCAACTGACCAGGGATAGACAGAAAAGAATAGTTAAAGCACCAATGAGGTATGGATATGTTGATTTAATAGCATATGCTTTGATCACCATGCAGTAGTTTATTGAAAATGAACCAATAACATACAAAGAAGCTATGCAGAGTGAGTATAAGAGAGAATGGCAGGAAGCCATGAATGATGAAATAGAATCTCTTATCAAAAATGAGACATGGAGTTTGGTACCAAGACCAAAAGAAACAAGAGTAGTAGGGTGTAAGTGGATTTATAAGATTAAAGAAGGACTCACAAGGACTGATTCTGTGAGATTTAAGGCTAGATTAGTGGCTAAAGGTTATGCACAAAGAGAAGGAATTGATTACATAGAAATGTTCTCTCCTGTGGTAAAATTCAGCTCAATAAAGGTGTTATTAGCCATGACAGCAAAATTTAATCTTGAAATAGAGTAGATGGATGTTAAGACAACTTTCTTGCATGGAGAACTTGAAGAACAAATTCTGACGGAGCAACTAGAGGGGTTTGAGTCAAATCAGAAGAGAGATCAAGTTTGTCTATTGAAGAAAATCACTATATGGCCTAAAACAGTCTCCAAGACAGTGGTATAAGAGGTTTGATGAGTTTATGGTCAAGCATGGATTCAAAAGAAGTTCTTATGATTGTTGTGTGTACTATATGCATGTTGGGAGTGAAAAAGTCATATATCTGCTACTTTATGTTGATGACATGCTCATTATAAGCAAAATGGGATCTGAAATTCAGAAGCTTAAGAGAAGACTTATGGAAGTGTTTGAAATGAAGGAATTGGGAGAAGCCAAGAAGATTTCAGGCATGGATATCAGAAGGAATAGAAATGCAGGAGCATTGATAATTTCTCAAGAGATAATTTCTCAAGAAGGATATATCTGTAAAGTTCTTGAGAAATTCAATATGATGGATGTTAAATCTGTAAATTATCCTCTTGCAGCACATTTCAAATTGTGTGCTGAAAGCTGCCCAGTAACAGATCAAGATAAAGCTCAGATGGCATCTATACCATATTCAAATGCTGTTGGGAGTTTGATGTATGCCATGATCTGCTCAAGGCCTGATTTGGCTTATGCAGTAAGCATGGTAAGTAAATATATGGCAAATCCAGGAAGGCATCATTGGGAAGCTGTCAAAATGGGTTTTAAGATACTTGAAAGGTATTTCTAGGGTGGGTCTTCTTTATGGAACTGACAGGGATGCAAGGTATATGCTTTCACAGATATGTTGATGCTAATTATGCAGGTGATTTAGATAAGAGAAGGTCAAGAACAGGATATTTGTTCACGTTGTATGGTTGTATAGTTAGCTGGAAATCAACCTTACAGTATGTAGTAGCATTGTCTACTACAGAATCAGAGTATATAGCAATTTCAGAAGCAAACAAGGAGGCTAAATGGCTACAAGGCTCGACTGCAGAGCTAGGATTGAAGGAGGAATCAGTGTCTATTATGTGTGACAGCCAAAGTGCAATACATTTGACTAAAAATCAAATGTATCATGAGAGGACAAAGTATATAGATGTGAAGTTTCACTTTATTAGAGATGAGGTCTCAAAAGGAGTGATAAAGTTGGAAAAGATACACACTAATGAGAATGTTGCAGATATGCTTGCAAAGTCATTGACAGTTTCTAAGTTTAAGCATTGCTTAGATTTAGTTGCTGTTGGGAATGATGTTTGATACTCTTAGAAGTTTAGCAAGAACAGCAGGAAGAATTGTAACCAAGGTGGAGAATTGAAGAGATGGTTACAATGTTAGTTATAGTTAATTAAAATAGTTAGGTAGTTAGTCTAGCTGGCAAGATGCAATTGCAGGAAATTACAGCTAGCATCAAGATTTCAAGATCAAGAATGAACAAAATTCGGCAATCAAGTATAAATAGATACTTAATGTGTATGAGTGAGGGGAGAGCATAAGGAATGGGAGTAATTTTCTTGTGTTCTGCAAAAAGGTTGTGTTGTTGAGTGTTTTTACTGGAGATTACAGCAAGGAAAGGAAGTAACTAGTTCAAGGGATTCTTGTACAATTCTTGGTGATCAATTAATAAAGATTCTGCTTGTTTTTGTTCGTGAATGTAGGCCTGGTGGCTGAACCACGTAATTCTTGTTCTGTTTTGCAAATTATCATCAGTTCTTGTTTTTTATTTCTTTGTTTTCATTTGTTGAACAATATCAAGAAAGAGGTTTGGTTTATAGTTCTTCGAAGATCCAACACCTATGAATGCAGTAATTACAAGCAATCCATTAGGCTTTCTTAGTTTATGTGGCATATGCCGGAAGAGGGTTAATTAATTGCTTAGCTGTAACTAGCTTCTTCTTCTGTATTTCTTTATTAACCTTCCCCCTGAACCAACAGCACGCTGCTATATGCATGTCTACTACATAAGCTGGTTTGACACATTGATACGCAACTGCTGCGCTTGCTGCAAAGATGAAAGAAAATCGGATGTGCTTGCTCAAAGTATATATATCTTCCACAGACAGATCTATATTTCCTGGGTGAATACATGTATCTTTTAAGACAAAGGGCTGGCACCATTTAAAAAAACCATCATTCCATGTTGAATCTCTTTTGATGTTACGCCATTTCCGAATTTTCATTCTCTCAATAGCTTGCTTCTCTATAGACTGCGGGGTTTCGTTCGATCGTGTTAATTGTTTATTGCACGGTGGTAGAAAGTGTTGCAGTCATTGCTATATGCTTTGGGGCGCATGACGATATATATTGTTGTGGCGTTATAGAAAATAGAATCTTTATCATCCACGTCTATTGTTACTGGTAGAATTTATCTCTCAGGATATCCTTTCTCTTTCGGACACAGAATTGAAGCAATACATAAATGGTGGCCCTGATGGATGGCATGCAAGTTGGACTTGGGATCACCATTGATGCCTGACCAATACAAACACTGAATATTTATATGTGTCCATTCAGACGACTATAGCCGATGGAAATAGGAATCCCTTCACTTTTTACATAAAAGTGGAAGTCTTCGATGTAGACTTCTCAGAGTGACTTTTATTTTGGCCAATTTAGCATATGAAAAAGTTGAAAACCACCTAAAGCTCCATTCATTCTGCAGATTTTGACCGAATGCTTGTTAACTGATCTTACTGGTTTGCTCTTAGGAACAAACAAAATAATGAAAACCCCTCAAGCTAAACAACTGTAATTACCAGTACACGCCTTAAGTAACCTCCCTGGAGCAGTTACAAATGTTCTAGGTACTGAGCCTCCTCCAAGTAATCGATTGCTAAGGAGAGTTTTCCTGCGGTTGAGATCTCCCTATTCATTTGCATAATCACAAAGGGACAGACAGGCGATGATCATTTGTTGATAAAGACGGCTGCTGTAAACTTTTCGGGGGTAAATACCTATCGTAAAAGGTGATATATACTTCACGCTACTGATATACATATATTTGGAATCCTTCTCATCCATGTTTACCCATTTCATTACATCGATTTCTATGAAAACTAAAATGTATTCGCCGAGGTCCCCTTCTTGCAACTTGAAGTTTGATATAATTAACAAAGCCAGATGGTTCGGCCATGTTATTCTTTTTAGGGCTATGGAACCATGACCCTATTCAACCTTTTTCTTCCATGAAACAAGCCAGACCTTCCCTGGACTGGCCCTAACCTGTACAAATACATGCATCAGGTTCGCATTACAAAATATACATGAATGTTTAAGATCACGAGAGAAGAAAAGATACTGGGATGAAGATTGGATTGTAGTAAATTCCGCCAGGCTGTAGTAGATAAATGATTGGCGTGAATGTGTTCGAAGATTCATATGCGATATGGCTATGATTGGATATGGATTCTGGTTGCTTTATATATGCGTTTTCAGTCATCTTCACCCGTCTCCTTCAAATATTTGGGGCCAGAAAAACAAAAAACTCTGCTTCCCATTGCCTCCCACGTCGTATCTATACCGAAACAGTGTTAAGTATCTTCTACAGAATGCATGCTTCAGGATCGCTTCGAGTAAAGGTCTCCGGACCAGACCCAATACTCCATCAAAATTGAAGTGGTTTCCATCGGGGAACGTTACCTTAACAGTTGGGCTTCCCTGGTTGGGCTTCTAAAACTCTCTGCCTTCTTTCTAGGAAAATGTAGCGAGTAACACAATGAAAACAAGAATGATAGTAGAACCAAGGCCTGCCCATTATACACTCTCTCAAGTCAATGATTTCATAGCTTTATGGTTTAATTACATTATTGTCATGTGCTTGAGGCTCGTGAAGCATGATGTAATGGAGGTTGTCTCGCCATCAATCCAGTTTTTCCCGCTGACGTGTAGAAGTATGGCCAAGTTGGACACGTATGTGTCATCCATCGGAATGCATGCACTGATTAACTCGGACATGGACTTTGACTTAGTTATTTGGTTTTCCAAAGGCTCTGATACGTGATCATTGCTTGACTAAACTGGTATTGGATCATAATGAAGCTCTCGCCTCCGCGTCCCTTTCCGCGTTGGAAATTCAGTCACTACATGACGCCACTCGCCCGCTTTCTTCTTTTAATTTCCTGAATCAATGTAATCTAATAATTGACCACAGAATCAACAACTCGGTGGTTGACGTTTAATGATCTTCTTTCAGGTAGTGCGGCATCATGATATCCCCCCGCCTTCCTATTTTACCCCTATTGCGAGTTGACCCATGAATATGATTGATGGGTTTCAAAGTGTCTAATATGAAATGTATAGGGACCCAAATGATAGTATCCATCGTTCTTGTACATTTATGGCACATACCGTTGTCTGTCTTGCTTGACTGAGAAGAAGGCAAGTCAATGAAACCCAATCACCCTGCGGGATAAATTTTTTTTTAAAGTAGATCAATGGATACGCAATGGGACTTTACTGTACGATTGTGAATATAACATGTCATAATATGCGAAGAAAGAAGAAGTTCCAGCCTTTCTTTCTCTCTATGCAGGCTCAAGGGCGAACACAAAAGTTCCAAAGAGCTCGACGCAGGCTCGAGCCTGGCTTTCACACCTCGAAAACCAGAACCAGGTTCATTTAAAGACTCCGGTGGTAGTGAAAGCGACAGCATTAGCAGAGACTCGGCGGTTGGGCGCGCCCCCTTCATTCATAAATGTTTGTTTACCCCCATACAAAAGCCCGTGCCAACACCCAGCGCCAGCTTTTACTATTCTCTTTCGATTAGCGTTTAACTTGTTTTGATTAACCTTATCGTTGAAAATCAATACGATGCTTCCATAATTAATGTTAGATTAAGATGCTTAATTGTTAAATTATTCTTCTGGATCGGTGTTAAATGCGGCAGAAGAACAACATCGAATGCAGAATCAAATCTCGTGATTGGAGGTAAGAATATTAACTCAGAAGGGCATATCTATTTTGCTTTACTTAATTTTAATACAATAAGTAAATGTTGTCTGAAATTTATTACTGCATCTTAAAACAAGTAGTGGCACATAAGTGTACAGAAACAGAGTAGAGGAAGAACATTAAATGGGTAAACCAAAGGGAAAGTAAATGGTCAACAATATATCCTGCACTAACAGTTTTTCAATATTATTATCAATGGTATTATCATTATTTAGGTTCAGAGCCAGAGCCAAGAAGAAGAACAAGAATATGAGCCACCATAAACTGTAATGAACATTAGCTTCACTGTATTATCAGCCATGGAAGTGAAGACAAACTTTTTGTTGGAGATGGGGGTTTTACTTTTGTTATTGATCCAGTGCGTATTAGCCCAGCAAGTTCCGTTAAACTCCACCGTTGAGCGCGCGGCATTGCTCGATCTCCGGTCATCTTTAGGGCTCAGAGGTCTGGACTGGCCGATAAAAGCGGAGCCATGCTGGTCTTGGAGAGGAGTCCAATGCGAAAACGGCCACGTCATCGGTATCAACATTTCCGGTTTAAGAAGAACCAGAAAGGGTCGGCGCAATCCGCGTTTTAATGTCGATTCTTTACTTAACTTAACCCTGTTAAGGTCTTTTAATGCTTCCGGATTTTCGCTTCCCGGGTCAATACCGGACTGGCTCGGCAATCGGTTACCGGCGCTTCGGGTGCTCGATCTCCGGTCTTGTTTTGTTTCTGGTCCGATTCCAGGTTCGCTTGGTAATTTGAGTATACTGAATTCTCTTTATTTGTCTGGTAACAAGCTTGCTGGTAACGTACCTGATACATTTGGAGAGTTAAAAGAATTGTCGATTCTTGATCTTTCACATAATTCTCTTTCTGGGCCGATTCCAAATAGTTTCTCATCTCTTGGAAACCTCATAAGCCTCAACATTTCTTCAAATTTTTTATCTGAGCAAATTCCAAGTGGTTTACGTTCACTTTCTCGGATTCAGTTCTTGAATTTATCAGATAATAATTTGATGGGTTTTATTCCTCGTGAGCTGGGAAATCTTGATAGATTGGTTGTGCTTGATCTTAGCAAGAATTTTCTATCTGGCTCTTTACCTGTGGAGTTGAGAGGACTGAGAAATTTAGAGAAGTTAGTTATTTCTGAAAATGGACTAGAGGGTGAACTCTCAGAGGGTCTGTTTTCGAGTCTTGATCAATTGCAAGTTGTTGTTTTGAGAGGGAATAAACTTAAGGGTGCACTTCCTGTTACATTGTTGACAAGGCCTAATTTGAGCTTTCTTGATTTGTCTGAGAATAACTTTACTGGTTTTTTGCCAACCTTGAGTTCAAATGGTAATGCCACTGGTGCTGCATTTAATTTCTCAAACAATATGCTCTATGGAAATTTGAATCCTTCATTTGGGAAGTTCAGTTGGATCGATTTGTCAAGTAACTATTTTCAAGGTAAGGTAGCTGATGATAGTGGAAGAAATATTACTGTTGATAAAAATTGCCTTCAAGCCGTGGCAAACCAGAGGAGTTCGGAGGATTGTACACAATTTTACAATGCAAGAGGGTTGAGTTTTGATAATTTTGGAGCCTCAGAACCAACACAACCGCCAATATCAGAACCTGTGGCAAAAAGCAGCAAGAGATGGATATTCATTTTGGTGGGAATACTTGGTGGGTTTGGTTTCGTTGTGATTTTGGTAATTGTGCTGTTATTAATTATAAGAAGATGTGATAAGGGCCTTGCAAATCAAAGAGGCAGTGCAAATGTAGGTCCTGTGCCAGAAGGAGACAGCACACCGCTCCCCAAGGATCCAACTATAGTATCTGGCATTGGTGATTCATTTACATATGAGCATTTGCTCCGTGCAACTGGTAATTTTAGTGAAACAAATCTTATTAAACATGGGCACTCTGGAGACCTTTACAAGGGGACTTTGGATGGTGGGACTACTGTAGTTGTGAAAAAGGTCAGTCTGCAATCCTTCAGGAAAGAATCATACATGATGGAATTAGATTTGTTCAGCAAAGTTTCCCATGCAAGACTGGTACCACTTTTGGGTCAATGCTTGGAGCATGAAACTGAGAAACTTTTGGTCTACAAATGTATGGTATATGGAGATTTGGCTACTTCCTTGTACAGGGTTACAGATTTGGAGGATGACAATTTACAATCCCTAGATTGGATCACAAGATTGAAAATTGCCATAGGAGCTGCAGAAGGACTATCCTACCTACATCATGAGTGTAACCCTCCCCTTGTTCACAGGTATCAGGAAGCTTGCCTTCAGCTATCTTTACTCTTCATTTTGATGGATGGCTATTTTGTTGATTATGACAATCTTGCATTTAATACCACAATAATGATTTTAGTTAGTACTATTATGTTGGAATCTCTGCATGGAAACTTGATATTGGACTTTAATATTCTAATTAAAATTTATGTATAAATCTAAAAGGTGGAAATTGTCCAATTTCTATAACTAAACTGACAAGATTTTCATTGTATTTCAAAACTTTCATATATGATTAAGGCCAATTGTTTCTATTCTTTGTTTTATTTTGATGATGGCTAGTGGAACTGTGGATAACTTTTTTACATTTATTGAAATTTGTGCATGGTATGTAAATCTTAAATGCAACTGTTTTCTGGTGGATATAGAGATGTTCAAGCTAGCAGTATCCTACTTGATGATAAATTTGAAGTTCGACTTGGAAGCTTGAGTGAGGTTCGTGCTCAAGAAGGGGATACACACCAAAATGTACTAACAAGATTGTTGCGCAGACAGTAAGTACCGTTCAGCCATTAACTTTTTCGGCATTTTCATTTTTCCACTTGAACATTTGGAAGAAAATAGCTGTTTGTGCAACTTTGTGGTTTCTGTATTGCTTATTTGAGTTTCCATTTAGTTCCTTTCTCATACCCTTAACTTTAACATATGCCAATAACTACATGCCACTTTCTTAGTTCCAAGGCAGTATACTATTTCTCACATCCGTTTTTCAATTTGTTAATAATGCATAAGAATTCAAAATGAATTATATGAAGGAAAAATACCTATGATATATTGGATGTACAAATTACTGAGTAATATGGTGTAATATCTCATTATGGATGCCGGTACGCAGTAAGTTGGTTTTCTCATGTTATTTTAGATGGTATCTTAGTTGCGTGAATGGTCCTTGGGTATTGATGATATGTAGTTTGCATATGATTTGTGACATTTGGCTGGTGAATTTCATTTAAAAATAAAAATCTGCCCAATTATTTGTGAAAAAATTAACCTGGGTAAATCAGAAGGTCTATCACTAATAACTTTTGTCTTTTCTTCATGGTAAGTGTACTGTATGTCTTATTTTGAGTGATTTTTGTTGAGCGATAATAACATTTCTTTTCTTGGTGATGTGCAGAACCTCTGATGAAATCTCTTCCGGTACGTAAACTTTCTGAGACATATGATTGTAGATATTTCTTGATCCCCTGTACTTTGTCTGTATAGATCATTTTAAATTGTATGTCTGCAAGGTCCATCTTCTTCAGTAGACCCTACCTGTTTA
Source organism: Xylocarpus granatum (assembly GCA_019650275.1). Taxonomy (NCBI): domain Eukaryota; kingdom Viridiplantae; phylum Streptophyta; class Magnoliopsida; order Sapindales; family Meliaceae; genus Xylocarpus; species Xylocarpus granatum. Next base: position 120,452 of record BNST01000721.1, read on the forward strand.
CTCTTAATTGAATCTGACTGTAAATTGTATCTTTTCAGTCCGTTGGTAGAAATTATAATACTACACCGTGACAAGTGAGTAACCTTGAGTTGAAATGGTACACTTTTCACTATTTTCATTTACCTCAAAATTTATACCTGGACCATTTGCAGTGAACTAGCAGATGACAATCAGGTGTCAAACTACTCAAATTTAAGATAGGTTCATGCATGGTCTAGCCTCGGCTGAACCTGGCCTGTGTCCTGATGAAATTGTGTATTACCTTCTAGTTCCAGTGTTCAGCTTGTCCACATACTTAGGAGTCAAAACTGCATAGAAAAATTGATTATGTTGGATTTCTTAGGTTTTTCGTCATTTGTTAAGACTGAAGGGAAAATTTAATTAGTGTTGATGTATTTCCTTGATAATGAACAGGCATGTCCATGGCAACTTGTGCTAATGATGTATACTGCTTCGGAAAAGTCTTACTTGAGCTCGTAACAGGCAAACTTGGCATTAGCAAATTAGACGATGCTCCAACAAGAGAATGGCTGGAACATACATTACCTTACATCAGCATATATGACCAGGAAATGGTGACCAAGATTGTTGACCCATCTCTGATAGTAGATGAGGATCTATTGGAAGAAGTATGGGCTATGGCAATTGTGGCCAAATCGTGTCTTAATCCTAAGCCTGCCAAAAGACCCCCAATGAAATATATTCTAAGAGGGTTAGAAAACCCTTTCAAAGTGGTGAGAGAAGATAGTTTCAGCTCTGCGAGGCTGAGAACCACCTCATCTAGGCAATCCTGGAGTACTGCTTTCTTTGGTAGTTGGCGACAGAGCTCATCAGAGGGTGCAGCTATGGCCGGTCACACAAACAGAGAAGGTATCATTGGTCTAAAACAGACGGAGAGAGTAGGCTCTTATGGTAGTGGTGGAATTGAGCACTCATCTTCAAATAAAAGGTTATCAAATGAAATCTTCCCTGAACCTGTAGAAATGCAAGATATGGAGAGGCAAGATGAGCATTAGCCAGAACGAGTGTGCTTCTTGTTATCTTTGTATGATTTTGTGGCTTCTCATCTGAGTTGTGTTCTAATCAAGGTCTAAGCTCCGGGGAAGTTAATCAGTAAGACCGTTTGATGAAAGGTGATCCGGTGAAGCTGATTACATTTAGGCGGCCTGAGTGGATTAAAGAGGCAGGTTGTGTGAAAAAGACAAGTGAAGAAGCTATTTTTTTTTAATAATTCTTTTTTGTTTTAGAGCGAGCTCACTGTGAAAACGAGCTGCAAAATTGTAAAAGAGTGGGATTTCTTCTTGCGGCATAATCAAGTTCGAAGTTATTCAGGAATCAAAAGCAAATTGAAAATTCTAGAAAACATTATTCCTTGTGCAGAATTCACATTTGGTGGGCACAACTTCTTATATTCTTTGACTAATTTTCTAGTTTAAATTGCTGCCCTAAAGTCCCCGCATGGAGGCATTGCAAACAACACTCGGTTAAAGTGTAAATAGGTATAAATCTGCCGCAATACCGGTATGTTTTCATCAAGCTTCCATTTCCTGTTACAGCAAATACTGCAGCACTTTGATCACAAACTTCATTGCCTGTTTTATTGAGCTTAAATGTGCTTCTGCCACAGGAAATTAGAAGTACCTTTAAACAGGTGGGCATGCGTTCTACCTTACATCCATAAATCAGACTTGTTACTCTCACAACTGAAAAAGTTATATCCTACCATGTATTGCAGCTGAAAACATCATATATAGAAAATGGTATTGTTCCTAGTCTTGGCTTCTCATCCTGAGAAGAGCATAAACAAAATGGAATCATGTAATTACCTTGCAGAAAGCTGCCAATTCAAGGTCCCATTTCTTCATGGTAAGGATCAAAAAAAACAAAAACAAAACAAGGGATTATTGAGGGGGGGAAAAAAAAAGGAGATAATAACCTGAAAGGAATTGGGACAAGACAATTAAACTCCAATATTGTCAGCAGTAACGGTAAACCCCTATAATTATTTTCAGTTTCTGTCACCAATTTCTTCAACCTATCAAAACATAATCCAAAGAGGGAGAAGAAAAATGAAAATTCAAAATCTAGCTTGATTAGACAACCTATAAAACGGGGCTTTATGTGGCTGTCTCCAGCTGCGGCGAAGAAGCAGTTGCATATACAGGGTGAAGGATATGTCCTTCATTGGGCTCAACATGCACCCATTTGCGGCCGCTCAGCTTGTGTTTTTCAAACTTAACCCGTCCTTCCTTCAGAGCAAAAAGAGTGTGATCCTTCCCCATACCCACATAATCTCCTGGATGAAAACGGGTTCCTCGCTGCCGAACTATGATGTTTCCAGGTATCACCCTCTGCAAAAAGGAATCAGAAGCCGCATATTTTAAAGAAAACCCCACAATTAATAATCATGTCAATGCAGAAATATCCCACACACATCAAAATAAATCATGCACACACCTCACCACCAAATTTCTTCACCCCAAGATTCTTAGGTTTGGAGTCGCGTCCATTCTTTGTTGATCCAGCCGTCTTTTTGGTAGCCCAACGCCTAAACATCAAGCTTAAGCCACCCGCAGATCCATCTAAACAACAAGAAGAAAGTAAACACCACAAGATCAATCTGGCACCATCCCAGGACTGACATTAGAAAACAATCTGTCAAAGGGAAGTGTTCATTACCAACAACGCTGCCATATACAGGAACACTGGTAACCAGCTCTTTCACATTCAATCGTTTGCAAAACGTCGTAGCGAAATTAGACATACTCATTTTCGGCAACTTATTCTACATTGACGCCCCCCAAACAATTAAATAATATTTAGCATGTTAAACGTATTTTAGCACCAATCAATCATTAAACCACATCGGAAAAGCAATTTACAGAAACAGGACTCCAAGGATTTGTCTCTGATTTCAGAAAATATGAAATCACGTACCTGGGAATATGCGATTCCAGTTAGTCGGTTAAGCGATCGTTGATACGCGTCACCACGTTTCACTTTCCACTTTATTTACTAATTTGAATCGCCCAAGGGGTTTACATGCTACCCAGCAGAGAACCCGAGGATGGAAGGAAGAGATGAAACTGAAGAGTTGAAACCACTAAAGCAACAACATATAAGCGTGCGCCGGCATCTGATAATCTCCTTTCCGGCGGGTTGCTAAAAGCACCCCGATATTCCAATAGGCAGTTGACCCCTTTGGGCTACAGAAAAAATTGGTGAATTTAAAAATCAAACCATGAGATCATGAAAGTGTGATGTTTGATGTCAGGCTCGGGTTTTTGTCCGAACGGGGTCCTTCAAAAAGAGGCTATTGATTTTTCTAATCGAAACAAAACGAGAATATTTAATTGAAAACAGAAAGAAAACACTCCCAAATTGTGTGTACCCAGATGATGCAAACACTGTGATTTGTGTGATGATCCAATATCCATTTTAAAGAGGCTTTGTAATGGGCCGAATGTTTATTGCTATTACAAGAAGCACTGCAGCTGTATCATGTAAATTTTGACTAGAAATTGAATTGCTCCGGAGCAAACAGTAACACTCTATTATATGATCCCCTGTGATGACCAAAGCGCAGAATTCTTCGTCGAAGTGGTAGACCTTCACTTGTCACGATGCTGCTAACAGGTATCAAAGGGACGAATGTCAAATTCATGGGGCATGAAGTCTTCACCGGGTCTGTAGTATTTTTCTGGAGAGTACAAGCTTAAGTTGGACACTTGACTAGTATAAAGGCAAGCAAATCTTTCAACCTGCACAACCCACCCGAAAAAAAAACCCCATTTATAAGAATTCAATGAATGTTTTATGGTACATGTTACAGCAAAATGGAAATGAAAATTTGTTAAATCTTACCTGATGAGCAAAACGAGAATTCTGATAGCCAGTCTTCATCAGCTGTCCCCATGCCTCGTGGAACTGAAATTGCGAAGACACAAACAAGTCATCACCATCATTTCATGCCACTAAAATCATTAGCTGAAAATAAAGAAACACCACAAGGCCAGATGAGTTCTCCACCTTTTGGTGGTACTTCCGCTGCTCCTCTTGATGACTTCTTCGCACCTCATTCCTTCCAGACTATCCAATCAAACAATTACGGAAAAGAAATTTCAAGTTAATTTGCATCATTCATCCGAAGAATTTTCGAGGGTTGCTACACAATCAACATTACTGACTATTTGCCTAACCTCTAGCTCATCCCTTCTGCCCGACATTTCCAGACGCTTATCAGCACTCATATCTTCAAACCTGGAAAAGAAAAAGAATGCAATCAGAAAGATCACAAACTATAACCATGTTGTTACACTCCTAGATCAAGTGCAAGGTCATATAATCTGGAAGTCAAGAAAAAGAATACTTACGTCAAAGACCATTTCAAGCGATGGAATTGATCTTCAATGAGATCACGTTTATCCCTCAGCAAGCGAAGTTGCTGTGCAAATATGCACATTGAGTTGGGAGATTAGAAGTAAGAAAAGCAACTGATATAATAACAATCACAAACTAGTAAATTCATCATCAACCTAATTTAAAAGTTTTGCACAAATTTGGAACTGCTCCCTGAAACCTATTTGACAATCCAAAGCATTGTACCACAGAAAATGATAATCAAGGAAGAAACTAGTATGATGCAAGAGATGCCCAACCCATTAGTGCTGTAATGTAATCTTTGTGATGATATGAACATTCTTAAACAGTTTTACAACACATGATATTTTTCCAGCCAGAGAATCCTAAACTACTGCCACTACAGTGTGGTAACAGATATATATCAAAATACAAGAACTTCTAAAACTCACCTTGCGCATGTCCCTCAATTCCCAAAGCAATTCAACTTCCCTCTCAAGTTCAGGAACCACAAGCATCGTTCTCCAACCTGCTCGTTAGGAAATAAATAGAACAGAAATGAAACCACAATTAGCACTAGAAAGGCAAAAAAATCTGTTAATGTTTTTTTAAAATCCATTCAAAGATTTTATATACAGAAAGGGACGATATCAATAAATTACAAAAAGAAGAAAGGATAAAAAGTCCTACCGAGAACCTTTTTGCTGCGCAAAATATCCCCGTAGATATGATCTCCAACATAGAGAACCTATTTAAATTGTACAACTTATTGTTATAATTCCTAGTAAGCTGTGAACTTGTTATAATTCCTAGTCTATTGTTACCGCAATAGACTAAAAGATAAGTTGTAGTAACTATTGACTCAGTTCGCATAACACAGCATCACCTGTGAACTTGATTCAATTGACAGCAATTTATGAAGATGACCCACACTTCCTCCCTAAAAAGTTTGCATACGTTGTTAGATTGATTACCGTTAAAGAAACTAGTAAGTAAATTTAGTTCATGAATAAATTTTTAAAGAAAAAAAAATTCACAAAATCTTTCATATAGATTAGTTATCTGCTAGATGTTACTGAGACGCACCTGGAAAACTCGATGAGTTTGATTTTGCTCCTTCACTGATAATCTCGGCAAAGAATCTCCTACCTGTTCAACAAAACATATTATGTTTTGCCTAACAGAGGATACAGGGGTCAAAAGCTGAACAAGAATACATGACATATGCATGTCGACCTGTGGCATAGGTTTGCCATTATCAGTATTAAGTAGCATCCCAGTCTCGGGTTCAACCTCAAAAATATTGGCACGTATTTCTTCATGGAAGAAGCCTGGTTTTGCACTGCATTGACAGATATTTCTTCAAGGTCAGAAGCTGAAGGACTAAAGAATTTGCACAACCAGACTTTACGGCAGAAAAATTAATTGAAGTTTGCCATAATGTCATGATAATTAAATCATCTCAAATATAGAAGTCTGAGCATGTGGCATTATTCTATACATTAAAATGTCTTAAAAATTTTATTCAGAAACGATGTTCAATAAAGCATGCAGTAGTTTACAATGTCTGACCGAAGAAAATGACCTGCCAGTTATGACTACATTAAAGTACTGAAGCCAATCAAGGTTGCGAGTGCTGCTACCATCCGATGTTTGAGATCCACAGAGGAAATTCATCACAACATTTGTATAGTCCCATAAACTGCAAGGCAAAAATTTGTTAGCATTAAACCAATTAAGATAGATTGAATTCATTGGTCAATTAACTCTCATGTTATGATGACAAAGGATTTAACAGATACCTATTTGTTACCAGGAATGTTGAGCGACCGGAATTTCTAAGCATTTTCAGCATGGGCACTATTGAAGCATCCTCATTGATGTACCTAGCAAATGACAGAATGAAAGCTAGGCTGATTTTATATAAATCAAATATGTCCGCATGATCAAATCTGAACCAATAATATCTAGGCTGATTTCAGTTTGGCCACTAGTCTTCATAATTCCTATTTACTCCTTACCTTTTAGGATCCTTTGCAACCGTTTGTTTCAAAGTCCCATCCCTATGGCACAAATCAACAGCAGATCGAACATCTTTGTACATCCGAGCATAGCTGAGACATCCGTATAAAAAAATTGGCAAAACGGAAAACAAATAGTATACTAAGAATACAGCAGCCTAACCTTCCTGCATAGTTAAGACTCATCCTGACAATTTTTACGGTTAACACATCATAGTGTTTTCTTACTTGGTGCCCTCTGGGACTTTTCCGGGATTCTTGTCGATAAAGTCAACAAGTTGAGCAAACACGTAGGCTTCAGCTAATGAAAAAAGGGTATCAATTAGAGCATAGTCTGGTTCATCAAAAGAATCTCGTATCAGAGTATTTCCGTAGTTATCAACTTTCTCTTCCTTGGACATCTCTCTAAATCCATGGTAGGCTACTTTGACATATTTATGTCGATCCATCTGCATAATGCGCAATCAATGACTAAATGTTTCACCAATGAAAGATCATAATGAATAGCCGCATATCCAACCAAAGTGAGGTTGACCAGACAAATGGGAAACAAATTACAGGACAAGCTAAGAGAAAACAGGATTATTGGGGTTAACCTTTAAGATATTTCCTCTCTTTTTATCAAGAACCAATCCTCTCACCATGTACGTCCAATCGAATGACCACTCCAGTAGCTGCACACAATTAACTTGCTTAACCAACCAAACATATACTTCAAATATTCTAACAGAGATAAATAAACAGCAATGATGGTAAATCTCCAGTAAGATTGCATAATATGCGTAGAATCACACACTTTATTGAGTCCGCAAGCAGAGACCATAACACAGACAAACCTCTTGAGGATATCCCAGATTATTAACCAATTTTTCGACTGTTCCTTTATATGCAAGGGATTCAAAAGTTTCAGGCTTGTATTGGACCAGAGTGTAATCCATATCAAAGCCAACAGCGACAATGTTCTTCATATTCAATGATCTGTTGCAAAAGATCCTTTTTCCTATATCGATCTTACTTCCTCCTGCGGGAGATGGCCATGTACATGGTTCTTGACCAACATCACCATGCTGAAGATGTGATATTCTGTCACTTATAACAGTCCCGTGTCCCCCTTCCATTGAATAGTTTGAGTGCAACAGATTAGTTCCTAATATGTTTTGGAAGAAGAAATGATTAGCTTTAATGGTGAATTTGAGATTGAATATATTGTGTCACTAAATCAATCAATACACTATAAAGTGCACAGACGTCCATAAAACCTAAACTGTCCAAATGTATCATACTAAAGTCACAACAAACAAGAAAACAAAAGGCATTCCATATACATACAAACTTAATTGCCGCTGTTACACGTGAAGTGACACAACTCCGCAGTTCATGGTACGTTCTTGGTATATTTCTCACTTAAATGGCTACAAAACAAGCAAATCCAGTTACTTGGATAATTTACCATGTATTATGTAAATCAACATTGAAAGTAGTGAAAGACTTGTGGACAATATAGATAATTATGTTCACTTATTTCAGAAAACACACAATAGACTCTAAGCTTGAGCTTTGTCCTTGATCAGGGGATAATTAGGGTTACATTACCAGCAACCAGAAACTTGCCTTTTCTCTCAGCGTTCGTCCAAAAGCCTCCCAAGTTTTCAAAACGTCCAAATTTTTATCGTCAAAGAATTTAAGAAGTTCAAATAGGAAGAAAAACAAGAATTTATTCCTTCAACTGAACATCTTACCCGTTGTATCAATCAAAAGAGCACACAGTGCACCACGTTAGTTCTGAGCCTAAGAATCTTCCAAGAAATGCGCCAAGAATCACCCTAAAATTCAATTTTCTCTATTAAATCCACAATTTCTTGGTCCCAGAACAACCTATAATCGATCGCTAACTAACCTAATTCCCCAAAAATTCACCGATTAAAAGCATGAAAACTTGTTTCCGAGCACATTTACAAACTTCCATGGAGCAGTAAACGTGAACACTAAAAACCAGTCATGAATACGTAAAAACAGAAACGGACAATACTTTTGCCGAGAAATCATGAAGCAGAGGAGTACCAAACTAGAGCAAAAATGAAGGCAAGTACTAACCAGAGGAGTGGAATGCTCTCCTTTTGCCAAGAAATCTGGGATGAAACGTAAGTCGAGAAGAAAAAGAAGGAGAGATGAGAGGAGGACGGAAATGAGCGGGCTTCTCAGGAATTCCAGAACTGAAAGCAAGAGAGAAAAGCGAAAAACAGAAATGAACGTGCTTCGTAGGAATCCGCATGGTGGACTTATATATAGACATATCTGGGAATTACTGAGTGGGAGGAATGATACAAACAGCAAGAATCGGATACTAGAACAAACGTGGGATTACAACTTGGAAATGAAATCAACATAGGAGAAGATATTAATAACACCAACAAGCAAGTAATTTGGTAATTTGGAAATATACTTGAATTGTTTTATCCATGTCAGAGAACAACAGAATTTAATTCCAGATAGGGTTGTTCAGTAGCTTTTGCTTGAGAGAAATGCGAAACGTTCAAATTGTGACGCAGTGAGTGGGAAGCCTGCTGGGGAAGAAGGGCTGGACGCAATGGGATCAAATATGCCGTGACAAGTCATCGAAACCTACCACATATGCCAGTCAAATGCAAAACAGAGCTCTGCTGGAAGCTGACTTGGAGCAATACAGCTGTCAATGAGCTGGTTAACAGCTGGATTGCTTTTCACTAAATTAGTAGTTAGTTGGTTAGTTATTAGAGTTCTTAGTTAGTTAGTTAGTTAGTTATTGATGTTCTGAGTCACTGGGCTAGTTTGTTTGTTAGTTAGTTATTTTAGTTGTAGCAAACTCAATCCATGCACGCTTAGATTCGTTGGAAACAAAGTTTGTTATTGTAATCCTTGTATAAAGCAGAACTAATTTTACGAGTTCTAGATTTGCAATCCTCGTTAACAAAACTTTCATTTGCAGAGAGAGATTTATCATCTGTTGATTTTCTTGCCGATTTTCTTGGCTGCCAAACGGCATATTTCCTCAGTGCATTGTCAAATGTCCAGGGCATTTGTACCCATTGGCATCGGGTTGCGTTACGTATGCATGGAGGAGGAAAACGATTCCATAATCCACTCCGTGTATTTAATTATTATTTGGATAATTACGGTTTAATTACAACATCAATCTTCAAAGTTAAATAATCATTAATGGCGACAAAATTAATTGAGGATAATAAAAGCACTAGATCGGTTATCAATTCATAGTATCTTTGCAACCGGAATTTGGCGTTCCGACTTCTGTGATTCATGGCGTCTAGTCAACACTTGATTCATTAAGGTTGGACCATGCGTGGCAATGGTGGTTCGGAGTGGAGCTGTAAGGCAAAGGGTGGCTCCAACCATGACACCAGCGAACCTGCTGTTCCGTCTCCGCGTCTTATCTCCTGCTTTCCCGCCACTCACACAGCCTTATTCTTGTTCCCTCCAAAACCACCAATTTTAAAAGCCCAAACTTCGAAACAATCAATAAAGCAATCGAATCGAAATCTCTCGCCGAGACGCCATTATACTCTCATCTCTCTCTCTCGTGCTGTCGCTTTCTTGGCTTCATCCGGCAAATCTTTCTCCATCGGAATTTGTATGCACCACTCCTTGCACCCACCGTTTCCCCTTAGTAATCCCGTTTCTTGCTATTGGAAAACCTAATTGCTTGTCTGTTTGCAGCAGGACCAAAGCATTGGCTTGAAGAACAAAGGAAGAAGTCCTACAAGTTTCTCTTGGCCCCGATCGATGCCTCCCGACAAATTCCAAATTCTGCTTAGTCTCTTACTCGGTAAAATTCTCTCCTTGCTATTGCTACTGGCTCTCTGGTTTACAATCTTTAATCGATTATTTTGATTGATTTCAAATATGTCGGAAGAATTTAACCGTACGGAGAAGGATTTGGAGGTGGTTTAAAAAAATGTTGAGATATTCTGTTAGAGATTGCATTGCACAAGAGAGAAAGTCATTAGTTTCATGTCAAGCTAATACCGGTGTTGATGTCCGTTTTTCTGGTATTTTGGTATTCGTATTTGTTTCTCGAGTTTCGTTTAGGGTCTTGTATTCTTTAGCGTAATCAGTACAGATTCTGCTAATGTTGTTGTATAATTATAACTAGATGATAACAGCTTAATTGGTTGACCTGGTAAAATTATTCAGCTTCCAATTGCATTTCATTCATGAACTAGAGTTATCGATGCAAAGAAACCGATTCATGTTCTGTAATATTTGTTAAATCGTAACTGATAAATAGATGATTGAACGGATGTTAGAGAAAAGAAACTGATCCATGCGATTCGATCTTTTGTTGGCTATGATTTCACTCTGTTAATTCATGTAATGGACTGGTTTGCACATTTCGTTCGATTGTGAAGAACGTCTCTTCATTGTTTGATAATAAGGATCCTGCGAAATTGCAAGCTGAAGCTACATACTTAATGAGCTTATAAGGTAGCTGCTGGTTTACCAGGGTATGCATCCAAATACAGCTGCTCTGATTCATCTATGTTTTGTTTTGGTGTATTTTATGCTGTAAGGTTTTGCAGATGGTTTTGTTTAGGGGGGTTGCAACATAGATGATGCTATAATTGTTGGAAAATTTCTATCTCACCTTGATTTTTTTTGGGTCTACACTTTTGTTTTCCTCTTGCATTATTTGTGAGTGGGTTCTTTTTAACCTTTACTCTGAGTGGCCGCAAGAAACAAAGACTTTTAGGGCATTCTCCTATCTGAGAATCTAGCTATAGTCTTCACCCTTAGTATATGCAGGGGATGAAAGGGCATTTATCAACTGATTTTGACCGAGCATAACTCTTTCTATTTCAAAGTTTTTATTAGGTGGTTGGATATTGCCCTTCGCTTTAGCTGTTTCCATTAAACCAATTTTGAATTTTTTACTTGACTTGAATACATGCGAAATTCTTTCACACTTGAAATAGGAGTTATGTGAAATTCCTTTTCTGGGAAAAGTGAAAGATGCTTACGCCTAGCATGGGCTTAGGACAAAAGAGTAAACGACAATAGATGTATACTATTATGCATGTCTATGACCTGCTTATAGAATTACCACACACACAGCTCAAATGTTGTGTTATGATTTGGTTATTTGTGTGTGTTTTCTGTTGCTTAGACAAAGCTACAAACAAGGGTACTACATCTATCCTTTAATTTGCAGCTGATACCTAGGTTCTACGTTATAACAGATGGCTCTCTATGGAGCTGTTTGGCTTGGTGAACCAGAGGCCTGCACCAAATACAGTCGACAGCACGGTGTTCCATCATCTGGGTGGGTCTGCACAGACCTGGGCAACCTTCGAAGCTTGTTGAACAGATTTAATTGATCATGCATGAGCCCAAAATGAGCATCTGGATCACCAATCTGTGAAAGCTTGACATAAGAAAATCCTAAAGTTGGCAGTAGATGATCAGGCCAATCACTATAAAAATGGAAGATAGAATTGGATAGTGTGGTTGATGGTTTATTCATGAAATCCGCCAAAAGAACCGTTTGGACAAGTGCGCACTTGTCAGCTATTATCTTCAGCACCTGCATGGCATGGGTATGTGAAAGGTAGTAGATGATACCTTCTAGAACCCACACTGTGTTCGTGTCTGGCTTATACCCTGATATATGAAGCTTTTCAAGCCAATCATTCTCTCTGAGGTCTGCCGCTACTCTGGTTAGGGATTTTGCTGTCATCCTCAGATGCCGATGCTCATCTCTGGACTCCATTGCTGCCCGTATAAGAGTACTTTTCACTTGCAAGACTTCCTGAAAATCTACTTCAAAGATGTCACTTTCATTCAAGCAGTTTAAACGGTATGCCCTTGTGTCCATTCCTACCAATAAAAAATGCGTTTCTATTAGTTACCTCGAAGCTTTTGATCATTATAAATGCAACTGAATATTCCATAGACTACACATGTCATTCTTCTGTTTCTGAATCAGGGGACTGTTTTTCCTTTATAATGTAATCTGTTTCTTAATCATTATAAATGCAAGATACCATGACTCGGCAATGCAGTCATGCCGCCTATCCAAATAAATGTAATTGCCAGTATTTACGCAACCGTTTCTTACCAGTGGTAATAGCTCTGAAGATTAGATAGTTTGTGGTCCAAAGATTGCATGAATTATATTGAATTATCTATTTATGTGGTCCATGTCCCTCGTTCAGTTGACTAGCGTGCAAAATTTGGGCACCTCTAGACTATGTTTTCAGCTACATTACCACTAATCGTTTCATAATATGATAAACCAAGTCAAAACCAAGGGAGGAGTGATCACAAACCTGCACCAAGGAGAACCACTTGGGATTCTCTGCTATTAAAAGAATTAAGAGCAGCTTCAATTTGTGAATCAAACCAGAGGGTTCGAATGGCAAGAATTACCCCCGAAATTTCTCGCGCATTGTTGAGACGGTCTTTCTTTATCTTCTCATGAACGCTTCTTAGGTATGTCTCTCCTGCAAGCAAGTCTGCAAGAGGGTCATGGATTATGTGTGTCCACAGGGCTCTTCCTGCTGCAGTTTGGCATGCTGTTCGTTGAAGGGAATCCCACTGATTATCAATTGTTGCATGGAGATGTCGGAAAGTGTCAGTAAATAACAACGGTGGAAGCTTTAGCTCCTGCCATTGCGGGTTTTCTGGCAAGCCATTTTCTTGGTCTGACATATCTCTGAGTACGAAGAAATTTGAAGAGTAACAGAAGAAAGGAGCAGGAAGATTATGCATGCCATATATAATAGAAAGGGTTTATGTTTATGCAAGTAGTAGGAATTGTCCTTTAGGGATAAGAAAAGAGAGCCACACATAACCAACGTTTGAGAAGATCCTTCAATCGTATCCACCTTCTCTTCCTTGATGAAAAGGTATGTAACAAAATAGTCCACGAGTGTCACCATTTCCTGTACCGAAACTTCCCTATCTAACCTGTCCAATCCCTTGTCAAAAAATAAATGAGGGGAGGAAAAAATTTATAAGAAAGAAAGAAAAAGCAAGAACGAAATGGTTCCCACCGGAAAACACTCCCGAATTGCGAAATATAACTTTGTCTTTTGGTTGAATTTGGTAAGCGAATACAAATGCTAACCAAGCCAAATTGCCAATAGTAGCAGAAGGTAGCAGGTGTCTTGAGTGGTTGGGGCAGTTGGAATTGGCAGATTCTTAAATGACGATGTCCTTTTGAGTGGTGCTAGGTAACATAAAAGGATCTGCTATGATATTAAGGGTGCAGGATTCACGGTAAATGTTTAAACCGCTGAATCATCAGGGATCCTATCCCCCTAATATCAATTTGGTTTGGGGTTTTCTCGATGATTTAAAAAGCTGAGGATTATTCATTGAGTTCTTACAGTATCAGATATTTAAATTTAACTGTACGAACGTGTGTTGTTCTAGAGAATACTGAGACTCCCGTAATTGTAGCTGATTTAAATCTTGCAGACATTCCTCAAGCTTATCCGAGTTAATGATTCCAATCCTGGATTGCCCATTCCATCTATCACATCATGGACTGGGGGCTGTTCAGTTCAGTAGTCAGTGGTCGGTTTAATCCATTACAATCAAATTCAGAGTAGGTTAATCTGCGAAAGAGATCCAGCGGTGAAATAAGCCAAGGCAAACCTTATCCTCACCGAATTTATATACAGTAACTACAGCAGCCGCAAAAAATGTGGGGTCCACCTCAGCAAAGCACAAATTACTTGCGTGCTTTTAGGACACTGGTTCTCTTACACCCTGTAACCAATGGGATAATCTTAGATGCTTTGGCATCACACCGAGTCACCCGTGGGATGGGGAACAAAGAATCCGATTTTACTGAATTAACACAAATAAAAAAAATCTAACGAGGAAATACGTTGGCAAAACGTAAGCAAGTTAAGGTTGGGTTGAAGATGCCTCCGTCCAAGTGGGCAGAAGAGTTGGTAAAGTTGGTCCAGGCCGTCCAGATTGTTGTATAGAACTGACGGTTCGGTATGAGTGCGTACTCGCGCAAGAAATATGATGCTGTAGTAAAATGTGTTGGCGCACCATAGGTAGATGTCTTTCTGATCAAATCGAAGAAATTGAACTGAAAAGGTGTTGAAGCAACAGACAGACGGGCCGTAACTGAGCCTGCAAATCTTCTGTTTCAAATATCGAAAGAGCAAGAGGAAGAGGAAGTGGGAACGATGGCGTCAGACTTGGGATGCTGTGGAACAATGTTTTCGGTGTACGTGCTGGTAATAATTGCGCTGGTGTTCTTCGCTGGGTTGATGTCTGGGTTAACGCTGGGTCTCATGTCTTTAGGACTCGTCGACCTTGAAGTCCTCATCAAGTCCGGTCGTCCTCAGGATCGTATGCATGCTGGTATTTTTTTTCCCCCCTTAGCTTGAATTTTATTCTGATTGATAATCAGGTCAAGTTAATGGAATAAACTTAATTTGGAAATTGTTGATCCCTTTTATCCTAAAATTTACTCGGCTCCTGAATTTATTGGTAACTTCACTCTTACCTTTTCACCCGTTCCAGCTGCTTTACATTTACTCAATTGCATCATTTGGCCGTTTAATATGGATATTTATGGAAGTTTTGATTGTGTCGATTAGCGATCAATCTGGCAAGTCACTGCCTTCAATCGCTTAATTATTAATAAGGCAAAAATTTTGTTGCTTCTGCTGTATGATCTAGTGTCGAGAAGGAGTCGACTCAGCTATGCAAGGGGAACTATTTGGGGAAGAGAAGGCACTAAGTTGACTAACTCATTTAATATGCGTTAACTTCCGACCTGACCCAGTTAGCATGTAGATGGTGTGCATGATTGCGTTCTAACTTATGCTAATCTGAACGATGATCTGTTCTGCTTTTTACAGCTAAGATATTTCCTGTGGTAAAGAATCAGCATCTTCTGCTATGTACTCTTTTGATTGGAAACTCTCTTGCAACGGAGGTAGTAATGGGGGTTTGATGAGACAAATTTTGCTGGTTTCTCGCTTTGGATATTTGCTTCAATTATCTGCTTCTCTTCCTTGTAGGCTCTTCCTATATTCTTGGACAAGCTTGTTCCTTCATGGGCTGCAATCTTGATATCAGTGACACTATTTCTTATGTTTGGAGAGGTTATATAATTTTAAACTGTATTAAACATCCTTTCTTTGAAACGCCGTCTCCTGCTGATGGATTCTTACTTATTTTTTTGCGTATAGATACTGCCACAAGCAGTCTGCACTCGTTATGGCTTGCTTGTTGGGGCAACAATGGCGCCCATTGTCCGTGTTCTTCTTTGGTTCTTCTACCCATTGTCTTATCCAATTAGTAAGGTATGATTAATGCTCAAATAATTTGTGTACTTTGTGCTTTCTGTAAGATGAGTTGGTTATTATCACTTGTTTGTTTGTGAAACTAATTTTACTTTGAAATTTAAAATTTGAATTTCCTTTGTTATTTCTCCTTGGTAAATGCTTGTATAAATAGCAGGTTTTGGATTGGATGTTGGGTAAGGGACACGCAGTTCTTTTACGGAGGGCTGAGCTAAAGACTTTTGTGAATTTTCATGGCAATGAGGTAGTAAAGTTAATGTTTCCAGCTTTTTTATATTTAAGAGTAGTTTGCATTAGGCATGCATAGAACAACCTGTCTTTTGTTTGAAATTTATACAAATTGTTTCAGGATGGAAATCATGATTAACATCTATAGCTAATGTTTATTGTTGTAAACTTCCCCTCTCTGGGCCAAATTTTCTGATGGGCTATGTACATTCATATTTTGTTGTTTAGGCTGGGAAAGGTGGGGATCTAACTCATGATGAGACTACTATCATTGCTGGAGCACTTGAGTTGACCGAAAAGACTGCAAAAGATGCCATGACTCCCATATCGAAGGCATTTTCTCTTGATTTGGATGCTACTCTAAATTTGTGGGTTTTTGGATTCTTGTGCATTCTTTTTGAATATCCTGTGTTCTCCATTTGTCTAACTCTTTTCTTTTCTTTCCTTTTTTTTGCTGATTTAGGGAGACCTTAAATGCAATAATGACCATGGGTCATAGTAGAGTTCCTGTTTACTCTGGAAATCCAACAAATATAATTGGCCTTGTTCTGGTAATTTTATTGCTTTCTACACACGATATTTTGTCTTGTCGATTATTGATAGCAAAGGATGCTTCATGTTCCTTCTTCAAGCACTTTTATTAGATTAATGAGGTCTCTTCACCCCTTGAGTGGTAGAGTAAGTAGAAGTTTTTTTTACTGCTGTCTGCTTTTCATATTCAAGAAGATGGTGTTTATATTTTGTAAGAGGGCATCATCAAATAAATTAGATGCCCTTATAATTTCAGAATAACAAAGAGTGCATCAAGACAATATTGAATTATCTGTGTTATTGGAGGGTGTGGATGCCCAGAGTTTTCTCTTTCTCTTCTCTTGTTTTGCACTTTTTTCTTTGCGTTTTTGTACCTTCATCAAATCTTTTGTCTGTATGTCTGAAGCCATTAGTTACTTTTCATTTGTACCATTCATAGTAACTGTTTATGTCAGTATTTGCAGCAACTAATTTATTCATAATTCTTCATGTTACACCATCTAACGGTGTTTTCTTTCTGGTAACCCCAATTATATCACAAACCATAAGTTTCTTACATGTTATGTATCTGTAATATAATTTTAATGAAGTAGATTTTATGTTTTCTGCCTTCCTGGTATTTCTTGAGCTCATTACTTCCATCTCTAATGTTGGCAGGTTAAAAATCTTTTAGCAGTTGATTCCAGGGATGCAGTTCCTCTGAGAAAGATGATCATTAGGAAAATACCACGGTATGGAAATCCCTTAATTTATATTTCCTTTTTCGTCGGGGAATGACCTGGGGATGGAGGAGCTTATTTGTTTTTATTTTTCTGTTCTATTTATCCCACAGGGTATCAGTAGACATGCCTCTGTATGATATTCTAAATCAATTTCAGAAGGGTCATAGCCACATTGCTGTTGTATACAAAGATCTAAATGACAAGAAAGAGGGTGAACAGTTTAAGGACAGCTGTAAGAAGCCGAGAGGACAACCTGAGAAATCATCCAAAAAAGGTGAGGATATGTGTAGCTGGAACAGGAAAAGGTTTCTGCTAATTTTATGTCTTTTTGCTATATTTTCCCTAGTTATTCCTGAAAGTTGTCATGGTACTACCAAATTACAAGTTCTCAATGGTATCAAGAAAGAAGCCCCAGTCAATTTTATTTTTTCCCTCTGGCGTTGCTGCTTTTGTTTTGAGTTATCATTGATTTCTGGTGCAAGACAGTTTTATTGCCTCATCCGTTTTCTTTAGACTAAATTTTACCATCCGGCTGACTTCTCAGTTGATAAAGAGGATACTGCTGCCCAGAATTTGGGAAATAAATTGGGATCACAAGATGTTAAACAGACAAAGAAAAGTCCACCCGCAACTCCTGCCTTTAAGAAGCGACACAGAGGTTGTTCGTTTTGCATTCTGGACATTGAGAATGGTCCATTGCCAGAGCTTCCGCCCAATGAGGAAGTCGTAGGTGTTATCACCATGGAGGATGTTATTGAAGAACTTCTTCAGGTAAACGTAAGTTGTAGCACATTATGGCCAGGCATTCACGGGAATTCTCGTGGACCAACCCATACCAGGTTAAATTAGACATCATCTTTTCCAATATATTGGTAATTATGATAATGTTCATTGCATTCTGGGGCTTGTAGCAGGCCATACACTCCACTGCAAAAGGTGAACAGGCAGTGTACTTGATTGTTATATTTCTGTGAATGTTATCTCTGAAAGTTTACTTTCAGGAATGTTGGGATAAATGGCTAAAAATGCTGCAGAAAACTATGCTCTTGGAAATTGGAGTTGCTTCCCTTTTATTTTACTCCTTGTCTCTGCTGATCTATATTTCTGAATGTTTATGTCAGGAGGAGATACTGGACGAAACTGATGAGTATGTCAACATCCACAACAGGTAAACTTTTATATTCTCCATTTGGTTTTATTTTCTTTACTGTGATAAGAAGAGCCTGCTAGTTAACTGGGTTGCTCTCCCTTACAAGTTTAGCTCATGTCTAGAAAAGATGGAAAGGCCTGCTGGGGCACCTTCCAATTTGTACTAATATTACTTTTGCAATCCATGCTAACTGCCGGCGGTTCATCATGCTGTTGCTAAGCAGGATGACAGAACTGTCAATAGCGTCCTTCATAGCAAACTGAATAAGAACCCGGGATTTCTGGATTCACAATGCTGTATTCAACAGAAATTGAACCATATAGGTGCTCACCTCATGAACCCCGAACATGACCTAATTAATATGTGATGTGAATGCAGGATTAAAGTAAACATGCATGCAACTCATGAAAAGGCTCCTATTAGTACCTTGGAGACATCTTTTTCCTCCGTTACTCAACACTCCTTGATCTCTCCTTCCTCGGCAACCACTGGGCCTACACCATCTCTCTCAATCTCCAGCAATACAGGATCAACCACCACAACACACTATGTTTTGGAATGAGACATGCTAGTGGATAGGTGAAACCTGGGGTGGTTTCCTGTGTGCTCTGCTTCAAAGGTGTAAACATAGATGAAGTTATAGGAAAAGAAGAACCCTACAATTTAGTTGCTTGGCCTGTGGTATAAGCTGATACATAGGGAGAATGCAGTGCAGGATGTGATTTACCTCTGTGTAGCGTAGGAAGCTTCTTGTCGGATGTTGTTTTTAAGGGCAGCTTGATGGAACGCTATCAATATCGACGATTACAAATATTATTGCCAGTAAAATGTCAAGTCCACGCAGAAAATCTGTTAGTCTGCCAAAATCTGTTTCCCCGTTTCACACTCCCACTGCCAAATGTGCAATTAACAAATTAAAAAAAATTACGAAAATTATTAGTACATATTTTATATTTTTTAACAAAAGAAAAATTAAAATAATTAAAATCTGTTAGTCAACCATGCCCGACGGCTGTCTGAATCGACACTACCCTGCCGAAGACAACGTTGTATCTCTCCACTGTACTTACAGCCAATTCCATTTCTTACCAACTTTCTCTCTCTCTCCCGTGTTCCTTTTTAATATTATCAAAATGATTTTTTTTTCTTTTCATTGACAGAACTGTTTTAAAAACAAAAAGGTTATTTTCGGTTGGTTCCAGCAGTAGCCATAACTAAACCACTCCAGTTGAAAGTACGCTATTTCGAATGATTTACCAGTCTGGGTACTCAATGTTTCTTACTTAACAAGTATTTTATGTTCTTGATGGTTCTTCCCCTTTATGTTTTAGATTACGTCTTCTCCCATTCATTTATTGTTACATCACATCCTAACGTATTCCCCGCAGATCTATTTCCCCGCTGTTGATTTTTAAGTTTGTGTTTCCGAGTGGAAATTTTTGGTAGTTAATTTAGTTCTTTGGCGGGGTTGTTCTGTATCGGAATTTGCTAGTTTGATGCTCTGTTCGGTTTAGTTTGATTGGGGTGTCAGAGAGATGGCTATAGCTCGGTTAGCTCGATTTGGTCGCCAAGCAAAACGACCGCATGGGTTGTGCGTAAAGATAACTGCAGTTGCATTCTTGGGTCTTTGCTTTATATTCGTTTGGTCTATCTTCTCTTCTCCTGCAAATTCTGTCACCACTCAAAGAGAGAGCTTTGACGACATCGCTGAACCGGTGTCAGCTAATTCGAAGGTAACAACCAGTTCTGGTACTCAATCTAAAGAAAGGAAACCACAAAAGCATGGATTTGGTGAAGATGATAAAAAGGTGAAACATAAATCTGATTTGGGAAAGAAAGATGAGAAAAAAGTTAATGGATCTGTTTCTGTATCTGTTAGTGAGCATGAATCTAGGAAAAAGAATGCGAAACAAATATCGCCTAAAAAAAAAGCAAAACACAATACCAAGTCAGCAAATGAGGAGACAAATGAGAAGAATGAGAGATCTGAGAGTGATGATTCACATGAAAATGAAGAGGAACAAGAACAAGAAGTAGTGGATGGTAAAGAAGAAGAATCTGACAGTGAAAATGAAGTAAATGGGGAAACAGACGGTGATGTTGATTTGGTTCTGCAGGAGAATGATGAACTTGTGGAGACAGTGGAAGTTGAGAGTGGCAGATCAAGTGGCACAGGGGAGAAAAAGAAGGCAAAGGGTCCTGTGTTCGATACCAAGGCGCATTATAGCTGGAAATTATGTAGCACGAGGAGCAAGCACAATTACATTCCTTGTATTGACATTGAAAGTGCTCATGGAAAGTTACAAAGTTACCGGCATAGAGAGAGGAGTTGCCCCAGATCTCCACCGATGTGTCTAGTGCCACTTCCTCATGCAGGGTATGGAACTCCAATGCTTTGGCCCGAGAGCAAATTGAAGGTATATACAAGGATTGTTTCTGTGTTATTGAAGTTATGTGTATGGAGAGGCAGGTTTTAATTGATGTTCTTACACGGTATGATTTTCATGGTATTTTTATTTTCTTTTTGCAGATATTGCATAAGAATGTAGCACATCCAAGACTTGCTGCGTACATGAAGAAACATGATTGGTTGGTGGAGTCCGGAGAGTATCTCACTTTTCCCCAGAACCAGTCTGAATTCAAGGGTGGAGTTCTTCACTACCTTGAGTCCATTGAAGAGGTAAGTTTCTTCTATCATTGAACTATGAAAATTGAATCAATTATGTTATTCTCTTGGAGTTCCAATGTAAACATGACCAGAATACAGATACTGCTAGTCCCAAAAGGATGACCCCAATACCTGCAAATTTTTGTTGTTTTCAATCACTACCATTAGTATCACAAGCATCAACCTCTTTGTAAAATTTTCAGCTTCAGGCTCTGATACCTAACAATAAAGTGATTAGAATATGTATGAATGAACTTTGTGTCCCATCAATCTCTAGAGGACAAGAGAAAAAGTGGATTTTAGTTTTCCTATGATAAGGTGTACTTTAAATAGTAGATGTGAACTTTAAATGCTGGATATAAACATAAGCAGCTAATGTAGGGTACAATATGTTTTCTTGCATTTGCTTGCTATGTTGATCAATATTTCTTGAATGAGCCTGTTATCTCATGCTTAATGAATGCTTCATTTAAACTACATACTTGCCTGATTTACATTTTGATTGTAACTGGTAGATGGTACCAGATATAGAATGGGGAAAGAATATTCGTGTAGTGCTGAACATTGGATGTTCAGATTCAACCTTTGTTGCATCTCTACTTGATAAGGATGTCCTCACACTAACATTGGGCTTGAAGGATGATCTAGTCGACCTAGCACAAGTAGCTCTTGAGCGTGGTTTTCCTACGGTGGTTAGCCCATTTAGAAATAGAAGGCTTCCTTTCCCCAGTGGTGTTTTTGATGCTATTCATTGTGGCGGGTGTAGCATACCTTGGCACTCAAATGGTTTGAGATTCACTCTATCACTTTCCCTTATTTTCTATTATAGGTTGTGCTTCAGTTATATAATATGAGTCTTTTCTCTCTACTTCCAGGGGAAAAGCTTCTTCTAGAGATGAATAGGATTTTAAGGCCAAGTGGATACTTTATTCTGTCAACTAAACATGACAGCATTGAAGAAGAAGAAGGTTTGGCCCTTTTTTCTGTTTTATTTTGACTTTGGTGATGTTAAAAATCAAGCATGAAAAATTTATTAAACTGGGCATTATTTATAATTCATAATCTTGATGTCTATAATCCATGTGAAGCTGTTTGCTTTAATGCACACTGTTTCTCCTGACCTTGCTGATCTGCATTGAGTGCATGAATTTAATTGCTGTTGTGCACTGAACATGCTATAGCATGATATATACACTAAATAAAATGTTATTCAGACCTTAGCTGGCTCAAAATGTGTATCCACATTAGTTCCAGGCTAGGCTGGGTTTTAAGTCCAAGATGCACCCTCACGAGCTGCATTTAAGATTTGCTTCCTGTTACGGGCACATGGTTTGCCATCTCCAACTCTTAATACTTGTGGGTTTTTGTTGCCCTGGTGCTCTTCAGCTAGAAAAGCACAGATTGGTGCACTCTTTGTCAAGAAAAGGAAATATACACTTACTATTGAAGTGGCTGAAATCTAATTTGTTGAAATGTGCTATGTGTGCTGAATATCCTACCAGAATTTTTCATCTGCTGTGCTGCTTTTTTAATAGAAGAAAAATGTCTTATTCTCTCATGTTTACTAAGCAACTTATTTTTTGTATCCAGCTATGACCACATTAACCGCATCTATCTGTTGGAATATTCTGGCTCATAAAACTGATGAAGTCAGCGAAGTGGGAGTTAAAATATATCAGAAGCCTGAATCAAATGATATATATGCATTGAGAAGGAAGAAACATCCACCTCTATGCAAGGAAAATGAAAACCCTGATGCAGCATGGTAAGCAATGATGAGTTAGCTTTAAAAAATTTAACTTCCTGTCTTTGGCGACAATAAGTAATCTCAAATTTATGTTGTATGCATTAATATGAAACTCTGATTCCAGCAAAGAGAAAATAAAATCAATGTTCTTATATGGATAATTAATATGAAAACAATTACGATGCACTTTTACATGATATGAAAGTGAATAAATGTCTGGTCTCATGTAGCCAAAGTGAATAACTATCCAGTGGTGAAATAACTTAGGGTCAATAAAATTTTGTAATGTTAGCATCTGGTATTGTTTCTGTCAAACTGATTGCATCCACAGTTGAGAGGATCAAATTCAGTTTTCCACTTTGAAGGCCATTAAGATTGTGGTCATGCCTAAACATTTGCAGTTTAGAAATTTGACCAATTCTATTCAATTTCATCAAAAGTAAAGAACACAATTCTTTTTCCTTCAGTACAGAATATTACCTAACAATTATGTCTGTCCTTAGATTAATGGTTTCTACCAATATGGTATTTTTTTTTAATTTTATGCCTTTTGCTGAATGAATACATTTCTGAACAGGTATGTGCCCATGAAAACTTGCTTACACACCATCCCATCTTCAATTGAACAACACGGAACAGAGTGGCCCGAGGAATGGCCAAAGAGGCTCGAAACTTACCCTGACTGGTTGAATGATAAAGAAAAATTGATTTCGGATACAAACCACTGGAAAGCTATTGTGGACAAGTCATATCTCACAGGAATGGGTATTGATTGGTCAAAAATCCGGAACGTAATGAACATGAAAGCCATCTATGGAGGGTATGCTAACTTACAACTTGGCATTTTACATTTACTTTGCAAGGTGCCTTACTTGCATAATCGATAAGTAATGGTATGCTAACTTACAACTGGGCATTTTACATTTACTTTGCAAGGTGCCTTACTTGCATAATCGGTAAGTAATGTTCATTCTCGGGATGAACATCATATGTGTGTTCTCCTTGATTCAAATTAGCAATTCTGCTCCTTGTTTTCTGATGTACTCTTTTTATATTATGCAAGTATAGAAAAAGAAAACTGATGTCGGGGAATTGAATCCTAATGTTCTTCATAAAATGCAGATTTGCTGCAGCACTTGCACAACAGAAAATTTGGGTGATGAATGTGGTCCCTGTTCATGCACCAGATACACTTCCGGCTATTTTTGACCGCGGTCTTGTCGGTATCTACCATGATTGGTGCGAGTCCTTTGGGACTTACCCAAGATCTTATGACCTCTTGCATGCCGACCATTTGTTCTCGCGGCTTAAGAACAGGTTAGGGTGCTTTTCCAGTTTTGGTTTTATTCCTCTCTGGATGCTCTCTCTAAAGACAGTGATTTGTTTTGCCTCAGTTATGTTGATACCACAAATATGACATTTGCAGGTGTAAGCAGCCAGTTTCCATTGTTGTTGAGATGGATCGTATTCTAAGGCCTGGAGGTTGGGCAATAATTCGTGATAAAGTTGAGATACTTGATCCCCTAGAGGGTATATTGAGAAGCTTGAATTGGGAGATTCGGATGACTTATGCCCAGAATAAGGAAGGAATCATATGTGCTCAAAAAACGTTATGGCGGCCTTAAATTGTGAAGCCTGAGTTTTGTAAATAGTATGACTGCAAATTGTACACGACCATTGTTCTGAGCTGGTGAAGGCAAGCTTCATTATTCCTTCCGAAACAGGGAAAAGGAGTACTGATTCTTCATTTTTTGTTAGGCAAATGCAAGTAAATCATTCACAATTTGGCCTTTTCTCAAATTTTCTTAGATTTTATTTGTAGTTTTTCCTGGCACTGACATTACAAATGAAAAGTTAGAAGTGGGAGATAGAGGAGTCACCCCTTGCTTGATGAAATTAAGATCATCCTCCAGGGTCCTTGACCGATATTTGAATTAAGCTTAACCCAATAAACTTTGGGCCCAGACCCATAACCTGAAATGAGCCAGCATCCCTGTGTACTAGCTAATTGGACGTGCTACACCAGTCGTCTTCTTCGTCCTCGTGTTTTCACTGCTCTCTGCTTCGCTACTCTTGACATCGGACGGATCATGAATTGCGCTTCAATCACATTCCTATAAGCCCTAAAACTAAGAGCAAAAGCCCAAACATGTCTTCCTCTTCCATGCGCGCTCGCCTCACTCTCGCGGCTCTCCTCTCAGCCACCACCTTCTATTTCGTCTACAAATCTCGCCGCTTTGACAAACTTCTCAGTGTCTCGTTAAAATCCAAAAGCCCTCAAAACCCTAAACATAGAAAAGGAAGGCTCTTTTTCATCTCACAAACTGGCACATCGAAAACCCTTGCTGAGCGTCTCCACTCTCTCCTAACCTCTAACGACCTCCCCTTCGACCTCGTCGATCCCGAAAACTATGAGCCCGAAGACTTACCCAAAGAAACTATAATTTTAATCGTTGCTTCCACTTGGGAAGACGGAAAGCCACCAGGAGCCGCGAAATTTTTTACGAATTGGCTGGACGAAAGCGCGAATGATTTTAGAGTGGGTTCGTTGCTGCTCTCACAATGTAAGTTCGCGGTTTTTGGTGTGGGAAGTAAAGGATACGAGAAAACGTTTAATATGGTGGCGAGAGATTTGTCCACGAAAATGAGAGAATTGGGTGCAGTTGAGGTTTTGCCGATTGTTGAGGGTGACGTGGACGGCGGTGAACTGGACGTTGTTTTTGAGGATTGGGGAAAAAGAGTGGTTGCGGTTTTGAAGGGCCGTGATCAGGTGGGAAACTTTGTTGGTAACGATGAGAGTGTCGTGGGAATGGAAAGTGATGGCGATGATCGTGATTATGATGATGATGAGACTGTCGAATCGGAGGTGGTTGATCTTGAGGATATCGCTGGTAAAGGGCCGTCAAGGAAGTCAATAAACGTTGCAAGGAAGGCAATAAATGTTGCTGAAACTAATGGAAAAGTTAACGATGGCAAGAGAGACATGGTTACACCAGTGATTAGAGCGAATCTAGAGAAGCAGGTAATGCTCTCATTTTAACTTCTTTCTGAATTTTGATGTTTTTACATAATTTTTCCTGCCAAAAACAAGTGAACCAAATTTGTAATTGTTGATGAAGGATCGATGTCTGTGTCTTTAAAATTTGGACGAACATAGTCATGTTAACTCCATGCACTTTATAAAAAAAAATATGGAACCATCAGTAGCTATGCCCCAGAGTTTTTACCTAGAATATGGGATCTACTTATAATTTTATACTTACAATTGTGGTTTTTGACATGCTTGGTTGTATCAAATGATGTGATTCACAGGGGTATAAAATTATTGGTTCACATAGTGGTGTCAAAATCTGTAGATGGACCAAGTCACAACTTAGAGGCCGAGGAGGTTGCTATAAGCACTCATTTTATGGCATTGAAAGTCATAGGTAATTATCACTTAACCATCTCTCAGAATATCAAATAATTTGGTAATTGCAAATTTTTGTATGGGAGCAGATGCATGGAGACTACCCCTAGTTTGGCATGTGCCAACAAATGTGTTTTCTGCTGGAGGCATCATACTAATCCTGTAGGGAAGAGTTGGCAGTGGACGATGGATGATCCACTACAGATTGTGAATACAGCAATAGATTTACATGCAAAGATGATCAAGCAAATGAAAGGAGTTCCAGGTAAATGTTATGTATTTGCTCTAATTGATTAGCCATGTGGAAATGTGAATTCTGCCATAGATAAATGTGTGTGTGTGTGTGTGTGTGTGTGTGTGTGTGTGACATCTAATCATTGCAAAGACAAAGAAAGTAGTAAAATTTCAATTATGTGTTTTGCACCCCCTTCACCTCAACTACATACCATGACTTGGTGCAGCTCCACTACTTGCAAATTTAGGACATTCTTTTATACAAGTATCTATGCCTTTTCAATGTGGAAAGAGGAAATAAGAAAAGATATTCTTAAGTTGATAATTTGCCTCATAGACCTATTCACTTGCATTGACTGTAAAATTCTATGCATTTAGGTGTGACAATAGAGCGATTGAATGAAGGTCTTACTCCAAGGCACTGTGCCTTATCACTTGTTGGTGAACCAATTATGTATCCAGAGATCAATGCTCTTGTGGATGAGCTGCACCGAAGGCGGATTTCTACATTTCTTGTAACAAATGCACAGTTTCCTGAAAAAATTAGATTGATGAAGCCAATCACACAGGTCTGTGGGTCACGACTGTTTCAGTATTTTGGAAAAAGAAATTGAATCCTTTGTCATGAATAGCAAACCTATGTGATTTCTTCAACACATGCAGTTATATGTCAGTGTGGATGCTGCAACAAAGGAAAGCTTGAAAGCAATCGATAGACCTCTCTTTGGGGACTTTTGGGAAAGATTCATTGTAAGTATGTTCTGTTGGGTGTGTGTGTGTGTGTGTGTGTGTGTTTTAAATAAGTTGTGAAATGTCAAGGAGAAAGATGGAGGAGTTTGGAAAATCTCCTTGGAAAAAGTCAGAAGAGGAATTGCAAAACAAAGTTTGTGGTATTTAGTCAGTCATAATGCAAATGCTGAATAGGGAAAATCATGATGCTTAAGTTTTCCATTAAAATTTTTCTACACCCATATGATCATGAGCCTTATTCTGGTATTAATGCCTTGGGTCAAGCAACACAGCATCCAATAGTTGTGATGTGAATATGAATTTGGCATCTCAGAGATTGATTATCCATGTTCATTTATATATAATGGCAGGATTCCTTACAAGCTCTGAGAGAGAAACAACAGCGAACAGTTTATCGCTTGACACTAGTGAAAGGGTGGAACACAGAGGATGTAGATGCTTATTCAAAACTTTTTAGTATTGGAAATCCAGATTTTGTTGAAATCAAAGGTGTCACTTACTGTGGGTCGTAAGTATTTTAATCCTAGTCCAGTTCTATTATGTGCAATGATGTTCTTGCATAATCATGGAGTTATTCTTACAGATCTGCTACATCAAAGTTGACCATGGAGAATGTGCCATGGCATGCAGATGTGAAAGCCTTTTCAGAGGCCTTAGCTTTGAGAAGTGAAGGGGAGTATGAGGTTGCATGTGAGCATGTCCACTCATGTTGTGTTCTCTTGGCAAAAACTGAGAAGTTCAAGGTCAATGGCCAATGGTTCACATGGATAGACTATGAAAAATTTCATGACCTGGTTAGTACTTCACCAAGTTATATCTCTAAAGTCTCTAGATAGTTCTCTTTTTCTAATATATTTTTGATGAAATTGCAGGTTGCTTCTGGAAGACCTTTCAGCAGCAATGATTACATAGCTGCCACACCTGACTGGGCTGTCTATGGAGCTGATGAAGGTGGATTTGATCCAGATCAGTCTCGGTATAGGAAGGAGCGACATCACAAATCAAGTCACTGAACCGCGAGGTTAGGCCCGTAAGGGATCTAAAGTATTTTTCACCCTTTGTTAATTTTTTTTAAAGGTCATAAACAGTTTGGTGGTAATTAGCTATATCTAGGGTTACTATTCTTGGTTGAGATATTTTCTTAATACCTGTGTTTGTTTGTATTCTAAATCTTCAAAAATATACGTATAAAATTTTGTAGTGCTTTATTTTTGAAGTGACTATAAATCACATTAGACGGCTACATATTTTAGGTTTCATGTCACCATTTGTGCTATAAGTTAAAAATAGATGAATTTTTATAAATGGTGCTTCATCAGTTATGCTGTCAATTCTCTTTTTAATGTTAATATCTGACACTTTATTTAAAATGTGTCTCTTTGTTGTAAAACATTGGGTGGGAAGCTGGTGCTTAGTCTCTATCCATAAGCAAGTTCAGTTATTGTAAAAATTCAAGAATCCTCCAGTTCTTCATCTCTGAAAGTTAGGATTGGATATACTGGCAATGGTTTCATTTTTTCTTGGGTGATGATGTTACTAGTGCTTGTTAGTGCTCAGGGTTGTCCTCATCCAAAAGTTTGTCAAAATAAACTATTACTGGCACGGAGTTTGTACCTAGCTCATTATCATGCATTTATATTGTATGAATGAAGCGGACTAAGCAAAATTCTAACTCAATAACCATGTCCATTGTACAATCCTTGACTTATAAGATAGGTTATTTAATAACCAGAAATGTCCTTATCTCCTAAATCACTTTCAATTACAATTATCTCATCCTAAATCACTTTCAATTACAATTATCTCATGGCGTGCTTATGTTTGTCATGCATTATTCCTATGTCCCTTAAACACTGTTTCTTCATTTGGTTTTGTGTTTTATCTAATATTAATCTGTCCTTTCATCTTATCAAAGCACATCTCAATGTTGGGAAGTTGCTAGGTGAAAACAACATTATACTTTCAAACTCTTTGCACCTCCTGTTGCGCATTGCAAGTTTTCATTGATATGTTGCGCAATAATCTTCTCTTTGGATCTTCAGAAAAATCAACTCTTGCAAAGTATATGTTATGACTGCTTGCTTTACCAAGCAACTTTTTTGCATTGCATACTCCTTTGGGGCCGCTCCAATTATTGAATTAAGCTGTTGATGTCTGTCTGTCCATTCACTCATACGATGCCGTTCAGGCAGAACTAAAGAAAATTAAATTGGGATGTCTATTTATTGGATGGTTATGTTGGCTTGGGACCAATCTTATCCAAAAATTGATGTTCCATAATAGAGAGGCGTACTGCAATTCTGTAATGCATTTGTACTGAATTAGCCAAAACCACAAATTTTGAGGTTGCCAGCTAAGGGTTACAAGCAAAATTACAAAGAAAAAGGCATGATATGATGCCTTCGTGTGTGTTTTGTGTTGTGGTCATCCAGGCAGGGGCAAGGCAGCCTTTGTGGATTTGTGGCTTTACATGCGCCCAATGAAACAGTGGACGCTGCACTAGAACCAGATGGAACGCACGAGGAGTGAAGACAGCACAGCTACTGTCTCTCTCTCTCAAATGTTTTTCATTTACACTCAAAATAAAAACGGTGCCTAGAGTTTTCCTCAAGCGTCCTTCCATGGAAGACGTGTGTCCTTCCTGCTTTCAGTTTTGCCCAATCCCACCCCACAAGTTATTATTTGTTTTCCATCTCGGCAATGTAATTATTATTGACGCCATTCATTTCGATCCCTTTCTCATTGGGCTTCTGCGACGGTGTTTTTCCAGCGGGCAAAATCCCATCTTCAGCACGTCCATGCCACGCCTCGCCTATTTCTATCTGCTATCCATCTATTTGGTAACTGAGGCAGCTGCGTAGGCTGGATGTTAAAAGCTTTACGAGAGAGATGATGCTGCTGACACGTAATATTATATCTTAAATTTTTTTAATTTATATTGTAAAATATATTATATTATAAAAAAGTCTTTTTAACACAGAAAAGATGAAAAGGGAGATTATTGTCCTGTTACGTGTGCTAGTGGCAATAAATGAGTTGGCATCAATTATAGTCTAGCTGTCTCTTTCTACTCAGAGTCTGCCGCTGCCAACCCCAATTTACCATTCCCTTCAGAAGTTTCCTCTCTTCCCCACCTCCAGATTTCAATCTCATCAATGTGCCCAAATTCCATGAAAGTACCTACCAAGAGCAACTCGTTCATCGACTTGTCCCTTCTATCTATCTATCTCTCTCTGATTGTCAAATGTTAAAAGACTGATCAAGTGAATACTACATGTAATAATCAACCCAAGATTAATATATATGAATGAATCAAGAGTAATATGATATCTTCCATTTTCATATTGCGATGCAACGGTAATACCGAACTTGATAAACGTAATCACTGCAATCAAGCACAATCCTGAGTTTCTAATTTCTCTTTCAATGTTTCATTTGATAGAGAAAGCAATAAATGATCACGAAATCTACACTATTTGCTAATCAGGGTTTAGGATAAATGAAGGAGAGATGGGTAAAGAAAGGGAATCAGTTTTCCTTCTATTCATTGAGTTAATTATGATATGAAATAATCGAAAAATAAAGAAAGGAGATCACCCGGAAAGTTTAATCATGTTACTACCCAGTATTATTCTTCAACTGCTCTTTGTGGGTTTGCTTTTTCTCCGAGCTCTGTTTCTTCTCGGAGACAGCTCCCTCTCAACGGACTGTCTCTCTCCCTTATTTATACCTCCCACCGAAGCAGATGAAGCCTCTTGCTTTACCTCTTCTTGTTCTTCCTCGCTGGTTTTAACTCTTTTTGATCGACTTTCACTGACTTCTTCGGGTGCTTGTAGTTCTGGTGCTGCTGGTTCTTTGTCGTCTTCAGTTTCAGTCTTTTCAACAATCTTCCGAGGCCTACCCCTCTTTCTAGGAGTCTGAGGCTGTGGCTGCTGCTGGGTTTCATCTCTTGTTGATGACGCTTCAGCTACTGCTACTGAGAGCTCCTTTGTATTTTCAGGCTTCTTTTTACCCATCAATATAAATATGCCTATGTATTCTTCCTCGAATCAATAAGCTAGAGATAGGTATATGCTACTCTATCCGACAACAACCATACATCCAACTATAACATGATTAACCACTAATCCAAACAAATCATCAAAATCAAATCTTCCATGAGTTCTGATGTTTTAAATCCCCTTAATACTTCTCTATTGAATCCCTGAATCCATTTGACAAACACCCTTTTCTACTTGCACAAAAGAATACCACAACTCTCTCTCTCTTACTCTATCGACAATCCCACTGAAGCAATAACTGGACTAATATCTATCACCAATATCCAGATTCTGGAAACCCATTGATACTCTCTCTCCCTCTGTGTGCGCACCTCTTACTGAATTACCCCAAATAATAAGAGGGACCTCCCCTCCCCTACTCTTATTGAATATAACAAAAATAATACGCTCAAAAGCCACTGAAATCGTCTTTCCTTTTCTTTTTATCTACTGCTCTCTATAATATGTATATCCTACTCTTTTGTTGCGGACACACTAATAAGACAACTTGCAGAAATGAGGTCCAAAGTGGAGAAGCAAATGACGACCTACTAAGGCTAATGAATGGGCAAGTCTAAGCCTAAGCTAACCATGGTTAAATTTGTCTAGGGCTTGTAGTTTTCCTCTGTATACATAAATGAAAGCATGTGGATTTTACGTGCGTAGTAAAATCAGTGTACTTTGTCACTCAGAGTCCGACTCAAGTGTCTCGGCCGTCGGTCTACCCACCACTTTTTGTTTCTTCGTGGCTTATGTTTTGTATCTCCAGCCTTATTACAGTCACCCTACCATTTGGTCAAAGAAGATTACGTGTAGTAACATCAAATTATTACCAGATTACATTTTGGATTGGAAGAAAGAAATTAACAGTGAGCCCGTACGGGGAAAAACTTGTGGACATGCGCTCGCGTGAATACTCAAATTGTACCAGGATTGGGTGAACAGTATGGCTCACCTGTTTAAGGCAAAGTTTGAATATGTGTTTGCTGTTATACAATTTTGTCAAAGAAAACAAAAGAAGAAGAAAAGACGATGAAGGAACAACATACATATGTATGTGTGAAGCCATGTCCTTTTACAATGACAACGAGAATTTTGGATCAACGTGAGGTGAAACTGTTCTTCTTCTTCTTCTTGATACCTATTTGGTAGCGAACTATATTGAACAAATGAATGAGAATTATGGAAGATTTTACTGTGGATTACATTAATCAGAAGTTTTGGAATTTCATTACAGCAGCAATAGTAGAAATTCCGACCTCCTAAGTAGGCGAATCCTTGAATTTTCACTATTGCGAAAAATGTAAACATGTCGCGTCAGTTCCATGCAAGACTGTAAGGCTGCTTGTATTGGTATGTGCCATATATGGTGTGAACCCAGTGAAGCTTTTTTGGTGCAATTGACAATTTATTCATACACCATTGTTTCTTAAAGCATGCGTGCCGAAATAAGTTGCATGCCTGCCGAAATAAGTTATGTGACTAATATAAACTTAAGTTAGCAATGGTCACATCAACACCAATCTTATCAACACCCCATTACCGAGTAGCTATCTGTTTTTAGAAACAGGAAAGTAGGAAGATGTTTCAGTTGCTTCGTCAATTAACCATGAGCTAGCTCTGAAGTAGGATTCTAATTATAATGCTCAACTTTGATGTCTTCAGTGAGGGCGAGCTTGGTCATATCAAGCTGGATTATCATGGTGGGTTCATGTCATTTTCTGCAAATTCGATGTCTCTTTCGTTTTTCGAATGAAAGACTTACGGTTGATGGCGTGGGAGATGCCACTGTTGGTAACATAAAAACCCAAACATTAATTTGGTTTGTGTTACATTACTCATAAGGTCTACGCGGGCCTTTTATTGTTCACAGCATAGTTAACTGGCCAACTGATATGGAGCGCGCTGCGCCTATCAAGTTGGGAAAGTGTTGGGGCTCAATGGGCTTGTCCAGCTCAATCACAATGCAATAGTCAAAGTTAACGGAACCGTTAAAGCCCTACCCTACATATACCTCTGAGAGAGACGCCAGCTTCGCGATTGCAAATTGTTGGCTCCCATCGGACAAGATCATTGTATTACATATTCAACGTCCGAAAGGCCCATTTCATTTCTGAATTCCACCATTTATTCTAGTTTTTACCATACGTTACTTGCACATGTTATTGTTGGACGAAAGCATATTACATGTATGTGTATGTATCGAACGCCATGTATGTCCCATCACTCAAATTTCACGAAAACAAATTGTTGGCCAGGAATTCGGGCAGGTGCTTTAAGCTTAGAGCTCGAAAGAGATTTGTGAAGTGACTTGCTGCTATAACACTCAATAAATTTGGTACTAATCAAGTCTGTTTTTGGCTCTGTATTTTTCTAGAGGACGGCAGTGTTTTTGTCTGCTTGTTTGACAGATGTGTTATTTGTTTATTGCCGGCAATCTTGTATGTACGCGTATTTTTCTTTAATTTCTTTTATTTTCTAATTTTTCTTTTGATGCGAAAGCAAGATGGTTGAATTGAACAATCCATAAGCTTTTCAATTGGATGTTTTGCTTAGTTAAAATCGCGAGCAGCAAAGATAGAAAAGTGATGACGCTTGCTTATCTGTAATCGTTGGTCAGTTTATTTATTTATTTTACATTCAAGACATAAATGTTGTGTTCTGTCAACTACTGTTCTCCGTCAAATACTTCTGAACTTTTTATTGAGAATTTGTTGCTTTTCAGGTGGGTATTTATCAAAGATATAATTTTGTAGCTGTATCTGTTAATTGTTTTGGATTTTGTTGTTTGAATTATAGTAAATATTGTTTGTGATGTTTTCTTGTGACTCTGTTTTGGTCTATTGTTTAATCTTTTGGTTGAACCGCTCTGAAATCGTAGCTACGCTTGGAATATATATATAATGGAGCATGTGTACTCTGTATAACTTGTGTTGCTCTGTTGGTGATGGTGCAGTTGGCTTGCATATCTCAGTTCCAGTTATGGTTTTATCTTTTTGTTTCCTCACTTCAAGGATTTCTGTTCCTAAATATTGGATTCCCTTTCAATAGACTTCATTAGCTGGCGACTTGTTATCTTTCTCTTCACTGGTCGTAGGTTTTTAATTTTTTTTTCATTTATTCACCCGTCGTCGTTTATCTGAATGATAAGTGCTTTGTTTGATCTTGAAACCAGTTTTCATGGGCTATTTCATATTAGGCACTCAGTTCTTAATGCTGAGGCCTGACACCCTTTTAGAAGTTAATGCTCCTAGAAGTAGTATTTACTCTGATGGTGTGTCTTCTTCTTAGAAGAGATAGGGCGGACAAGAAATCTGAAGAAGTCACATTTGTGAGCACTGATAGTATTAGGTTGACGGGAAGTGTTAAATTTGAAGTACTCGACAAAGAAGATCTCATTTTATCTGGGGTTTTGGGAGATTTCTAATAGTAATGGATTCGTAGGAGAATCAGAAAACAATGTCAGACGTTGGAGCATGAATTGTGAATCAGAGATCAGTGGTGGCACAGTCTTTCTGAAGGGAAAATATAACATAGTTCATGAATTACCATTGCCTACAATGGAGGTTTATGTTGCTGGCAGCTTTTTGGGAATGCCAATCATCTTAACCAAGACTTTGCAGCTTAGTTTTCGAAAGAAGCATAACAGAAAGGGCACGCTGGATGCAATCCCAGAGTATGAGACAACTAAAAGTGAAAAGCATATGTCACCAGGGCTTGCTTGGCAGGTAATGTTACTTGCAAATTTTCTTATTGGATATTCTGGTTCTCTGATTTGAGATAATTGTGTTTCGCTAATCTTTAAGGTTATACTATAATTGCACATTCCTTACTAAAAGTAGTGGTAATCAATTATTATATGAGATAATGTGATTATTCAAAACTTTGGTGGTGTAGAACTTATAGTAGTTTTTTGTTACGCCTGTTAAATGCTTCCTGTCTTGAGACATGTCATCACAAAGTCTCATTTTACATGATGCTTGGGCTGGAAAGTGGAATCTATCCTAAATGTGTCCTGGGGCATATGGATAGGGGCTGCAGGGCACAACTTTCTAGCGGTGGGGCACTACTCAATTGCCGTTTTCATTTATGTTGCTTTGTTTTTGGTATCCTTGTTCTGCCCAAACTGACATGGATGATCTTTAGCCCAAAGCCACACTGAGGGCATTGTCCACTTCTTAGGCCTAGAATACCCCGGGCATCATTATGATGGCTCCCATATCAAATGAATATGATGCGGATTGTGATATATGGTTTTCTGCGTTATGGGTTCATAAGTAAATAGCATTACGGGTTCATAAGTAACTAGCATTACGCCAATTATCATTCATCTTTGAAGCTCATCCAATTGAAGGTCTCATTAGTGGTTTTATTCTGACCTGCCTCCGGACTACATATGTCGAATTATCCTTTTGGAGCCTCGTGCTCTGCCATTAATCATGCATAAGCTTCAGTAGAAGTCAGGCGGCTCTTATAGTCATCAAACAATCAATGTTTTGTTTATTGGGGGGGTATAGCACTTCTGATAATTTTGCAGATAGCTGATACATTACCACTTATTACTTTCAAACTACTCTTGTTTTCATAACTATAACTCTTATCAGGATTCAGTAGTTACTATTTGAGTGAAGTCCTGCAACCTGCACCTTGTGTCCATCTTCCATACAAATTCTAAAGAAAATTTCTGCTATAATGTTATCTGTTTTTTTTTCCCTATTTATTGTTTGATCATCTGCTGAACCTCTTCAACTCACCTGTAAAAAGGTCCTGAAACTTGCATTGCGACAGAAATTTATTAGACCTTTGTGGGTTTATGTAACCATTGAGGATGTCAAGGGGGCTCGAGTTTGCATTTCATCCGCTAGAATTAAGTGGGTTCTACGTAAATTCAGTAATTTCATCATTCTTTTTCTGAGCTTTATGCCAGTCCAATATTGATGGACATATATGTCGTAATCTGCTAGATGTGACAACTTGATCTTCTTTTATTGTTGCATGTAATTTTTGTGATTATGAGGTTGCCACACGTGATACTTATTGAATAATATTTTCTCTATCAGTGATTGGCATCTATACTGAAGGTTTGCATTTGTAAAAGAATTGATGATATCAGTTATTTTATCTTCAAAGAGCTATCTAGACATGCTAGCACCAGTGTAATATGTATATAGAAATGACTCTATGTATTCTGTGTCTTTTTTTTTGGGGTCGAGTCTTCTCTTGGATTACCTGTTCTATTTATGTTCTATCATCATGACTAGAAATTAGTGTTCCATTAAATAAGATTGTCTTTTTTCATGGATATAATGTTCCTTCAGCATTAAGAGGCCATATGAACTTGTAGAAAAATGCTAACTTTGAGTGGACACAGAAATTGATTCTTTTTTTATAATTTCCTGGTTTTGAATCTACCCACAATGCTGATATGCAGGTAGCCCCATTACAGAAACTACAAACCAGAAAATGAAGAAGACTTCAGCAGCACGCGCTGGAGGAGGACAGAATACACAGACGGCGAACTCTCATGGTTCAACGCTGGTGTGTGGGTTGGTGCGGGGATCGGGCTTGGCATTTGTGTCGGCATTGGTATAGGAGTCGGTCTACTGGTGCGAACTTGCCAATCTACTACCCGGAACTTACCAATCTACCACGTGGAACTTGAAAAGGCGGATTGTGAGATACCACTCATCTGAGTTGCCATACTATCGGTTCCTGCAAAATCCTAAGGAAGCTAACTTTTGTCTTGTTTATGATATGCATATTTGACTTAAGATTTTGACCAAGTAGTTCTTTGCGAAGTCAACAGTCCTCTTGTTTTAGAGTGTTTTTCTTCATCCTGCTTAGACTTTAAATGCAATGCAGGATGCTAAAGCATTAGTTGCCCGAAAATGGGAGTGGACAGCAGTCATTTTACGTTGATTTGAAGATTGTACATAGTATGACATGAATTCCCATGTAAAGAAATAATAAATATGATTCTTGGTGCATTCCTCCCTGTGGCTCAGTTTCAAATAGCAACTTATTTTCATAATCTATTCATGAGAATCAGATCCATGTCATACTCAGCTAATATTTCTAAAGGAAGCTAAAATCTCTGCATGCCACCCTGTCACAAACCAACAGCAGCAAAGGGTAGAGAGCCATTAACACAAATTCGTTTGCTTCCTCTTATTTCACGTCCGAGTTTTGTGCAAATGGGAGAAAGACGACATTTCCCCTCGCACAGTGACTTGAAAATATTTTTCCTATCCAGATCATCAGATTGAAATGTTGCTAAAATCTGATAGATTTTTTATGTCTGTGTTTTATTTTAGCCCGACACAAAGGGTGGCTCAACTGGCTGAAGGTGCAACGCTGACTGGTTCTGGAGCGACCTCTGCTCCATAATGCCCATTACTACCACGTTGGAATTTTTCATCAATACCCCATAATCTTGCGGATTTCACATCATCTTGGACCATTAATTTCGAGAACTCTTCATAATCATATTGCAATGTGGCTTTTCCCCCAAACTCAGTTGGAAGATTTTCTTCATTAAAATATGACTGCATGAGTTCTACACTCTCCTTATTCTTCGGATACACAAATTTCACTTTCTGGAATGTTTTGGCATCCAAGAAATACTTGACAGCCTGCATGCATGGAGGCAGAACATGTTATTTTGCAAAAAAGATCACTGTTTTGGAAAAATGATAACAAAGAACTAAAAGAGGTAACTCAGATAAGAGAAATGGGTTTTTAAATAATTTGTTGGGCACAGAATTTTTTTAGAGTTGCTTGTAATAGATGGTGACCTCAGTATGTAATAGATGTTTATGTCACTGAAGGGAGAGGAATTGGGGAAGGCAAACAGGGGACTTGGATTCTTAATACAAGAAAAGCAAGAAAACCAATCACAAGGAAACAGACTACAAAGCTCGAGCAACACATTAGCATCATTCATTTTATTTTGCATTACCCTCTCATTCTAAAGATGGTCAAAGTTTAGGACTGTTAAGGCAACATTGTTCTCACTAGTTAGAAAATTTAAGTAACACTGAGTCTAATAAAAGAATCAGAATGCAGTCTATGGGAGTAGAACCCAAACCTTCCAAAATGCCTCAAAAATCCTTGGAGGATTGTAGAGAAATGCAATGGCCAGCCTCTCAGGGTAATGGTTTTGTAATACAGAGACTGCATCTCGAGCTGCCTTGATGGGGACACTGGTGCTTAGTGACCATCCAGTGAAGTCTATTAACCATGCCATTTGTTCCTGACCCTCTGGAAGGTTTAGAATAGCATTCTCTAGGAGATATGCTAGATGCCGTATCTGGTTGTCAATTGATGTAGTGTTCTGCAACATTTGTGGTAGCACAGGTTTTAAAAATGACAAAAGCCCAGAAAAAGTGGTGGGTGAAAATGATGTAAATAAACTACCTGCAATCCTGGTCTCATTATGAGGACAGTCCTGCCATGTCGATCATGAAAACCAGCCCTGAATAACTTCCCAGTCTCACCTTCCAATGCAACTTCATTCTGATAATAAAATCCAGAACATCATGTGAGTTTTGCACAAACAAACCTCAAAGAAGGACAAAGAAAAATACTATTATGAAGTTTAATGTTATAAATTTCTGGCTTCCACAAGAATCAACACGTAGAACAATTGAAATCAACAAACCCAACGGATTTCCTCAGGCTTGTAGGTTGACCTCCATTTGAGTGACTCTTCCAACATTTTCTTTGCTTTGTCCACATTCCAGTTCCGAGCTTCAAGATATCTCTTCAAGCATGCATCAGTACAGTACTGCAAACTACGTCCTGATAGTGGTCCAATTGCAGCCTTAAGCTCCTTAAGCTGCTTGTAGGTTTTTCACAGAAAAAAGATCATCTTTAAAAGATAAATCATGTACTTCTCCTTTCTGTATAACTATTTTCACAGAAAACAGATCAATGCCTATTGCTTTTAGGAGAAGAGGGATCTGTAGTCATGGCTTATCCAAATATTATTGTTTGGTTAAGTGGACCATCAAGCAAATACTGGAAAGATTATTGTAAACCACAGAATGCAGCCAAATGAACAGATTGCTCACCTTGGACTCATGATGCAGCACCTCGTTCTCCTGCTGATCATGATGAGTATTATTCTTACGGCGAAACATAATGACTGATCTCAAAATTTGGCAAGTGAGTTAATCTGTAACATTATACAAAAACCAATAAAAAAAACCAGTGTTTACACAGGATCTAGAAAAAAGGCTATCTGCAAAAAAAAAGAAATGAAGTCAAACTGCTTAAAACTGCAGCTAGGGAGGGATTTAGATACCGAAACACTCAAGGTAGATTAGGCCAAAATATCATGTCTACGAGTTAAACAATTTACTATCAAGTGCAAAGGCCATAGAAACAATTTGCTATCAATCGTAAAGGCCATAGATCAAACTGATTTGACCTCATACTATACATGTCTACCTGAATAGAGATCATCTCTACTAGAGTCAATTTTGTTTCATCTCATCCAATTACCGTTAAGTATAAAATGATTGTCTTTCATCAACAAACCCACTAATGCGATCGCAATGATACAAGTCCAGAGCATCATGGGAGTCGTGTGTTAGATCCACCAAAGAAGGATGATTCAACCACCCATCCAACACCTGTTTCATTTTACATTTTCAATAATAACGCAATTCAAACAAGTCTTTAAAATTTTTACTCCCGCGATTACTGTCTACTGAACTGAGCCAAAATCTGAAGCTAGTCAACATTCAACAGTTATCCGGGAAAACACATACAACCCGAGAGCGTTTTCT
This sequence comes from Xylocarpus granatum, assembly GCA_019650275.1. Classification (NCBI taxonomy): domain Eukaryota; kingdom Viridiplantae; phylum Streptophyta; class Magnoliopsida; order Sapindales; family Meliaceae; genus Xylocarpus; species Xylocarpus granatum. The sequence continues at coordinate 160,432 of BNST01000721.1, forward strand.
CTGGGATTATAACAAATCCCAGATAAGTTTTTCGGCGTTAGCTTTTTCTCTGTCCCCAAACAGCCCGATTCTTAATACAATATCCCGCAAAATCATTGCACCAAAACGCGAATAATAATAATAATAATCAACAGGAATGATTTATAAAAACGAATCACAGAGAAACTTAGCAATACCTGCCAGAGGAGATAGCAACCCGGCAGTAATCAGCACCGAATCTGTTCCTGAAGCTATAGGAAGAAAGAGATAGGATCAACGAAGTATCATTAATAACTATAAAACTCACCCAGCAGGAACCAGAAACGGAAAGCAAAAGAAAGTACCGTAAGAGAGAGTGTGATAAAAAAGAATGCTTGCCCTCGTGTTGTCGTGGCTACACTGGGCAGATATTTATATGGGGAAGTGTTGTGGCTCCACAAGGCTTCATATGGTTGGCGTCATTCACAAATTACTGATACCATTCCTTTTTTTTCCAAGTAGTAATGGCCGGGGAGACGACAAAGGTTAATAAAGCTGGAATCGGACTGTGCACGTGCGTTCTGGAACTTCGACGGTCTTCGTTTAGCTGGCGTTACGTTGTTTCGCCTAACGTAACGGCGTTTGTGATTCGTCCTTGCTCATTGTCATAGAACGTGTATATTTTATTTTACGTTTGTTGTAAATATTAAGCTTAACTGTAGATAGAAGAAAGTATAAGGACACGAATGATATTTAACTTCACGAGCCGCCGCCTTAATTTTTGTTTTTCTATCATACATTATGTTCATGTACAGCATACCACCGACCAATAGAATACAGACAAGTGTATTTCATCCTAGCAACCTAATTTAGTGTAAAAGCCCAATCGCATGTTCAAATTTGGACAACTAACCAACAATTAATAAAAATTAATCAATAAAAAAACACATAAACTAGTAGAATTACCAAAACAAATGTAAAAATTAGAAGAATTAACAAACAAAAATAGTCTTCGATAACAATTAGATACGTTAAAATTAATAAAAAAAAATTACAAAATAATTAAAATTTGTAATTAAAGAATGATAAGATTGAGTTGTTAATTTTAATAAAATTATAAAACTAAAAGGTTTTAAAAAATAAATATTTATCGTCTAATTATGAGTAAGTAATAAATATTTGATAATTAGTGTATAGAAGTAAAAGGGTTTAAAAATGAGTATCTATTTGTCTAATTAATTAAATTAATCCATACAAAACAATCAAAGGTAATTATAAATTTTAATATGATAAATTTTTAAAAAGTTATATTGAATTATGAAGTATGCCTTGGCAATTACTCCTATGGATTTATGTAAATTAAACTTTAACAATATTAGCTCCGATACCATTTTTAAAATCAAAACTTTTTAAAATCAGTGTCATTACAAGAAAATAATAATAATAACAACAACATGATGGTTGTGAAAAGGCAAAAGACCATGGTAAGTGTCACAGTTAAAGTGGCTATCTGTGATGCATTTGAGACTCTCCTTAACTAGCAAGCTCAATTTCAACACTATTACGTTGAGACTCTCCTCAATCAGCAAATTCAATTTCAATAATATGAGCAATCACAATGCACACGAGAGTTATAAAAGCACCAGACTTTTAAACTTTTTATTGCTCACAAAAAAAAATTACAAGTGCTACCACTCACGCTTGCCTCCCTCTATGAAATTCCTGTAACATGTATGTCTATGTACTCTCTCATATACATCTCATACTAAAGGATTCCTCTTTATATGGTAGAACTAACATCCCTTTATTTCTAAGGTCATTAAGAATTTTAATCTTAGTATAATTTTTATAAATTTAATATATTCTATAATTTGAATATGTCTCGCATAATCAAAGTATATCTTTGTAGGTATCCAATTTCGAGTAGAACTCTTTACCACAAGAGTCCTATGCATAGTTGAATTTTATTGCGCACAACAACCCACCACGCTGTGCCACATCACACTCGTACTGCACTTAAAAGTTGTAATCTAACTCGTAAAGTCATACTAAAAACTCTTAACATAATTCACTTGTTATATTGGGCCACAGTAAGAATTTTATTCCAACTCAAACTCTGCAAGTAGTGCCCCACATGCCTTTGTCCTCTAAGGTTTTGAACCATAAGGAATCCATTGAATCTTACACTGATCGAGAAAATATGTCTTTAAGACATAAACGTGCAGGAACTCTCTCATTCTGCTGCACAGTGTGCCCGACAACGCTACACATCCTGCTCGCCAACATGCACAGCCTGCCTGCCAGTACAGCCCACTAGTGTCCAGCGTTGCACACAGGTGCCCAGTGCCTCGCGCACAGTGCACTGCCCCTCTGCGTGGCCCTTATTTTTCTCTGTTCGCTGCCTAACAAGCCTAACTTCGTTCTGTTGCGCCTACAACCCGCAAAATCTTCTCTGATAGCTAAGACAAGATGCCATCCTACCCTCGAATGCACACTCTCTCTCAAGGCCATGACAGTAGGCCATAATTGTGTCCATTCCATTGAAGAAAAAGAAGCATCATGTTCATATTCATATTCCATTAAAAAAGGGGGGTGGGTGGGGGGTGGAAAGAAGCAAGCACTACCAAGCACATGTTGACAGATGGAAAGAATAATGCTGTTTCCGTGAGTGCTTGTTTTGTAATCATTCAGGTTTTAGTTTTCAAAAGAATACTTCTTTTATTGAATGTTATTATTAACAAGAATCTGTTGTTCATCAAGTAAATAAATATAGGAACTTAACGCCATTATCATGTAATTTTACCATTCACCTTTAACTTCTAGGATAATTCACATGACTCTTTCACTCAACAGCCCCGCCCCGCCCTAAATACTTCTTTAGTAAACCATCTTTGAAGGCCCTCCAAAAGCGTTTAAATATTGTTCCTTCTTTAACAGACTTGGCAAAACACACAGGTGCACCGGGGACCCAGGTGGATTCGAACCACCAACCTCCCAAATCTCCAATAACAGAGTTTGAGCGCTCTTGCCTTTTAGAGAGCTTATGGATCCATCCAACCGCTTAAATTAATTCTATAACGGCTACACTAAAACTTAAATCACCTACTCGTTCACCAAACCTAGGAATGACACAAAATCACCGGCTTCTACCTTACTAAAACAGTTTACTGTACACTTTCATCAGAACTGACCCAACTTACATGATATACATGCTCAAGGTGACGAGCCAGGCATTGAAGAATTACAGGTTTTCTCGATTTTATCCAGAAGTGACTAAAATACTCGTTTCTCCTAAAAGTCACAAAGATAAAATTTTATTATTGAAAATAATCTTTTCTTTCAAAAGGTTTAAACAAAAATTTATCCTTCGTTATAAAGTCATTTTAAAAAATCAATAATCTTAAAAAGAAATGAATTTCAAAGCACCTAAGCACATTCGGGTCTTACCGTTTTCCCCTCTTCAGCGTATATTCCACCAAAACGATCATATGTTCATTGTTTCTTCACAGATAAATAACCCATAATACAATTTAGAGAGAACTTACAGGATACCATTTGTCAAATAAAACCAAAATTGTAACACAACTTTCCAACAAGTCAAGAGGAGTGATCCCTCGTCTGCCCTACATTACCTTGATTTAGCTTTCTAGACAAAACCGTAATTTCCCATTTAACTGATCATCAAAAACCACAATGTCAACACTGCAGTAGCTAATTATCAGAAACATACATTGGCTTAACTAGAAATTCAAACTGACAAAGATGCAAGATTGGGAAAAAAATTGAAAACAATAATAATTGTTAAGCTGAAAATACATTCTTCACTGGCAAACACAGAGAAAGGTGAAAACCAATCATAAGCACACAACTGAATGCAGAACATACAACTGACAATAACTGAATAACAAAACAAAAGGGTTGTAAAGGACATCAGAAACTAGTAACTGAATAATATGGCATATAAACAGACAACGGAAGAATTTGAATAACCAAGTGAACAAATAGAAAGCTCAACTCCCTGTGGCAGAAGACAGCACCGCAAACATACGGATGCATCCAAAACCACCACCAACTGCTGAAGCTCTAGCAGAATCTTCAATTACAAAAGAACTAAACATGTAGCTACACTTGGCAAACAGAAATATCGCATCTTGGTGCGGATGCATCAAGAACCCTAAGACCGAATTGAATTGCAACATTTCTCCAACAGTGCAATACAGCTGAAACCAGCAGCTTCACAAATGGAATATTACCAGATGCTTGCAGATTACAACTCTTCCCTACCTGTCCATCAACATAATAATAAATCAACTATAGTCATAATCAAGAGATAATGATTTTAACAAGGTTTCAAAACAATACCCAACAGAAAGAACTTCACTTCTCCATGCACCCAGTGCAGATCTGAGACAATGGTGTCAAATCAGCTGCAGGCTTTCTGTCATAAAGCAGTGACCATATCTGAGCTGTCTTTGAGTTCACATTCAACTGATCAAGGCCACCTTTGGCTCTAGAACGACGGAGCTTAATCCATACTGCAGCAAGGAAGTCAGGGCTTTTGTCTACTTGGGTATAAGGAACCTTGACCTACCTACCAAGCTGGGAAAGACGTTGCCACTACTACTTGCTGTTACTACACTTCACAGAGCCAAGAGCTCAAATGCTAAATACAGCAAGCCCCACCCATTACAATTCCATAACATAAGCCTGAAACCATCTTAATCCAAACACAAGAACATACAATGGCAGCTAGAACAAGCTACCAAAACCCAAAAAAAAACAGAACCCAAATATCGGAATAAACAATCTAAAAATTGACAAATTATTCAATAGCCACAATTCAATAACATTTATAAACTGGAACTTCTATTAGCATAATAAATGAAATAAAAAAGACTTACTTAACTTGCCTCCATTCAATTGCAAGTTTTGTTTTCTGCACCTTGAGATCAGTGTTGACTGTTATATTTACAAAACTTATTTTATATATGTCCACATTAGTATTATAAAAATTTATTTTAATTTTTCACAAGGAACAAAGCAATCACAGCCAGAAGGTACACGTTAATGCTCTTCACCTGAGGATGTTAACTACACTGAGGATTAATGATCTTTGTGAAGCATGCATATCCTATTAAGCTCATTATGTACAAATGACCACTATTAAAGAACGTGCTAACCATCTTAAAATGGACAATACATTACCATGCGCCATATTAGGATTGAATTGCAAGACATACACATAAATATATATATATATGTATATATATATATATATATAATTAACAAGATTGATGCACTTGATATGTTGGACAGGTAGGCAAATGCATCTAAAGTGAAATTTTATGTCATTTAATTTGTAAGATACAGAGAAAATTATTGTTAAATAGTCATAATCTCACATTTATAGTAAATAGAATGTTATTGCAGTATTAGTGATCATATTCTAACACAAGAAATCATTGTTACGTGCTAAAAGTGAAATTTTAGTGTGCCATGGATATAAAATGATGTTCATCAATAAATTGTACCTTCTGGCGTCCCGTCATTGTGCCTACATGCCCGCACTGGATGCTCATAGCGTGCGGTTATCGACTGTAAATTGTTGAAAATTGGTATTGGACCAACCAGCTAACATGAGTGGGTTAAGACCAGATATGAAAGAGGTAAGAAACACCAGACACCAGCAAGGGGGAGAGCCGGAGTTTAAAATTAAAAACACCCCGTGCCATCTCCCCCCGAAAACCAAAAATCAAATAATTTTATTAGGGTTTTTTTGACCTGCCATGCAAGCGCACCTGTCATGGCAAAGGTCCAATAACAACCACATAGCATAAGCCTAATCTCTCAAATCTAACACCTCTCCACAAGAGGCATCTCCTCAATTTTTTCCATCTCCTGTCACAAAGTTTTCTCTCCAGACACAATTTTTTTCTCCTCCAACAACTTTTTGGCTCTTTCAACACAACATAATATTCTTAAAAAACGAAACAGCCAACACAACAATAAATACGTACTGCTTACAATAACGAGATAACTAGCGCAATAAAACCTTTGCAAGCTTACTCATCCGTAGCACTAATTCCTGAAGTTGAACGATAAACGGTACCGATGAGGTCGCTCGGATCTGATTCAGCTTCAACAGATCTGGACGGAGAAGATCGGCAACGTCTACTTCCCTCCATCGTCCAGATGAATACGAAGAGCGATTCACCGAACAAGATGGGAAATCAGTGGATCCACCAAGCTGTCAAAAACAAATAAGATCTATTAACACGCGATATATTGAGCTAAACCACGCTTACTAGTTATAAAGTTTGATTGAATTTAGCATCCAAGTAGCAGATCTAAGACCAGCTAAGTAAATACCTCCATACATGAAATAGAAACCAACCGACCTACCTATCATAGCCACACAAGCGCGCCTAAGAACAAGCATAAAGCACGGAAACCAATACGGCCACGCGAAATCGCAGATCTAACAAAACGAGGTTCGAAGCCGAAGTTTTGACAGAAAAAGTAAAAAAGCCATGATCAAACAATGGATCGTGAAACGATCTTTTCAAATCTGGTGAGCTCGGGGAGAGAGACATCAAGCAGAGAAACCAATTTGAGAATAAGAACATGGAGCGCAGGCGGCGGCGACTGATGGATGTGAAAGAAGAGCCAGGAATGCTGTCTTATAAGAGATAGAAACCTAGTGATCCAACGGCTGTTATGATTTGAGGGCATTACAAAATGGACGGTTAGATATTGCGATATTATTGAGATTGTGGTTGTTATGAAGGGGTGGTAAGGGATAAGGTATGAACGGGTAATATTAATACGCCCGGAGAAGGTTCTGGATGATGAAGATTATTCTTGCCAACACGTGTTTTACAATGTTTGGTCAATAGCACGCGCCAAATCGAGGATAGCCCCTGTTTGGCTATCCGGCTACATACAACCCAAATCGAGGATAAGAATTTGTTGCTCCCTCGGGTAGGAAACATTTTAGTCCTGAAAAACAGAATGGAAATTCAGGGAGCGATTTTGAATTTTAAAATATTTTAATTTTTTTTAAAATATTAAATTTATTATTAAATAAAAATAAATATTAATATATAATCACATATTGTGAAATTTATGGTTAGAAGTTATTTCAGTTTGAATTTAACAATAGAAGTAGTTGGTTTAGATAACGATTAAGAAGGGAAAAAGCTTAGGTTCAGATCGAGCAACATTCAATCTGTTAATGTTTTTGCTGTAGAATCTCAATTAATCGTGCAGGTAATGAAAGGACATGGGATTAGTAAATGGGGTTTTCTTTTTGTATTCCATAGCTTGATTGATTTGCTTTGATTTGATTGCTTGAAATCCCCACCACACCAACCCTTTCTTGAATTCTGGTTTACAGCCAGTTAGTTTCATGGTTAGATTCGTTTGCCAGCCTTGGAGAAAAAAGGACAATATGCCAATGCCGCCATCATATTAACACTGAAGAATTGAAGTAAGTAAAATGAAAGGAAAAAGGTGAGATGCCTGTAAAGAAGGAGGAGGCTTGGAGGGTAAGCCTTTTGAAACTTGATCAATTGCTTGGATTAGAATCAAAGTCAGGACACTCGGAATGTTACAGAGAGAGGGGGGAAAGAGCTAACGTTCACGTCAATCTTTCGAGGAAAAAAATTCGAACATCATTTTATTGGTACTGTGGACTGCACTTCCCACCTTACCCAACTTTGAAAGAACCTTCCCAACTAGAAAAGGAAGCTGAAAACATTCCTATCCTTTGTTATTTGCTGAAGCAATACCCAAAACACTGTGAAAAACATTCTGCCATTTAAAATTTGAAAGGGTGTTGGAGTAACTCAGTTCCAGTGGCGAGCACGGGATGGCGAAGAGATCAGATTTTGCACAGAAGCTGTTGGATGATCTCCGGCTGAGAAAGGAAAAGCTGGCCGCATCACAGAGTTCAAACAGAACGAATACAACAGTTGCAGCAGGTAAGCATTTCTTGAAATTCTGAAGAAGATGATTTTAACCCCCTCAGAGTGCAACATCATTTTGAAGTTTTACGTGGGGCACTAAGCTTAGCTTTTCTCTGGATCGTGATTCTTGTTTCATCACTTCAAGCAACTACACTGCTAGCAGTCACTCCCTGCTTTACATAATTGTTTCTCTCTGTCTATATTACATACATGTAGATGAGATAATGATACCCTACTGTTGCTACCTTCATTTCATTTGTTAAAATAAAAAAAAATACATGAAATGAACCATGAAAGATCATAACAGAAGCAAGTAATCTTAACTCTGTATGTTTGTAAAGGCTACAAACAAGATCCTGTTTATTAGACAACCATAACTTACCTAATAATTAGATTATCTTATAGTTAATAGCAGTGATAGATGGTACTTAAGTTTGGAAATCGTGTGCCTTATACAAGCTTAGGCGCAATCGCCTTACAGTTTTGGCTAGAAGAAATGGTATAAGTTTATTGATCAAAGCATGTAACAATGCGCTGTGGGTGTTATGTCATGTGCGCTTGACAGATGCATATTCTCACGCAAAGAAAAACTACAGAGGATCCAGGGGAATGAAAACTGTAAGTTTTCAAAGCTGGAAGTTGTTGTAATTTGTTGATGTAATTCTTGAAGTAGATGATGTTAACTTCCTCTAGTCAAAATGTTTTTTTTCCAGCAGACTGGTTTTAGAACGGGGGCCGGGCAAAACAGATCCAGTGGCGGCAATAAATCATTCAACAGTACAGAAGCAGCAAAACAAATTGTTCCTTTTGGGAGAGGCCAGAGCTCAGAACAAATGGGAGATTTATCCAGGGCCCTAACTTTTGCCATGGAAAATGGAGGCAAACTGAGAAGAATGGATTCGTCAGGCAGTACCACAATGCTGGCTTTCCTGAATCAACTTGGTAGAGGATCAATGGACTACAAGAAGATGGGTAGAAGAAACATCATGGACGGGCATCGTGCTTCAACTAGTCAATTCCCTAAATTATCTCATGTTCATATTGAAGAAATTTCGAGGGGAGCGCAAAAATTAAACCAGATCCTGAGAGCCTGCTCTAATGAGCTTAACTTTGACAGATACTCGATAGAAATTGGTAAAGAATTACTGAAAGGAGCAATAAATTTGGAAGAATCTTTGCGGATCCTGGTAAACCTGCAGGAAACTTCGGACTACATGGTCAGCCCACAAAGAAAAAACCGGATCACACTGCTCGATGAGGACGAAGATGAAGATGACAACACTGTCAATCTAGCCGAACAGAAGCAGTTGGACCGGCCGCGATTTTCCTTTGATAAGCGCTCAAGGAACTATCAGGACATACAGGAAGTTGCAAGGAACGATCTCAAGATGAGATTGGCAGCTCTTACTTATCCATTGGAAGCCACTAATTTCATCTATGAAAGGCAATCATCATCTCACAGGCGCTCAACTAGTACTGGCCCCAGTGCCAAAACGTTTTCTGCAGTATCAGAACAGAAGAACCACACAGGTTCATCTCAATCCAAAGTGGAAAAGGCGAGAATTCCTAATGTTATTGCAAAATTAATGGGGCTGGAAGAACTTCCGGAAAATGAAGATTCAAAGCACATCCCACAGAAAGACTCTGGCTCCAGGCAAAAAGTTCAAGAAAAAAATTTAAAGAAGACCGTGCAGGGCAGTACCAAAAATGCTAAAAAGAGGACAGACGATACAGAGAGTCTGGCACCGCCAACTGCAAACCGAAAGACGATTCAAACCAACAAGATTCATGCAGTCCAGAATAATGTTGCTTTGCAAGCAGAAAGAAACCTGGCTGCCCGCAATGCCAGCTTTCAGGCGGTTACGGATGATAGAAAACCACCCTGGAAGGAACCAGAGAATATAAAAGCAGCAACAGGCTTAGAAAAGGCCAGCATCAAAGTAGATAAGCCACAAATCAACGTTACCATATCGAATGGTAATATCGGAAGACTGAAGGATATTCAAGATAAGAAGAGAGAACAGAGAGGTGCAGAAAAGGGCAAACAGAAGGAGCCAGTCTTAGAGGACGAGTTGCAGAGGACGACCCCATGGATGCATAAAATGTCTGAAGCGGCAGTAATATCCCCGGAAAAAACAGGGTTCAAGGCAGGGACACTTAGAACAGAAAACCCAAACAAATTTTTCCCAGTCAGTCAAGATAGGTCTCAAAGCAATCTTGGATTCCAGCAACCACACAGGCTCCGAAAATCAGAGCTTCAGGATCAAGCAGAAGAGAGGGAGCCGCAGAATGCAAAACAGAAGTTTCCAATACAAAAGCAAAAGGAAAATGAGCCAGTATTTACTACTTTATCAAAACCAAGGCATGAAGAAATTAATTCGCATAAGAAGCAGTCACATAGAAACCAAGCTGCAGCGGGTAAGAAGAGTCTCTTTGAAGCTATTGATGTATTGCGATCTGAAAGAATTTCAGTTGGTGGACATCGTGAAGATATTGAAAGTAATTCAAATTCTGCTAACTTAAATGTCAATACAAAAGCTTCAACGAGCAGGAATTCATATCAGGACACGTCCCCAAGAGATATAGAGTCCAAATTAGCAAAACCAAAAGCTGCCACTACACCATTTACGGAAAAGAAGCCTGTTCAAGAACCAGACACATGGAAAACTGAAAGTATTAAGTTACGTAAAAGAGAGATTCCCAAAAAGATCAACGAAGTAATGGTCAAGAGAGGTGTAAGCCTGCCGATTTCGACCAAGGCTCTGAAACATCAGCATTCCATTTTACAAGAAGGCAAACAGAGGGGTGACAAACTCAGTGGTCCCAAGGAAGCAAATCATATCAGAGCTAGCAAGTCAAAAGAAACAGAAGTAAGCATCATCAAGTCCAACATTTCAGTGGCTAGAATCAAACCATCCACTGGAACAGAACAACTGCGGAAAGAAGCTGAACACGTTTCAATTTTGTACAGTCCTGCCGAAGATGAAATCCAAAGCCTAAATGAGACACAAACTCTAGCTCCTGACGACAGTGTAAGTTTACTTTTACTTAACTCGCTAGACTTGATGTCTTTGAAGTAGTATTGGGCTCATTTAAACTTGTCTTTTTTTTGGTTGGGGCAGGAGATCTCTACACTTGTGAAAGATCGGCAAGGTGAAAAACCTGTTTTTGATGGAAATAAAGAACTCAAGTCCCACACTGTTGAGTCCAATTCACTGGATGGTAATTCAGGTTTCCCACAACTCTGAATCATAAGACAAAGTTGATTTTCACTATTCAGCCACTGCCTACTCATTCATCTTCCAGTGTCAACTATATAAACCCTTTTTTTTCATCTTGCAGGAATACAGCAAGCCAGTGCTGATTTCGTTTACGCCTCACAACTGCAGTACCAGAAAATTTCTAAATCAGAAAAAGCAGAGCCATTGAGTGAAAGTGAAAATCATTTGAAGCAAATACTGATTAAAAGCCAAGTATTTCTTCACACCGCCGAGGCTCTGTTCAAACTTAACATCCCTTTTGACATTCTTCATGCTGGTGGTCGTGACTGTCAAGATGAAGAAAGCAAACTCATGCTAGACTGTGGCTATGAAGTAATGAAACGGAGAGGGCGAAGACAAGAGCTAAGTGTTCATCCTTTCATTGAGGTCTCGATAACAGCAACGAAGGCAAAATCCTTGGACGACCTGGCTAGAGAATTGCATAAAGACATTGAGAAGCTGAAATTCTACGGCAGATGTGGGAATGCAGATGTCACAGTTGAAGATTACCTGCCTAAAATGCTTGAGAACGATGTGTACAACAAGGACCCAGATGTGAATTGCATGTGGGACTTGAGTTGGAACGAGATGATGTTTGCGTTTCTCGAAAAAGATGATGTCATAAGGGATGTCGAAAGATGTGTCCTCAATGGACTCGTGGACGAGATTACCAGAGATCTGTATCACGTTCAAGTTCAGGTATTTTGATCTGACGAAGAAGATCGGGAATTGGTTCAAGCTAAGTGGCTCTGTTTTCGGGTTAGGCGTCGGTCTTGTGAAGAAGACTTGTACCTGAAATTGAGACAGCACAAAATTATCATTACAGTATTTTGTAAAAGTCAAGATGACATGTTCTAAAATAACTTAATCAAGTGGCGGGCTTATTTTTGGGGTCGTGCTGGACCGTCTGGCCCAATTCAAAAAGGCCCAACTACAGCTCTTTTGGGCAATCTCAGAAGCCCACTAATTTTAAATTTTTATTTTATAAAAAAATTTCAGAATATTCCATTAATAAACATTAAAAAAGAACAAAAGAAAGAAAGAGTTTTAAATTTTTTATTAATAAAAAATTAATTATTAATTAAAAAATAATAATAATAATAAAAAATGAATGACTTAAATTACTTGTTTACTTGTGCACTAATCATGCCCGCCTTCCGAAAGCTGTTTCCCCTTTGTGCTTTTGCCTGTCAAGAAGTTCATCTTTTCTTTTCCGCAGTACGCTTTGCTGAATATGCTTTACTTCCTATTTTATGTTTAAAGCTTTCTTCTTTGTTCAAAAGGGTTTCATGTTCTAGAATGGGAATGTCGTTTCTTAGTGGGGAAGTAAAAACCCCTGCATGAAGTCTCGTAGACATTGGGGGTGACTTTCAGCTCCTGAAACACGCGAGAGCCTGTGGTTTGTAAGTTTAACAGGTTTTGGCACCGGGAGAGATTGTTCTTTTACGATTATACCCTCAAGTATCTTGTCTTATTTATTGCCCGCCTTCTTCATCTTCGAGAGTCACTCGAATTCCGAAGCAGAGATCATCGGTCTTGAGCTTCAGCCATGGCGGTGCTTTCTGTTTTTTATTTATTCTTCGTCCTTGTTAACTTCTTACTTGGTCCAAATTGTGCTAGTAAGTTTCTGATATTTTTGTGTTTAACTAAAACGCTGAACTCTTTGGAAAGTGAAAGAAAAGAAACAGGGCAAGTTTAGGGCTTTACAATTACGAAACTCTTTGTCGGTTTTGCAGGCTCAGAACCCTTCTTGGGCGTAAACTATGGCCAATTGGCGGACAACCTCCCAGCACCGTCAGATACCGTAAAGCTACTTCAATCCACCTCAATTCAGAAGATCCGATTATACGTGCCCGACGCTGCCTTGATCAAAGCATTGACCAATACCGGTATCGATATCGTTGTCGGAGCTGCAAACGGGGAAATTCTAGATTTAGCCTCGGATCCCAATGCTGCTAAAGCCTGGATCAACACCAATGTAGTTCCTTACTACCCAGCAAGTAATATCGTCCTTATAATGGTTGGTAACGAAATCTCTAACGACGATAATTTCAAAAAGCAGCTTTTGCCAGCGATGAAAAATATGCAAAATGCCCTGAATTCTGTCTCTTTGGGGGGTAAAATTAAGGTTTCGACCGTACATTCAATGGCTGTGCTTGGCCTGTCTGAACCCCCTTCTACAGGAACCTTTCAAGCCGGCCTTATGGATGTTATGAAAGGTTACCTTGCCTTTAATAATGCAACTGGTTCGCCATTCGCTGTTAATCCGTACCCGTACTTCGCCTACAAGAGTGATACCAGGCCCGATACTTCAGCTTTTTGTTTGTTTCAACCCAATTCAGGGCGATATGATCCAAATACTAAGATCAAATACATGAACATGTTTGATGCTCAGGTCAGTTAAAAAATTTCTTAAGAATTCGTGGCTCTCTCTGTATGTTCTTACAAGTCTATCAATAATTTGTAGGTGGATGCAGTTCGTTCTGCTTTGAATTCTTTGGGTTATAAGAATGTCGATATTGTGGTTGCTGAGACTGGATGGCCGTACAAAGGAGACAACCAAGAAGTAGGGCCAAGTTACGACAATGCGAAGGCTTACAACGGTGGTTTGATAGCCCATCTTCGGTCGAAGGTGGGGACTCCATTGATGCCGGGAAAATCAGTTGATACTTATCTGTTTGCATTATATGACGAGAATTTGAAACCAGGGCAAAGTTCTGAGAGATCGTTTGGTCTGTTCAAGCCCGATGGCACGGCAATTTACGACGTTGGCCTCTTGAAAAGCAGCCAGGTGAGAATTTTATTTTACGTAGCATTCCCTTGGCTTTGCCAAATATAACTAGAAACTCATGGTCTAAGCTTTGGTAATTATAATAACTGATTACAGGGAACCAACGGAAGTTGGTGTGTGCCAAAGTCGGGCGTATCAGATGCCCAGCTCCAGGCAAATCTGGATTACGCTTGCGGTAAAGGGATTGATTGCGGTCCAATTCGGCCAGGTGGGGCTTGCTTTGAGCCCAACACACTAGCATCGCATGCTGCATATGCCATGAATCTTCTGTATCAAACCAATGGAAGGAACGCATGGGATTGTGACTTTTCAGCAACAGCCACCATTTCATCCAAAAATCCCAGTAAGTTTTCTCTAATTAACATCCATTTCTGTTCTCTCATTCCTTCACCATTTATTCCATGGTCGATGCTTAATAACTCTTCGTGCCCTGCAGGCTATAATGGTTGCACTTACCCCGGTAGCGGTAGGCAATAGAATGATGCAAAATAATGCTTGTGGTTTGATTAATGGAATTTGGGTTGTACTGTACACTGGTTTGAATTTTCCATGGAGTAATGCAAAGATCTCTTTTACTTGTTACAAGTGAGCAAACAATCTTGTTATTCAAAACTACGTCGTTCATTTCGAAGCACAGAAAGAAATAATGAAACCGAAACCTGGCACGTCCAGCGGATATCGTATTGCTTTTGAGTTTAAATTAAACAGAACAGACTTCCGATTTCCACTCGCTCAAATATATCAGTTCGTTATGGTACTAGCCAGAGGAAGGTGAAACCTGGAACGTAAAATATGAATGATCTTGAAAGCTAATAATTAAAAAGAAAACAGGACGAGTCCGATAGAAGGAGCGGAAGGAAAAGTCCGATGGGGTCGAGAGAACGGGATAGAGAACGAGAGATGCTGATCCCAGTTTCCGGAAAATCTGAAAATGGAGTTCCGAAAACTCCAACTGCTTCGTCATCGCCTCTTCGTCATTCCCACCATCTTTCCGGCCGTGAGGTGATCTCCTTGCGATTAATATTTCCTTGTTGTGATCCATCGTTACGTGTCTGTAACATTGATCCTTTTGATCTCTAGGCATTTTCTAAAGTCATCCGCAGCTGGGCTTCGAAAAAGTTCATGACAGGATGGTCGGTAATCCTTTATCTTCAATTAAATTAAACCATCACCCTGGCATAATAGAATATATATAGAATCTTGCATTCTTTGCAGTGTCATTCTTCTTCCATTAGCCATTACGTTCTACACCACTTGGGTTTTCATTCATTTTGTGGATGGTTTCTTCTCCCCAATCTATGATCAGCTAGGGATCAATGTTTTTGGTGAGTTCAGTGAAGTTGACCTTTAAGGTAATTATGAAAGAAAATCATTCTGCTGACTTACATACAAGCATATGTAATCCGGATGCAGGCCTTGGATTTGCTACTTCCATCACCTTCATATTTTTAGTAGGCATTTTCATGTCATCATGGTTAGGTGCTTCAGTTCTCACTCTTGGAGAATTGTTCATAAAGAAAATGCCACTCGTTAGCTACATCTATTCCGCTTCAAAGCAAATAAGTAGAGCAATTAGACCCGGTTAGTACTTCACTGAGTCTAACATATATATGCATTTGACATTCATTTTCTTCCGTGATCCGAAACTCGAAACTTAAAAGCCGTATGTACTACTGACTGCAGATCAAAATTCTCACGCCTTCAAGGAAGTGGCCATCATAAGGCACCCTCGAATCGGAGAATATGCATTTGGATTCATCACATCTGCAGTTGTTCTTCAAACAAGCGTTGGTGAAGAAGAGCTCTACTGTGTTTACGTACCCTCCAACCATCTCTACATTGGAGATATATTTCTAGTCAGTTCAAGTGATATCGTGAGACCCAATTTGTCAGTCCGAGAAGGAATTGGTAAGATATTTTCATACTGAAACTGACAACAGCCATGCATATACATGTATCCTTAATTTCCATGATGGGTTGCAGAAATTGTCATATCCGGGGGAATGTCAATGCCTAAGGTATTAGCTGCAGTGGATCCGCAAGCCAGTCCACCGACAAGAATCGGCAAATTTGCACCACCGAATGTGTAATATCTGATTGGTTACCTGCTTTTAAAGTTATCTTCCAAGGGCAATCAATAAGCAAGTTGTACAGAGTTAGTTTCTGCAACTCTGGTTGGTAGACAGACAATGGCTTTAGGAAAAAATATTATCTTGGTTCATCAGTTTCAGAGAATTGTAATGAGATGGAAAGATTCTTTTTCTTTGCATATTAT
Organism: Xylocarpus granatum; assembly: GCA_019650275.1. Lineage (NCBI taxonomy): Eukaryota > Viridiplantae > Streptophyta > Magnoliopsida > Sapindales > Meliaceae > Xylocarpus > Xylocarpus granatum. The sequence goes on from BNST01000721.1 coordinate 176,683, forward strand.
AAATAATTTTTTATATTAAAATAAAAATAAAAATAAAAATTAAATTAAATTATTTAATTAATACATATTTTAATAATTTAATTACATTTAATTATTTTAACGTAACGGCCTTACATAATAGTTAATGACTGGGCCAGCTATGACAAGCCCAATATACAACCCTCGTTACGCTTGCAGCTAGGGAAGAACATTTGTCCTTGAGGATGGAGACTACTGACTCGAACAATGAACTGTCTGTGTTTCTTGATTCTGGTATTTACCGATTCCCGAATTCTAATGTGGTTTTCATAGACCCGGTTCGTGTCCTCAACCGATCCTATGCCCGTTTCAGGGTTTCTCCCCGTGCGTACTACTCTCGTTTCTTCCAAACCAAAGATGCCGATCAAGAAATTGAGGTTTGTTCAAATTCAAAAAAGCGAAAACGGAGGCAGAGAAAAACTCACATTCTCAACGAAAGAGAACGAGCTGCTGACCAACGTCATCAGGTAATAGTCTATCAATATACTTCTTCCCGCCAATTTTGATATTAACAATGTTGATTTGGTTGGTGTGTTTGTTGCAGGAAGTGAAACCCTTTTTATTGAAGGCACACGAAGCTCTATTAGCTTCCCCTGATCTTTTAACAGCTATGGGCAAATTAAACAAAGATTTGGGTTCTTCAGAAGTATCTGGTGTTGAGCAATCGTTTATTGAGCTTGGAAGGGTGTGGCAAGCGCCTATGTATGAGATAACTCTCAATTTTAATCAATGTAATAAACTGTGCAATTTTATTAATTGCTTTGTGTATAAGTGTATATGGGTGATAGTATACTATGGGATATTGGACTGATATGAAAAATTATGATGACACTTTGTGCTGCTCATTCTGTAGAAGTTGTTTGCTCTTTAGGTTATTTTTGTCTTATGAAGTTTCTGTAATTTTTTCCATGGTAAAGGTTCATTTGAATAGACATGGGTTTTAGATTATTGAATCCTTTTGTCATTGCTTTGATAGGTTCCCTAATTGATCAATGCCATGAACAAAGAGTGTTTCCTTTGTATAATAACTTGGTTGCCAATGGGACTGGTGATGATGTGGAAGCTGAAATTCTAGAGAGAAGATATATATTACCAAGAGAAAGTTCCTTCTTCATGGTATTTATACTATATATATAATTGTTATTCAAAAGAAATTTGATATGTGTTAGATCTTGTTGCAGTTATTGTTGTTCACCTAATGTTTAATGTAAAAAATAAGTGTCTTACAAGCTTTTATATGTTGTCTTTTGTCACGAGGAAGTCTGATCTGGGGCAGATTCACAACCTTATTCCTGGTAACTATTGCATGTGAGCTTTAATTGTATTTGTTAAGTTTGTTGCCATTTGTCTCAGTAGTTTATTCTTTTACTTGGAAAATCTCTGGCTCCATGGGGATGCAGCTCCTCTTAAGTTATCTCTTGATTATCAGTATCAATTATAGTGATTGGATGTTAAACACAATTTTAAATTTAAACCATCTCCAGTTTGTTCATGATGTGCCTCACCAGACTGTTCTACTTTTGTGAACTCAGCAGCATTATCTATTTAACTTTATGATTCAGAGCTTCTCTGCAGTCTCTTATAGATTTCAATTAGTGGCTAGAAAAAGTATTAACAATTTCTCTCTCTTGTGCGCTTGCAGCTGAGTGTGAGTGTCGCTTCAATCTTATAGTCATCGATCCTCCTTGGGAAAATGGAAGTGCTCGTCAAAAGTCACTGTACTAAATCATATTCTTTACTAAATGAATACTTTCTACTTTTTGATGTCTCAAGTTTTTGCCAATAACTCATTTATGAATTTTCTTCTTATACATTTTCATATCTAGATCTTCCATGACAAAACATTAAGGCACTTCCATTCACACAGCAATTATAATCTTTTACATTTCTTTTGAAGTCAGATTGGAAGTAATATTAGGTTAGAGATACTATCTTGCGAACATTGACTGGAATAATTACGTGGATTTTGTTTTCCTTTGATCCCTGTAGGTACCCTACTTTGCCAAATAGGTACTTCTTATCCCTTCCAATTAAGCAACTTACTCACACAGAAGGAGCACTTGTGGCCTTATGGATGACCAATCGTAAGAAACTGCACAATTTTGTTGAGAAAGAGCTATTTCCTGCTTGGGGAGTTGAATATTTGGCTACTTTTTACTGGTTGAAGGTGATCTTTGCCCTTCCTCTCTCTCTTCTTCTCTGGTTCTAAACTAGTAACAATTCTTAAACTATCATAACAATCATCCAAGTAATCATATTTTGCAGGTGAAGCCAGATGGCTCACTTATTAGTGATTTTGACCTCTTTCATCATAGACCTTATGAATACCTTCTTCTGGGCTACTGTTCTGGGGTGGTGAGTCAACATAGTGGTAACACCCATAGCTTTAATTCTTAGTGGTTTGTGTATATATGACTTTTTGTTGATGGTATATTTTGTTCCTTATGCCCTGCATCATGTTGCAGGTTGCCAACTCCAAACACCAATTAGGACTTAAAGCTGTAAAAACTAATCAAACCATCATAAGCATTCCAGGAGATTACTCAAGGAAGCCTCCTATTGGAGGTATATTTTTCTGACATTATTAATTGGAGAAAAAAATTGCTTGTCGTTTCTTTTTTGACTTTTTTTTTCTGATCATTTTATATTATTCACTACACATGCCGATACACATGTTTAGTATATCAACCATTAACAATTCTCTATCAGGATTATGTTGCTCTTGTTTGCTTATTATCTCTGTATTTTCTGATATCTTTTGCATTTTTTTTGGCTTCTTTATCATATGATTTCTCAGAAATAAGGCGTAGATATTCCCCTTTGTCCAAGCAGCATTTTTATTTTGATGCTGAAATAGTTTTTGTTACTATTTTTTGACTTTTGAATAAACAATTACCTTTGGACAAAGTTTGTATTTTGTAACTTCGCTGATGATTCCTCGTTATTATAGAGTTGCTTCTGGAGAACGTTCCTGGATTTAAACCTGCTCGATGTATCGAGCTATTTGCCAGAGAAATGACAGCTGGATGGTTTTCTTGGGGGAATGAACCTCTTCACTTTCAAGAATTGAGATACTTTCTTGGAGATAATTAACATATCCAAATGAAGTTTTTTTTATCTTTTACTTTTTCTTTGGGTAGCTGTGATTCCTCTTTTCGAAGAGATGTTGGTTGACTATAATTTTTCAGTTCAGCTGATCACGAGATTCAAAGGTATAGATGGTAGTTGAGATCAAGGCGAATGAGTAGCATAATATTTGTACCCGTAGGATAGGAAACAGTTAAAGGTCATTCTGATTCTCTGTCAAGAGTCAAGATAGATAAATCCTTTTTGACCCATTTATTCCAAGGAATTCCCTACTAAATCGGCATACTTTTCTTCGGCTGCTTGGTTAAAGACCAGAGAAATTTCGGCATGTAACATTTCAAATTCTGATTTTCGTGGGAAGCTCCATCATTGCTTGAATGAGATTCCTGCCTTGGTAATTTTTAGCATACCTGGAGTTGCACGGCCTTGACCATCTATTTTCATTCCTTTTCTTGATGCCGCCATGTTGACCAAGTGAAATGTCTATGCAAGAAGTGGGTGCAAGTAGATGGCTGCTAGCTAGCCTTTGTTCCCTGCTCTTATGGTAACGTGGTTTCTGCATTGCCCGTCGTGACCTAGTATGGTGGTGAGTATTCCAGTCTGTCACGCAGGCAACCAGAATTCGATCCCGGACAGTGACGTAGATTAAACAAGTTTTTAATATTTGTTTTTATACACTGGGAAATATAATTACAAAATAATCATATTTAATCAATGGGTCCGGTTCGGTCAATGTTTAGTGTAATCATATTTGATGGGTCCGGTTCGGACAGTGTGGTCATGGCTCGTGACCAAGTACATGAACACACGCTGTATAACACGGATAAACTAACAGTGTTACCTGCACATGGATCAACAGATACACATCAGGGCGACGATCCTCTCAACTTTACATCAATCATTCGTTGTGAATGTGATACAGGCAATCGTAGAGAACCCACCAAAAAGCTTTGTATAATTGACTGTGCACCTGGAAACAGGCGACTTCTTTTCTGTTTTCTCCTTGCAAACCTGAAAGATTCTTCTACGCTTCCAGCGAAGGGGAAAGCGTATTCCTCGTGAGCATTTTGCTTCTCTGTTTTTCTCTCTTTTGGGTTTAAATCGCCTGCGTCGCAACCCACTAGAAGAAAGGCTTTTAAGTTTAGGAGTGGGGGAGAGAGAGAGAGAGACATAAACACAGAGTGGGTTTGTCGGAAAATGACGTCAGATGGGGTGACATCGATGTCGGCAGCTCGGAGAAAGCCAACGTGGAGGGAAAGAGAGAACAACAGGAGGAGAGAAAGAAGGAGAAGAGCTATAGCAGCTAAAATATACGCAGGGTTAAGGGCTCAGGGTAATTACAATTTGCCCAAACACTGTGACAATAATGAAGTCTTGAAGGCACTTTGTTCGGAGGCTGGATGGGTTGTGGAAGAAGACGGCACCACTTATCGCAAAGTAGAGTTCTCTTTCTTCACTTTTTAATTTACATTTACTAGTTAGTATGGGATAGATCTGTAGAGTCTGCTAGCAGTTTTTGCTCTTTTTGGATGATAATTTTGACTAGATTTATGGGTTATGGTCTGTGAAATAAATGGACTAGTTAATAGGAATAATTTTTTTTTAGGGAATCCTTCATGTTTTTCTATTTATTTCTCGTAGATATGATTTTTTGGGGAAAACCTTGAAAGTCTTAATCTAGTTTTCTGGGTTTTAGCTCTACTGCTAACTAGTTAGTTTCTTTTAGATTAGCAACGCATGAACTAGCAATCTTTCCTTTATAAGGAAATGTTCCGAGCTTAGATTGCAATTGCAGAAGCTTTGTGAATTAGTCTGATGAACTTCATTGACTAATGGAATATAATTCAACATTGTCTTGATACTTGAGTAATCCTTTTTTGATGATTACCATCATGTCATGACTAATTACTATAAATTATCCAGGGAATGAAGCCTCCTCCGATGGATATAGCAAGCACTTCAACCAGGATCACCCCTTACTCTTCACAAAATCCAAGTCCATTATCTTCATCCTTTCCAAGCCCAGTTCCGTCGTATCCAGCTAGCCCTACTCGCGGTGATGCCAATAATTCATCTAGCCTCCTTCCATTCATCCGAAGTGCAATCCCTTCGTCACTTCCCCCTCTCCGGATCTCAAACAGTGCCCCTGTTACTCCACCCCTATCGTCCCCAACCAAAAGTAAACCAATTCCAAACTGGGATTCCATTGCCAAAGAATCCATATCTGCCTTCAATTACCCTTTCTATGCTATTTCTGCCCCAGCTAGTCCAATTCACCGTCAGCTGTATGCTCCAGCCACTACTATACATGAATGTGATGAATCTGATACATCAACTGTTGATTCTGGTCAATGGATAAGCTTCCAAAAATTTGCACCATCCGCATCTGGTATGCCAACCTCTCCAACCTTTAATCTTGTAAGACCAGTGGGTGTGGTTCAACAAGGTTTTACCAATGCTGCTCTCAAAGAGAAGGGGCGAGGTCCTGAGTTTCAGTTTGAGAGTGTGCCAGTGAAGGCATGGGAAGGGGAGAAGATTCATGATGTCGGAATGGAGGATCTGGACCTCTCACTTGGATTTGGGAAGACTCAGAATTAAGTTGAGTAAGGCCAGCGGCAGGGCGTCATGTTGGTATGAAAGATCAGAAAAATGTGATCCTTTGGTTGGTTTTCGTTCGTGCAGCTGGGAATTGAAGAGCACATTTCTGCTACTTTCACTTCAGCGTGTTCACCGGGCTTCACATATTTTGAATAGAACCTGGTTCCTCGGAGGAGTCAAATCTTCATCCCCAATATTGTTGATGTCTATTTATCTTATTTTTTCGTTTCCCGTTTGATGCTTACATTTCCTTAATCGGATTGTTTTGGAATTCAGATGTTTTCTTAAGCATTACATGTAGATACTTGTGTGATTGTTGCTATCCAGTTATCTTCTTTGTAGAATTTGCCAAATCCTTACCAGTCAACCATTTTTACAGATGTCTTTGAATTGTCGTTGGAAAGAAAAAGAAATTTCTTGTTGCGCAGTTATGAGTTTCATAAATTAAAACCTCCCCCACCCATCATCAGCTGTAATGCAGCCTCAGCGCAAGGTGCTTATTGAAGCATCATTTGATCTGTGTTTGCTATCAAATCAGATTTCCGACAAATACATGTTCACTTGCAGACATATCAAATCCTATAGCGAAGAAAATGGAATGAACAAAATTGAATTATTGGGGTTTTAAATTATAGAATTGTTATTAGCAAAAGCTACTTTCGTTTGTCTAGATGGAGAGGTTCTGGTCCTATCCATATCTTTTGGAAGACTTTTATTTTGCTGTCGACTGGGCCATGGAGCTTCTGTCAACAGGGCATGCTTTTGTGTTCTGTAATAATTGTCCTACAGCAAGAATGTTCATTTGATTCTCAATTCATTTACCATTGAGCCAGATGGCCCCTCGTTGAATGTCATTCCTCGTCAACAACTAGATAGAAAAATAAGCACAGGAAATAAAAACTGAAATCAGCAGGAATTTTCCACAAAAATTAAATTTTATTACAAGATGGTGTAGTTAATGAGTAACAGCAAATTTACATGTCGCCTGACAAGAGTCTCTTATCAATACCCTTGTAACTTGAACAAGATGCAAGAAGCTTGCAGAGGAAGAATTCTTCACTGAAACATGTGCGATCAAACATCATAAAAAGAACTCTCCATTGCCAGATGACTTCAATATTTGGTTAGGGAAATGAATGCATTGGAAGCCTCTCTGCATTAGATCCTTGCTGATGAATTCTGCTTTCGGTGTCTTGACAGGTACTTGACATGCATAATGAAGTCCATTTCTCACTGGAACACGGTTCACAAAGCTCTAACAATAGTTGCTAAAAGAACCGAACTGCTGCTGAGGCTGTAAAAGGAAAGCAAATCAAGTTGAACGCAAAATTCCAACTTGTTATTTGTCTTACAAAGTTCTTTTTGTCCAAACAAAATACAACTTCTTGTTATTTGTCTTACAAAGTCATATTTTCTTCTCTCCCTATGAGAAACTGAATCCGACATTTAAACTATACTCGATGATGAAGTAGGAATCTCAGCTAATAAATACCAACCATGTACATGTTACAATCTTGAGTACTCAAATCAAATCTGTTAATTCCAGAGATAGGTCTTGAATAATACATCTGAAGGAAATACATGAGATGCAGCCATTTGAATGCCTCACCCTAAAAGCACAAGTGGCTTAGCTTGCCATGGTCATGGGTTTATACATAGGAGCCTGCAGGAATCGATGCCTTGACCTAAATAACTACCTTCAGCATCTGTTTAGCATTCTCCACGACTGCCCGAAGCTTTGGCTCAGATAACAATAGGCTACCATTTACTTTCAATGACAGCAACTTCTTCTCTGTAAACTGTGCAATGGATGATATGTCGAAATTGTCAAAGCTTCCTGCCAAAAGAATCCAGCAATAACAATTCATTAAATCAGTGGAAAGAAGACGCAAACACTTTTAAAAGATTAGCTTCTCGTAAGTAAAGGGATTGGAGACGAACAAACCTGAATATGTCTCTCTTGTTAATAATTGCTGGCCAGCTGAGTTCTGCTAATGCTTGTGAAAAGACAAGCAGCTCAAACAGCTTCCTGTCGTCATAAACCGGAACACCCCACTCTTCATCATGGAAAGAAATATAAAGTGGATCTATTAAGTATCAGAGAAAGAAGCTATAGTGAGTACTAATTTGGTGTGAATCACCACCTCAATGTCTAAATGATTTGTATTTTACAAGTTTCAAATAAAAAGTCAGTTGAAAATTTTAAATTAGTGGTCACTGAGTTTTGTTAAAATCCACCGATTATCTTTGGCTGAAGAAGCATCAACTTTCAAGAAATCCCATTTAATGTTCAAAATGAAACTTGAACTATCTAAATTCAAATGACCACTCTTCTGTTCTGGCCTAGGATAAATCCCATTACAGTGGCATTATGCTCATATAATCAGCACATGCTTTGCATGGCCTCCGATTGCTGAAACCCTGTTCACCTACCTAGGAGAAATTAAGGATTTCCACTACCAAAACAAAAAATGAAAACATCTGAAAGTCTTAATTAACACGTCCAAGTTTATCCAGTATAGACCACAAGCACATAGCGTGGTTCAGGAATTCCCCTTCAAGCCATAATTTAAGTTTCCATATTTAATAAACTTTAAATGAACCGACATGTCAGCACAAACAACCAAAATACAAGTACAACCATTTTTAATTGAAAGCAGACAAACACCTAAGATTAATGCAATAAACACATCCTCCTAACTGTCAAAAAGAGAAAGCAACTTGAATTTCTACGAAGAAAAGGCATATCGTTGCACAATTAAAGAGTTAAACTCTTAATATCGATGCCTTTTTATGCATTTCCAGTAAGTAGTTATAATTGCATTGAAAGCCTTCAAATTTATTTCGGCAAATTTTTAGAAAACAAATACAATTCACTTACCGGAGTTGGGTGTGATCCAATCGGCCTGGAAATTATTGGCGAAGTTTCTCTAATTTCGCAGCTAGCATCAGGAACAATTTTCATGCTCTTCACATTCTTGCGCTTCACTGTTACAGTCCTTTTAGAACTCTCCATTTTTTTGGCTGGAGAAGCACTCGAAGAGGAAGAATCCGAGGAACATGAGCTGTCCACCGAACCATTCTTCCTAATAAACTGGTTCCGGAATTTTTGGAGAAGGTTTTATCGGTCTCTGTGGCTTCTTTGGAACCCAGTCGGTCCCATGATAGCCCGCTGTTGGAAAACCGGCCTAACCAATGATTGAACGTTAGCAGCCATAGAAATTTGCATAAAGACTGTAACTGCTAGAAATGAGAGGTGATCTGAGTTTGAATACAGCTGAAAACGGCCACACCTAAATTTAAATTACGAGTATAGGTACTAGCGTAGCGGAATTTTCAAAATGATAAGTGGTTACGAGTGCCCTCACTATGGGGGAATATTGCACAGGAATTTGGGCGAGATCAGGGTTCCATGAGCAGAAAAATACGAGAACAGAGGAGGTTGGGAGAGTGCAGAGGGCGCAAAATGTCGTTGCAACGGTCAGGATTTCGGAGGTTTAAAATCGGAAGCCTGTTACGATCAAGGCAACCGGTTGCAGCCGGTGATTGTACCCGCGTGTCGGTGTTCTTTCATTGTTAGGAGAAATGGAAAGAAATGAAATAGTTGCCCACACCGTTCATGCCTGTAAAATTAATTAAATAAGATGATTTTATTAAAATTATTTATAATAATAAAATAAAATTAGTTAATTAATAAAATATTTTTTTTACTTATTAATAATAAATAAAAAATTATAAATAATTTATTATAATAATTAAATGATGCAATAAAATTATTTTAAAATTATATAAATTAATAATAAGACAACTTCCTTGTAGTTAACCATGGAACTCGCGCCAGCTTCCTTGTCGTCAACACCAACGAGGCGTCGGCAGCAAGAGAAAAAACTCCTCCGTTCATCCAACCTTCCTCTGGTTGACGTCTCAGCTGTGTCACCCAGCGATGACATGACTCTCTTTTCTGCCATTGTAGAGGAGAGTCTTAAGTCCTTAAAAGTCTATTCTTGTTGAGTTAGGCAAGCCAAAGGCTCTCCTCTCCTCATCAGACTACTTGTTTTGTACCCAAGCATTCCAAGTATGCGATGAACTCTCCGTCCATTTCTTCCTTTTCGTTCTCGATGTAGAAGGCGAGTTTGTTAATCTTCCTGAACCGATTAAGATCCCGGGTTGCTCCCCTGTACGACCCGGAGACTGGATGGACCCTGTCTGGAACAGGAAGATTGATGAGTATAAATTATTTTTACTTCACGTTCTTGCAGCTTAAAGCAATAAGAGAACACCCTTTCTACTTACAAATTCCAACGCCACCAATTTATCCGATCGGTCCATTGATCAAGCAAGACGAAACGCCTGACTGTATCAGATGAACAGTGTCTGGCTTGGCTGTCTGATTCATTTCTCTTCGTAATATTAGGTAGTGGTGGCACTTTGACAACCGAGCTACTCACTGAAATGGCGTGGGGTCTAGAACTGAGTCAACAGAGATTCATATCGGTAGTACGCAATCCTAGCGATGGCAGTGCCTCGGCGACATATTATAACGTGGGAAGTGACGTTAACGATCCAAAAGCATATTTGCCAGAAGGGTTTTTGGACAGAACTCAAGGAAAGGGGATGGTGTTGAAATCGTGGGATGCACAAGTGGAAATACTCCGCCATCCATTGATAGGTGGTTTTTTTTTATCTCACTGTGGATGGAACTCGACGTTGGAGGTCATAGCCCACGGCGTGCCAATGATCGCATGGCCGCGAATGAATTCTACGTTGCTAACTGAGGAGGAGACAGGGGTGGCCGTGAGGTTGGTAATGGAGCTCAAAAACAGTGCTTCCAGGGCATTGAATAATGGTGGATCTTCTCATGACTCGCTTTCTCGCATCGTCCATCAATGGAAAGCCGAGCATAAACTGTAATGCAAATCTATATCTCACAAAGGAAAGGGCATTTTCCAAACCTTTCGGACATGAGCTTGGAACTAACTCAATAATTCTTGAAGTAAATGTTTAAACTGACACCGACATCCTTAAATTCATTAGACTTGTCTTTGTGTCTGGTTCATCTCCCTTTAGAAATTTATTCAATATATATACCCACGTGAGTTTTATGTAATCATGAATTTGATAACTTCTGATTAAAATATAATTTTTTACTAAATTTTAATGGCAAAATTAGGAGTAATTGGGAGAGTTTAAGAAAATATTAAGATAAATGGATAACTAAGGTGGTCCCACCATAGGAGACTGTTGAGTTGAGATCTAGGACGTCCATTTTCCATCCAACGGTTGATTCTTGTTCCCTGATTCATCCAGAATGTCAGCTCTCCAGGTGGCCTATTTTAAACAAACGTCCACCCAAATCCGCAGCCGTCGTGAGAGAGACGGATGCTCCTCTTATATCTACAGTACAGTCTTTGATCTTCCTTGCTCAAATTCGGATACACCACCACAGAATGGCCCATTGACTGTGAGATTCAAGGTTTGAATATAAACAAATGGAGTCCGAGCTGAAAGAACTCAATTCCAAGCCAGTTAAGTCGACCTCTACCGGCGATGGCTCAACAAATGACGACCGTCCTCTTCTCAAACCCGACCTTCAGGAACTGGAGAAGAAATTCGCTCCTTACGTGCGCAACGACGTGTACGGCATCATGGGACGTGGCAAACTACCGTTGACGGAGAAGGTTCTGATCGGTTTCGCTCTGGTCACGCTGGTTCCGATTCGCGTGGTTTTGGCGATGAGCATTTTGGTAATGTACTATTTAATTTGTCGCATTTGCACGCTTTTCTCTGCACCGAATCGAGACGAGGAGCAGGAGGATTACGCTCACATGGGCGGGTGGAGAAGGGCCGTTATTGTGGTGAGTGGGAGATTTTTGTCTAGGGTTATGCTTTTCGTGCTTGGCTTTTATTGGATTAGCGAAACATATCGGATTCTCGATAGTCAGGAGAAGTCATCTTCCACTGAGGTAATATTGATAACGATTCTTCTCCTTCTTTTGGGTTTTAAGGAAGCTTAGCTGCTGTTAAATGGTTTAAAAATTTCTAGGCAATAGACGAGAGTGTAGTGACTGTGTGTTTCCTTGTTGAACAGAATGAGGTCAAAGAGCAATCAGAAGAACCTGGAAGACCTGGGGCGATTATATCTAATCATGTCTCATATTTGGACATTTTGTATCACATGTCTTCTTCTTTTCCAAGCTTTGTTGCCAAGGTTTTCGAACTTATCAAACTTACTTGTTGTGATGGGTTCTGTTAGTGATAGTTTATGCTTCTATGAATTTTAGCGTTTCCTCTGACTTGTTCCTGTTTCCATTTTCTCAATTTGATTTTGATTTGTTGATGAAGAGATCAGTTGCTAAACTTCCTCTGGTTGGTCTCATCAGGTTAGTTCACTTCATACTAACATTGTCAAATTTTACCTATTTGCAAGTTTAAAGGAAGTTTTGGTGGTATTGGCAAGATTTATGTTAACATTATTGGAATGTAATTATCTATTATTTCCTCTTTTATTCATTAAAAGAAAGAAAACACTTTGTTTGTACATTTTCTTATTACTTTGTTGTGTTCCTTCTAATGTCGACTTCTTGCTGTAGTTGTACATTGTATATTTTGGAGGGTTTTAATTCTCATGTCTTCTTTTTGCAGCAAGTGCCTTGGTTGTGTCTTTGTTCAGCGGGAGTCTAAATCATCTGATTTCAAGGGTGTTTCAGGTAGATATAAGTTATTAATATTTATGTTTCTGTACCTTTAGTTCGAAATGGTATTTGGTTCAATTGCATTTGTCACCAGGTTTCTTAGTATTTGATTTGGGGTTGGCAAGATTATGGAAACCTGTTTGGCTTGCTTTACCATGCATTTTTGCCCTGTAACTCATTCATCCCCAGATCAGTGCGGCATTGGATTGTTAAAGGACAGAATGATGCTCAGTACTTGAGCAGGGAATCTCCATTAGCTTCACAATGCTACCTAAATAGAAAAATAAGTTGTGAATGGCAAGACAAAATTAAGTTCACCAGTGTTTACCATGTCATATTTTTCTCCTCTGTTGGAGCACTCTGGCTGTAATCATGCTCAAGCGTGCCCAAGCCATGTCTGTGTAGCGCATGGATTTCCTGAAAGTAATTATTAGCTACTTGCATTGGCTCTGCTGTAGAGTGGTCCATATGCCCAAAGTATTGTTTTCCTTTTAAGCACGACTGTAGAATCACTTTCCGTTTCTAACAGGTGTTGTGACTGAAAGAGTTCGAAAAGCACATCAGGATAAGCCTGCTCCTGTTATGTTGCTTTTTCCAGGTTGTTCTTTCTGGTTCCTATTTAGACATTGTTCTCTCCATTCTTTTGCTTTAATCTGCATTTTACACAAATTGCTACTTTGATGTAATATAAGCAAAAAAATATTGTAGTTAGTACCCCTAAACTGACAATAGAATTATTTAGATGTATAGGTTGTGTTGATAACACATAATACTTTTTATATTACCCTAAAGGAACCTGAATTTGATGTGCGGCTTTGTAATGATTCAAGATGTTGTTGAAAAGCTTTATCTGCAACTCTACTATCTCTATTGTTCTTTTCTTTTATATTTACAAATCCTTAGGTAATGCTGGTTCTAAATCCATTGATTTTAAATTGACTGGAGTTCAATAAAAATAATGCCTCAGCAAATGGATATTCTCTGTGATGATCTCATCTGCACTTTTATATGCATGGATTGCCTGGCTTCATAACAGTTGCTGATTTCATCATCAATTTCACCACAGAAGGTACAACTACAAATGGTGACTTTCTCCTTCTGTTCAAGACTGGTGCATTTTTGGCGAGAGCTCCAGTGCTTCCCGTGATTCTTAGGTATCCTTACCAGAGATTCAGTTCTGCCTGGGATTCGATATCTGGGGTAAAGTTTCTCGAGAAAGTTGTACATTCATGGGTTTTAATATTTGTACAATATAGGTTTTATTGTTCTCTCATATATTAACTCTTGGGTAAGTGAAGTTGAAATGTCAGATGCAAGAAAAGTCACCGAACATGTTTCTGTCTTCCTCCTAGGAAACCACAGTGCAAAAGCTCTAGAATTTCATTATCTTAGTCATTAGGTAGTGCCTTGGCATATAGGAATCATATATACCTGGTTGATTGGGTACTGCCTCTAGAATTGTTGACTTAAGAATGGATATTGGATTTTGCATGATATAGTTTCACAAGTGAAGGTAGAATTAATTTTTGAATTTTCAGGTACGAAGAGTATTGGAAAACAATTTTCTTCTTTTGTATAGTCAGTAGATTATTTGTTAAAGTGATGATGACAACAGTTGAGAAGGCTCATTATGCAACTGAGCCTATATTCTTGGGCCTAATTATTTGTCCTTGGATTTAGATGGTCAAACCATAAACAAGTTGTCAATATGATATTTTCATTTGCAGGCACGCCATGTCATTTTTCTTCTCTGTCAATTTGTAAATTACATAGAGGTGACTAAGTTACCTGTGTACTACCCCTCACAGCAAGAGAAGGATGACCCAAAACAATATGCTGAAAACGTTAGAAGGTTGATGGCTCGTGAGGTATACATTTCCTGTAATATTGTTGAAACATATCTTTTGAAGGCTGTTGACAATCTGAATACGTTGGAAGAGTGATGAATCTAAAAGGGTCACATGCACCATATGAAGGTCAATTTGTCGGAGCTAATAACTTTGTTGCTTTGAATAACTCAATTGGAAACTTGTGATTTGACTTTGTTGTTGGGGCCTTATTGGGAATTTTCTGTCAAAAGGATGAAAGCTATAAATTTATTTAAAATAAGAGAACATGTAAAATGAGCAAGATATTAGAAAGGGTAGTTGAATTAGGGCTTGAGAAACGAATGAGGTACAAATTAAAGCCGTATACTGAGGTACAAATTGTCATAGTAGAGAAGGGGTGAGATTGATGCTCAACTTGAATTATGGTCTGCACTGCTAATAGCACCTTTCAACATGACTTTGGTTCTGCTATTGCTTTGCCTGCAGGGTAATTTGATACTGTCAGATATTGGACTTACTGAGAAGAGAATGTATCATGCTGCCCTCAATGGTAATCATAGCCCGCCTAGTGTTTTGCATCAGAAAGACGATTGATAATGTCTTGGCCTCACTCCCAAATGTTATCTAGTCTCTCAGTTAAGTTTCTTAGTTTCAATTTGTATTCTTCTTGTGAATGCACGTATAGAAAAAGGGGTGGTTATCTCACCCCCTTCTACTCAACAGAAAGTGGGATGCATTTTGTCTCGTAATTTCTTATGTATGGACAATGTGGCCATTGAATACAGTTTTAGAAGTATGGTGGATCTCTTCTGTTTATATACATTCTTAATTAATAAGTTTCAACTATTAGATGCCTTGACAAACTTTTAGACAGACCTATGCATCTGAATTATCTCTTTCGTGTTCCTGCAGGTTTGTTATGCCAATGCTAATTCGGATCTGCCTTCTGTATATTCATTGTATAATCTATTATTTATTTTAATAAGTAAAACAATATAGATAATCTGTGCAGAACAAATTTTACAATTGTCATTTGTCATTAGTTGTCAACACAATTACCTCAATTTTGGAGCATTATTGTGGATCTAAAGTAGAAGCAGGGCCTCTCTGATGTTTCCACCTTTGCCAGTTCATAGAATCCTGGAAGTTGATCGATTCCATTCGTGGGGTGGCTTAGGTATTTCGATAGTGCTGCATAAATGCTGAACATAATGCTTAGAAGCTAAAAGTTCCTGTTCTATCAGCTGTCCAATTTGTCAGTTGTCTGTGGTAGATTATTCAATCGGCTCCTCGACAAGGTATTAGGTGCTTCTCAATGTTTGTAAACTGAATCCACAGGAACATAGGAGTTGTATGTTTGTTTACTTTGTTTTGGAGCACCGTATTCTGGAGCTAAATCTGGGTCCTATGCTTTCTTTACTGGTGCCATATCCAACTGACTTGCTTGGATTAATGTACACCCGTTTTTGGAACAAAATTTTACAGGGCATGCCCGATGTCTTTGGAGCCGAAGACGGGTGCTAGCATTCTTATCTTCTAGACTTTAGAAATAAAAAATAGAAAAAGAACAGGGACGATATCGTGGCAAGGGCAACGTGTACAAAATGAATGAACAACTTCCAGTCGCATAACTGACTCATTACAGTACCACTTGGATCAAAATGATAGCAGAAATCTTCTTTGTTATAAGAATACCATACACTTGAAAGATGACAACGACGTTGGTGCGTCAGTACTCTTCTTTGGCAAAGAAGAATTTAATTGAAATCTTATATTCAGGGAGCAGATTCTGTCAGGACAGCTAGGCATCACTCAGAACTTTCAAAATCAAGAAGGGGAGTAGTCAAACGATGGAATCCTTCCCATAGGCATGCTGGCATATGTGGATGACAAAAATCTCTTCATCAAGCTTGCAGAGTTTGTTCACCGCGATAAAAGAGTGCATATATGTTGCAGTCATCTCACCGTTCCTTCAGGGACCTTCTCAATTCCCATGCTGGTAGGCAGCCTTTCAGGGGTGATTGTAGAAGCAAGGAGGACGTTGACAATTGCCTTTGCCGCATTGAGATTGATGACAGAGAACTAAATGCACTTCTGAGTCTCCTTTTGTCACTGTCAATTGGTTGGTAACTAGGATCATGCCGCACTGCAGAAATCTTCAGGGCTTCAGGAAGTATGCAGTTGCAGACTGAACCTACCTCAGAAAATAAAAGATAAACATCATGATGATTTCAAAGAGATGACCAATGGATGTAGCCCCATGATCTATCGAATTGGCCCACCACATAGCAGGTAGTATGCTAAATTGACAGTTACCTCGAAAAGGAAAATAATGAAATGAGGCAAGAGTACCTATATTTGCCAGTCGATTCACCCATTTTGGAATTGATTTCCCTGTTAGCTTATAACAAATGTCCTTGCAGAAATGATTGCAATTCTTGACAATCAAGTGATATGTATCTCCATTGTAGCTTGCAGACTGTCTCTCCATGAATTCTCTAACCTGAATAGGGTCGAAGCATGTGGTCCCAATGAATATTGATTTCCTGAACTTGAAGCCTGGACACTGCCGTGGTTCAACCTCAAAAACACCACTCGTTGGGTAGTCATGAGCTCCAAATGCATATTCTACACCATGGACTATACAGTGCAGGTGCAGCCGATCAGATGATCTGGACTTCACTTGAAAACAGTAATATAAAGAGAAATACATGATGGCACAGTTTTAATCTTTTCCTGTATAACTAACTGACCAGCCTGCTTACTGTGTAACAGGAGGGGCTAATTTTGACCTAGTTTTCATGCCCACAAAATGAGGACAAGATTCGTATATCTTTACAAGTATGCTTGATTATAAATTTATGAAATTAGAAGTTGGCATTGCTAAGATTTAAGCTCTCCCTGTTTCCTATCTATTTTTAAGTGTTACCTATTAAGGGAAAGAGAAATGTGCTCTCTCCCGCTCTCCCCCTCCAAGGACAACAGCTCCAAAGAGTATGCACTCCCTCACTCAAATCAAAACCAGCAGTTGGCTTGTAATGTAAAACTCGTATTAAAAGCTTTATATATTCCTTAAAGGATAACATCTTTAATGTAATTCAATTTGAAATAGCCAGAAAGAATTTTGCCAAAGTAGATTACTACTGTAAGAATCAAATTATCCATAATTCTGCAAGTTCATACCTAGACTGATGGCATACTGTATTTTAGGTACAAAACTTAAGTAAAGGAGATGCATGCATTGAAGAAATCAGAGCTTACCTTCCACACCAGAGTGAAAGATACCAAGGCCAGCCCAGTAGACATAGCCATTCATTGGTGTCAAGTCGTACACATTGAGGTAAACTGGTGCTTGACCTGGACCATAGTTAGTTGACTTTGATTTGGGAAACAAACAAAAACGTGTGGCTGGTTTGCCTTTCAAGTGAAGAGGCACCATTGATTTCCATCCTTTCTTGGATCCAAATTTCATATTTGCTAAACTGCAAGACCAGAATCCAATCAATCCCCAAGTCTAACCTGTTCATACAAGCAGATATACTAGAGTTAGCCATATTATGTCAAGATGTTCCATCATTCAAACTTCCAACTTTTTATATGGCACAACAGCCAAATGGAGAAAGCCGCCCATTGAAACAAATTATGATAAACAGCCCTGTGAATAGATCTATACATATAATGGTGTACTAGAGTGACAATGCTTACTATTTAGAAAAAAAGACTTCTAATCTTTAACCTCATGTCAACATAAAAAGTAATTTGTATGTCCTTTTAATGACATGATCTTCCCTCTGTTAGAATGCCATGATATTGCTGCTTTAGAGGGTTGCCTGTACAAGTTGGATTTTTCAAGTCAACATCATCCTAACTCCACATTCACTTCTCCAAATAGATTCTATTCTACCACATGTAAGAGTAATTCAGATGTAGGTAAGCACTAAGAGTATTCCAACTTAAAATTACCCTAGGATTGAAACAAAATATTCTTTTGGTTTTTTGCTACCTTAGAATTTCCTTTGGCTAACAAAAACATTATCATAAATAATGAACATCAAATTTTGTAAGTCAGGTTGTCTATTGATAGAAAAGTTGATCACAAGGCAAATGTGGATTAACAAAGTCCAGCTTCTTAATTTTTGAATCACACTCCTGCGTCTAATCTCAAGTCACCTCTGATAATGATGCTATTTGTCCTTACCATTTCAAAGTTGACTCTCATGGCATATTTTCTTAAATAAACCATCAACACACATGACTGGCCAAGACTCTGTCTAAAGGCTTTGAAGGTATCAAAGATGAGTAACATGCTAAGAAAATATTTAAGCCCAGCCAAATGTTAAGAAAAGTACACTTTAAATTTTCATATTACCATTCACAGTGGGTATGTTAGTTTGAACTTAGTCTGAGCTCTACTTAAATTCTAGTAAAACGAGAAGTGAAATTCAGGACCATCAAAACTTGGTCAAGATGAGAAACTAGCAGGCGATAATGATGGATTTGGTAATAAAGCTCCCAAATTGTAGTGATCTACAAACTTCAGCTAAAAGTTTCACTTTATTGCACATCATCCGCAGCAATGATCCAAGACAACCTTTTGTAGCATCAGTTTATTTTCCTCTCTAATTTGCAAGCTCCAGTGGTATCATTAACTACCAAGGTTCTGAGGACTGTAAAGCTTTCTTTACTGATCTTGCATCTTGACGAATCTCTTTCACTCCAGTATAGTGTGTTTGTTAGTAATCTTAAGTGAAAACTAGATTCTATAAATTTATGTACGAGTGTTAGCTCGAAGAAGAGGAACACAAAGGAAAATCTTTTGTCAAAGATTAACACAGATCAACAGAAATAAAATGATAAATAATCTGCACTCTTAGAAACTATCTGCATCAGAGTTGACAATAGTTCTCAGTAATTTGGGAAATAGTAGGTCAGTAACATATGCAGCCGGCCTAAGTTAGAGAAAAGAGGAGTAAAGGTCAACCCGAAATCTCCACAAATTTTCATTCCAACAACTTAGGGTTGACAGGCAACACATAATCCATCCATATTATACAGAAGCACAGAACACTGAAATCCAACAGTTAAAGATACTATGCTTAGTAATTTTCACCCAGAACAGTTAAAAAACTTCAGCTATCAAGTGTAAAAATTTCCAAATGAGCCACGAGTAAAACCAAATTCATCACAGAAACGGGAATTACAGCATGCTCTGGAAGCTATGAAAAGAATGAGTCTAATGGGTGCGGGAGAGAAGGGTGCGCTTTAAACGGCAGAATGAAAGGAGAAATACTACAGATCCAGCAGAAACTGTTTAGAACAAAAATAAATAACGAAAAGAAAAGAGAACAATAATCCAACAAGCCTTCGCTTCTAAACATGAGCAGATCCCAACTCATCAGTAATAAACAACAACGTGAAAAGAAGCAAACTTCATCTGTTTGGTCTTCTTATACGTTATACAAACGACAAAAGTTTCGCCAACTCATGATAAAATATCGAACCTCATTTCATGGTCCTCAGAAATTTCCCAGCAACCAAACAAGCTCATAAGAAAAAGCGCATCGCGCATACGAGAAAACCCGAAACAGAAAACAAAAAGACACAAGAGCAAGTTATTTGCAGGTAAAGATATTAACTCCAAAACTAGAGCCAATTAAAAAGAGAAGGATTCAATTTATAGAAATGTAGAGTAAATTGAGGGTACGTACAGGTTTAGCTAGGATGGACATCGATTTCCAGCCCCATACCGATAAAACAAACCGCCTGATGAAGGCTTATGTGTTGCTCAAACACACAAACCCATTTACCATTTCTGATGATGAAAACAGAAACAAATTACAGGGAGGAAATAATCTCTAACTTTGGCGGCTAAGAGAACAACCATAGACTCTCCTTCTGAACTTCTTTAATCTTGTCTCTCACTCTTCAACCACCTAAATCACAGTCACGGGCAATAATTCTATTGTTTTCAACTTCAACGTGTCCTTTCCCTGTCAATAATTAAACAAAAATTTTAAAAAATTAAATATGATTTTACAAGTCATTGTCTTTTCTGAGGACCCCTATGATTACAAAGAGTACCAGTTGTTGTTTTTCTCAGCACGTGCCCATGTTGTTATATTCTCTCTTCTAAAAGAAAAACTCCTTTAAATCCACCATTATCGACTGAATTTACAGAGAAATAAAAGTTACTCTGCTCGGGAGTCCCGTGAAAATAACAGAGAAAGGTTTTGTAATATCCCCTTTCGACCTGCAACCAGAGAAAACATAAACAAAGTAATCTGTAATAATGGCAGTAGGGTCCGCAGTCACCTAGTTTCAACTTCTATTAACTTCACATGTGACAAGATAACAAATTTATCTCCCAGCTTCAATCAATGCACTTCCTGCTCTCAAGATTTTTTTAATGCAAATCTCTTGCTTCTGCAATTTTGGGTCCGATTACATTCATCACATTATCAAGTGGTTCCTCCTCCTGTGTGTCAAAATTAAAAGCTTGCAAGTTGCTGATAGAAGAAACGGACAAGTATTTATGAACCACAACCTCAGAGCAAATTCTTTTCCAAGTATTGAAGTATTTCTCTACATACAAGTCGAGATATATAATTGGAGGTTCTTGAGGGGGCTCGGTTCACTTGTCATTTTCTTAGTATCTTCAAGGACGTGATACATAATGGCAAGCATTTTGAATTGTGAGTAAATGATGCATTAAAAATGTGCGTTAAACATGCACGTGTCAATCAATTCCAGGCTGATGATCTTCTTCCCAAGATCCATTGTTGGATCACAACGGTTGGTCACGTACTACTGTCATGTCAACTGGCTCCGTGAATATCTTGTGTTGCCATTTGCAAATTTAGACAGACAATTTTAAAAACTTCAGGGAAACAGAGTATACATTGGATTTCAATTTATGGGCAAAGTTTATGTAAGCACATGTGTTGTCTGTGTTGTCAAGATGATCTAATAGATTTATGGCATGTGGCAATTTTTAACAGTATGTAATTGAAAGTGCATTGTAACCTGGACGAACATTCATGGGAATGTTAAGGTGCAGATTAGCACACGAGGAATGTCGTGATACCGCAGGATAAAACGATAAATGAAAGCTGTTGACATGGTGGATTGATACAGGTAAAATTACTTATTCCAAGTCTGGTGCCATACCCACGCTCTCAACAGGTTCAGGTCACATGGAGCCAAAACTACTTTTACATGGGACCATTTGTTCAATCACATCAGTTTGATCGTGGGGTTGCTGTTTTTGATATTTGTAGTCAAATTAAATCTTTCTCTTGACTGACGATCACAGTTTAGACTTTGTACAGAGAAATTAGATGCGTAAACTCCAATTAAAGCCTGAAAATTATTCCGATAGCAACCTGATTCAGAGGGATCTTTGTCTGAAATGAAAGGACAATTTCGTTTTACAATTAGAGCCACGGAAAGATTGGAAATTTCAACATTCTGAAGCAATATGGAAAGAATGAAGAACCCTTTCAGAACTTCAAATGAATATGAAAAGTTGCAACTGGTAAGCACTGCAGTAGCTCTGTTTATTCATGACAATCCCAGCTAAGAAAGCAAACAGAGGCCAGACAGCCAAAATCACCGGTACCTTACCTTTATATTCTTTTTAGGTGACAATTTCAAATACTATAAGCCAGTCTGCATCAATTTTCCTGATTCTGTCAAGAGTATATGCCTTCTTTTTGATTTTTTAGATTTTGCTGATTGGTCAGTCCACATTAGATTAGATTTAGACCAATGATCTACTTCATTTGGGCTCAAGGGTCTATTTCTCTGGGCCATAGTGTCAGAGACAGATAAGGCCACTTCCACATGTCAAGGCAATTTCTACAGGTTCCACAAAAAGTTCATGGTCTTTCACAATTAGCACAACACAGTGTATTCAAAACTAATGGACATGAAGAATTCGGGGAGCTCTGAGGAATTCTGAATTGAAAACCAAAAACCAACGTGTTCTGAACATAACTAACTACATAAGAGCAAGATAATTGGTAATGAAAGTGCTTCTGTGATGTACTCAATGTAGCAATCTGAATGCTATATGCACAACAAATTGTTCATAAGCTGTATAAACAATGAAAATGACGTTGACATGACAGTAAATTTCATTTTGAACACTTCCGAATGACAAGCATGACCTTGTGATTGTATTCTTGTTGACAGGGATGTAGTGCCGTAGAACATTTCATTGTCAGTCAAAGAGAACCAAATGAGTTGAAATGAGTCCATGCATCCTGTACGCCAGTAAATAAACTTTGTTGGTTAAGCTTCAATAAACAATTATGTCAAAAGCAAATTTATCTTGCTATTGTAAACGTTAACACAGACCACAAGCAAAAAAGCAAACTTGTCCTGCCATTTTAGATGTTAACAAGGCACATGGAAATGTTTCACCAGACATATTTATATGGCTAGCAGCTAAAGATTCTTAAGGAAAGGTAGTACTTGCAAGAAATCAGAGCTGACATTTGTTTCTCATTCCTTTTTTCCAAATTGACAAGAGATATTATTGAGCAGCGAAATTATTAAAGAGGTATACTTTGATAAACTGATCAGCCCATGTGCAATAGTTCCTCTACAAGAATTAGCGCGATCAATGAATCAATTATATATATATATATATATAACACATGATATGAAGAGCATGAACCTCTCCATTTCTATAAGCACAGGAAACTCTATTCAGTTTCATAGATCTTTGAAATTAAATATGGATGCTAAGCAACGGGCTAACAATCTATTAAATGATTCTCATGCACTAAGAGATCGTCTAACAGTAACTAAGTGGGCACAATCACCATGCAAATGAGTGCACAGTTATGGAGATACTTATTCCACAATATCACAAATGCCCCATTGGAAGAAAATAAACTTCTGACAGTGAATTGCCTGCAAAATATCGAAAACTTTTTCTGCAATGTGTTTTTGTTGAGAAGTTGCACCCTTTTGCTGCAGTTTATCTGGGTGTAGGCAGAGCAAAGCTCTCTGATAAGATCTTTTCACTGCATTTCCCTCGATTATGTCAACAAGAGGAACAGGCTTCCACCCGCTCTCAGGCCATAGAACCTGCATAGATGGCCAACATTAGTTTCAAGAAACAAAGAAAGTGCATAGAATGTGGCTTAAGAAAATAAATGTTACAAGATCCAGTTTCCTAGGATACAACTAAACATCATCAACATGAGATAACTAGGCTTAGCATCATACTAGTTGCACTTGCACACAACAAAAGCATTGTGGTTCAAAATTACACATTACAGGAAAGAGATTCATGGACACCAACAGAAGGAAAAAAGGGTTACAGATATAAATCAGAAGCAGACCATTTAATGGACATAAACAGGGGCTAGAAAATCCATTATTCAGTGAGGTAGTCCCTTCATTCCCATTAACAAAGTGGATCCAATTTCTTTTTCATGGATCTATAACTTTCAATGTCTCACCAAGTTTACAAATCATTAACAAGCAAAAAGGAAAGCAGTTTCTAGGAAGAAGAAAAGGGGCTCAGTGCTGTATCCATGTATACACCATCCTCACATGTTGTAAATTTGACAGCATTGAGCGTATATTTCCTTGCTTTCCATGATACCATTTTCGTATTTTAGCATCAATGACCTGCATCATCTTAAGTTTCAAAATTACTGCTTCACAACAAAATTGAAAGCAACGTTTTTTCTGTGCATGTATTCTGTATCACCTGGATATCTTCAGAATTATTGCCAGCATTTGGTAGCTTATTCTCATCTTGTGTTGATTCTTTTACCTGTCCATTAGCCCATAAGCTAGCTTGTAAGTAAATGCAACCATAACTAGAACTTGTACATATGCAAAATAATGCCCTTGTATCATATGTAAACAATGTGAAACTTAATTTATCAGACACCTATGTGATATGAGATTCATGTCTTCAAGTTGGGCAACTTAACACCGCCTTTCTCTTCTACATGGCAAAAGACTGAAAAGGTAATAAGTGGGTAATAGAAACATTTTCTTTTGCGATAATCACATACCAGAAAGTGTTCTTGGGTTGACTCGCGTGTATCTCCAACAATAGTCTTTGAGCCATTGCCCACTGATTCTGGAAAAGTTATATGCCCCTTAACAATAATCAAGTTCTAAAAAGAAAAAAAGTTGATAATATGCCATTAGGCAGTAATAGCATAAAAATGTTCAGCTGAGGGAGGAAAATGCGGCAGAAATTGTAGGAACATAGGTACTATCTGTAAAGAATCAACTTTGACCTATCAACAAATTGCTATGTGAAACAAATTAGAAATTTATTATGGGAAGGCATTAGAGACTAGAATAGCTTAAGCTATTATTTCACCTCCATAGGATATTGGAAATTCTGGTGCGACCCATAATCTCACATCTGACTCGGACTAACACCTGTTCTGACCATAATACAGGATTAGAAGAACTAACCAGTACTTGAACTCTCCTTCTGTCTAGAAGTACCATTAGACATACGGTTGGTGTTCTTTTTTGGAGACTGCTGTTTCTCTGAGCATGGAAGATTACCATTAACCTGAATGATTGTCAAAAAACAATCATAGTTTAGACAGCAAAACTTTCAGCGTAAATACAATGGGTTTTTACATCTGGAAGATGTCACTTTGAATCATCATTAATTTGTGGCTGACTGAAAATAAATTACTGTAAGTTGAGTACCATGATCAGAGCATCAGGATATTTTTTGTCATGCCCACTGTGCTTGTGAATTTTCTCATCTGTTCCAATCTTGCCAAAATTTGCTTCCTTCTCTTCCTTCTCTGCTTTGGAATTGCCTATATTCCTCCATCTAGAGCTCTGACTTTGAGGGTCAACGCTGACATTCAATTTTGATAAACCTTCCTGGTTAAAAATATTAACAAACTCTTTGACCTTTCCTTTACCTCCAATTTTTCCAGGTTCCCTGCAGTTCATGGGTGAACCTTGGAGGCTGCCTTTACCAACTTCTGCGTGCTCCAAAGTAGATCTCTTTACATCTTGTTTCTTTACAAGTTTTCTGAAGTCAGGAATCACAGATGCCTTTTTGGTACATTTTGCTGTTCTTTCTTTGTCAGTAGCCTTTTTAGTTATCTCCTCATTGCCTGCATGGAATAGAAGAAAACAGACCACTTTTAGCTTAAAGAAGATAAATGTGTAATGTAATCATAAGTGATACTGCATCACTTAGTACATCTGATCTAGCACATCACTCACTTTGTTCATAATCATTATCATAGAACAGAGAACATAGAGGTTTCAGCTCAGGCTTGTGAGCTTCTTCAGAAACCACAGAAACTTTCTCTAATTTATTATGCAAACCTATCTCAGACTTAGAATGGGATTTTTCTTTTTCTTCAGTATCTTGTGAGGTAATATCACCAGGATCAACTCTTTGGTGCATTTCTACGCCACCTTGAGTGCTTGTATCAGGAGGTGTACTGATATTTTGTTTGTCATCATGCAATGTCTCTGTTGGTAATTTGCTCTCGTTTGCTATCCTTACATTAAAGCTTGAGCATGTATCAGTATTGCTGTTTGTTCTTGATCTTAAACTACTCCCTCCTCTAAGAGGCATAACTAATGGCACTCCATTGCTTGCCCATTTGTATATCGAGAAGTGAAACTGATTGCCACTGGTCAGAATTTCTGAACAATTTGATTCCTTTTTTGAATCACTTGCTGTGTCTGTTTTGGCATATCTGGTCAAGTTTGATGACTCTTTGCTGCTGAGAGAAAATTCTTGGGATAAGATGCCTTGGCGTTGAGAAGACAGATTATCATTTCTCTCCTCATGACCATGGTTTATGCTTGATGATCTTGAATGAGGAGATGACTTATAGCTTATACCATTTGAAGCTATAGCTACTGGCACTCCATTACTTGCCCATTTGTATATCGAGAAGTGAAACTGATTGCGACTGGTCAGAATTTCTGAACAAATTGATTCCTTTTTTGAATCACTTGCTGTGTCTGTTTCCGAATATCTGGTCACGTTTGATGACTCTTTGCTGCTGAGAGAAAATTCTTGGGATAAGATGCCCTGGCGTTGAGAAGACTCATTATCATTTCTCTCCTCATGACCATGGTGGCGTTGAGAAGACTCATTATCATTTCTCTCCTCATGACCATGGTTTATGCTTGATGATCTTGAATGAGGAGATGATTTATAGCTTATACCATTTGAAGCACCTTCCTTGCTTTTATATGGGTTACGAGGAGCAGAACACAATGTTGGAAGTTCCGCCCCTTTTCTCAGTTTAGCAGGGAGGCTGTGAAGAAATACAGTTGAAATTTGCCAGTAGGAAACACAAAGGATAATCAGAAAGTAGAACATGGAAACAACTTTGGCATTCAGAATACATGTCTATAAGTAAATGGGCAGTAATATGTATGAAAAAATGGAGAATGAAGGAAACTTAATGAAGACTTAATTTTGTACTTAGTTACATGAATCGGTATTTGAAATATATATATAATATATATATATAAAATAGGATCAGGGAAACTTAGAGGCAATTAATTTGACAATTTTTTCCTGCCAAATCCATTATATTGACCTGCACACAGATGACCAACATGTAAATTGGAGAAGCTGTCCTAATTGCACATGGAAGTTTCTGAAGATGTATAAATGGTAGCTAACCAAAACACAGCATCCACTGATCACCATTGAGAAGTACGGAACATACACAATATTAAGAACCAGAGACCAGCTATGCTTATGGGGAAATTAAGTCAGTTAAATTGTTATTAACCACATCATTGCTTTGTTTCTCTCACACTTTCCAATTATTACATGGATCCCAAAAGGTAAATCAAGAACCTGAATTGTGCAGGAAGTGAAGTCGCAAATGGGCGGTCAGCATTAGCTGGCACTGGCCGTGCAGGGCTTAAAACTCGAGAACCTGGTGATGAAGAATATCGGTCCCAATCACGCTTCATGGTAGAAGAACTCAGAGAGTCGTTTGCTTTAAAAATGTCATCGAAGAAGTTCTCCCTTGTGAAACGCTTCCGATTGAAGTCTGCTTCCCCAAACACGGGCTTCTCGCTCATACCAGTCCAAGAATTACGAGATGCAACGGTTCCATCAGCCCTTCTAAACGCACAGTCATCAGTGGCTTCGCTGTAACTGCATCGCATCTCATGAATTGAAGACCGCCTTGGTGGACCACCAAACACGTCGTTGAAATCAACTTCTGAGTTTCCCTGCCGTGCCTTGGGAGAAGAATGGTCGTTCGCGAGTGATCTACGAGGAATATAACCCAAAAGAACACTCTCTCTTTGTTTCTCCATTTCAAAGAACACCGAACTATCGCATTAACTTCCTAACAGACATTATTTTTAAATGAAAATTGGCGAGAAATCTTGTACGCTGAAGACGAGCACCGACGGCTACAAAATGAAAATTGCAGACCGATTGCAAAATTTCTCGTTGGAATTGAGATAATAGTTCGATAGAGAAAACACATAGGAAGAAGATCAAGACACTGACAGATTGTCGTTGATGGGAGAGGGTTTTGGCGAGACACTGAAGCCACACATAATTGGCAGGAGAGGGTCTGTGTGAGTGGATAAGAGTAGAAAAATCCAAATCATAATGGAAGTTAATTAGTCCATTTTGTCATGTACTAGACTTCTGCAATTAATTCTCCTGGTGACCGTTAAACTTGAATTTTCTGTGATACTTGCGGTCAGTAAGGTTCGTTTCCTGCAAGGGACAGGCTGTTATTGGATATAAGCAGGGTCAGCTAATTCAGCTCCAACGATTAATATCCTGCGATCAGTACTTCAAGTTACCTATTGTTTCAGGTTCCATCAATCGGAGCCCGTGGACCACCGGATGAGGGGACCATAATGTTCACGAATTGGAGGCATTTTGAGTTAATCGGTGCTGAGCCTGGGAGTTCATAAGATCACAAATATCTTGACAGGACAACGAGCTTTTACTGGTATCAACCGAAACTGGGCGTGGGGCAACCTGGTTTTCAGCCAATTGCGAGCTTTAGTTCCACCGCTTGAGCAACAGTCGGATTTCAGTTAGTCGTGCTTCTTCGACAATTGATGCTCCCATCCGATGCCAGCTGAGTTGCCCCATTAGATTAGAACCTTCCAACCACCTCCTCTGCCTACACCTCTTTGATCCAAACTTCACCAGTGATAAACCAAATAATACATGGATACGAAAGATGGCATGCATAGTGCATGTCAAAGCTCATTACCATTAAAGACAACAAAAACTCAATAAGATTTCTTTCAATGTGAAGTACCCAAGTGAAATTTAATCAAAAGAAATAGCATACAAAGTAAAATTTGAGAGCAACCAGAAAAGGCAAAATGCAAAGACACATATCATATTGCTCTCAAAAGTAAAGTTTTATTAACCTACGTGTATCCAATGAACAATAGCAAGAACTTAACTGGTAAGCCCATACAGGGGTCAAACTAAATCTTTGTTCCACTCCTATCAATCAGAACCATCTGGGAAAGCTTTCAGTGCATCTTGCTTACCATTGACATAGAATTCTACAATTGCTTTCATTCTTGGAAGTTTATCTGGGTGGTAATTTACGTGAACAATTACTGGCTTTAACTTTTTAAGTTTAGCATCTTTCCTCACAGTCTTGAAGAGGACCTTACTATTCATAAATTTATAGAAATCCATAGTTCTCTTAGAAGCATGAAGCCCGTCATACCCAGGATGTGAAGGGAAAAAGAGCTCCTCGTTAAAAACTGCTTGGTCCCATGAGTTTTCCCGAGACAGTCGACCAGCTACACGATCCAGAAGCTCAATGGAAGGAATCGTAGGCCTTATGTAAAAGAAACCAGAGTTGTAAACCCATATCCTCATGGTATGAGCATATCGAGCCCAACCCATGGGTGGTTCATCAAAGACATCGTTAAATCCATAAGCCGTCATATTATTGTGACCATCAGTCATAGACTCCACATCTGAATCACGATAAAGATGATCAAATGGGTTTTGCAAGTATACTATATCAACATCCGAGAGAAGGATACTGTAGCCCAGCTGCAAAAACTCCCTCAAAAGGCGAAACTTCAATGCAGAGACAGCATGGTTACCACCAGTCCTTGCAATTGAATCAATACCCTCATCTGGATCTCTCTTGTACACTGGAACATTGTTTGCTTTGCAGTATTCTGCAATCTGGTCATCTAATGCAACAACCAGATAATTCATTATACCCACTCTCTTGATGTTTGCAAACCAGACCTCTAACATAGTTTTCACATTCGAATTTGCAAGTGCAACTATTATTTCTTTTCCAACAGCAACTTCTTCCAAAATCTTTGCCAATCTTGGGTTCACAGATTCATCAGGAACAACAGTGGGATTAGTTCTCAAAGCCTTAACAGTTCCAAAAGGCCCAACTTTGTGCTGCTCACCCAATACCATCACCTGCTTTTGAGCATGATCTTTTCCTTGTTCAGCCAATTGTAGTTTTTTGGTTAGCTGCCTGACCTGCTTCTTCAACTCGGCATTCTTCTCAGTTAGTGATGCTATATCCAACTTCAGCATGTTCACCCGCTCTGGCGATTCACAAGAAGAGCCAGTCTAACAAAACAAAAAGTACAAAAAGTGAGGCTATATGACTTAGAAATTGTGGCACCAACACAAACTTTAATACCAAAGACTAGTCACCAGCAGCGACAATAACATCACAGTATGTCAGAACATCCCAGAAATTATGAAAAGACCGCAGTCTCTTGTGTAGCAAGATTAATGGCACGTTTGATACTGATGTACCAAATTCTAGTAGGGACTACACACTTCCTCACTAATATTTAACATCTTATGATTCCATCCCACAACAGCTCTGACATTGAAGCCACAGCACCTCAGTTCCAAACATACCTTAAATACAAAGACAACGCTGACTTTAACCAACGCCATGGTACACAACAAAGAGAATTTATTGAACTCAGATAATGCAAGCCACCATCACCCATTAATGGTATATGAACAAAATTCTCAGGTCATGGGGATGAAATTCAAGTCTATTCAAATTCATATAAAACTGCAACGAGTTAATTACTTATTTATTGAATTCAATCTCAGATGAATTTGCAAAGTCAACCAGAATAAGTCAACGTTCTCAAGTTTAAAATTATTACAAAGTAATCAGATTTAATACCATTAAACCAATTAAGAACACATCAACAAAAATTAAATTAGCATTTCAGACTAAACAGGTAAGCAAACAGAGTGATTTGAACAACAAGGGAAGCGAGATTTTTGAAACCTGCAGAGTTGACTTGACGAGTCGATGATTTTGGATAGGCGAATCGGAGCTGAAGAAACCATGAGGAAACATGAAAACGAAGACGCACCCGACAAATATTCCGATCACAATGGCCATTGCTATTCGAGATCCGCGAATCGATTGGACCTTTTCTCTACTACGACCAGCCATCTCTTTATAATCTGTTCACAGCTCACAATCTAGACGAGATACTTTCCCTTTTTGGCGTGAATGAAGACAGACTTTGATAGATCTTTGATTCGAGATTAAATAAACTTCCTTTTGTAGAAACAAACGTGAGCCGGGAACCCTAGGTCCAGTTTCTTCCCTCTGTTTACACCTGGAAACAAAGAGCAAAAGTTCAGTCGCTGCAGAGAAACAAGTTTAACAGGGAAGATTACATAAATAAGAACTCAGTGATTCGCCACGTAATATATCACCTAACCAGTAGAGGGAGATCAAATCCAAGCCTGTAGATGAATAGACTTGAGTGGCTGTTGGGGTAGAAGAAACGATCCTACGGTTTGAAATCCCCGGTTGACTTTGACTTGCTAACCAGCCTCTGGTATAAATTAATCACCGCATGTCACGCTCGAAGAAGCCCTCCGTTACTGTTAAGCTTCCGAAATGCTACTGTCTGTCCGAAGCGTGCCACTAGGAATTCGGACAATAATGAATTGGCCCTCGTCACACTTATAATAGAACTAAATACTCGGCCATTTCTCCACTATTTATACATCATTTACAGGATGGAATCACGAAGAGGATACATTGAGTATTATTATTATTATTATGCGCATAATCAAAACGTAATATTTACACAAGTTGTGGTTTGATCAACTCTCTCTCTCTCTCTCTCCTAGCAGGCACTAGCACCTAAATTCCCATACAAATGTATAAACATTGGCAAAAGTAGAGGAAGTCCCAACGATGACTCAAGACGAAGGGAAACTCGGATGCCCACATAACAAAAACGGGTGTATCTGCTTCAATGAAACTGTTATCTGGTCCTCCAGAGTCCTTCACTCAACATTAGGAAGAAGACAGGTTTTCCTGCATAATACGAATAAATAAACGTTAGCATCTCCTGGGTTAACAAATCAATTCGACATTTATAACTCCATGCCACAGTTAGATGGCATCCGATATGACCGGTGCTTTGTTGATTTTGTCAAGAAGACAGAACGAGGAACTGTGCTGGACTCATGATATTACTAATTGGTAAGCATTTCTAGCATGCAACATAGAATGGGGGTCTACTACGATCCCGAATCCCACCCACCACAAAGACCAGAAGGACGGGAGGGAATGAGAGTGATCACAAGGGCATAAATTGATTAGAATTTGATTTTCCAAATCAACAAAATAAAGAAAACATGTAGCAGGAAGAAGGAACAAGAGACATACATTTTCGGAATTAGTAACGTGCGAGACAACAACAGTGATGTCATCCAGCTTTCCACCATAGTAGCGGAACCCAGCATCTTGGGCAGCAGTGGAAAAGGGTGTCTGTCGATCTTTATCCTGTGCTCGTTGGCGTGCCAAGGCTGCTATCTTCTCAGCTGTAACCTGAGGCCCTAAGCCAGCTCTCACAGCATGAACTACCACTGCAGTAATTTCATTGTTGTACAAGTTATCAAAGAGCCCGTCAGTGGCAGCAATTATGACATCTCCTGGAGCAACAGGAATTGTAAAAACCTGAATCAAAAGGCATAGCTTGTTCAAAGATCCCCAATCAATAGACTAAAAATGAATATTGCTCAAAAATAACTAATTTTACGTTAGTCACCAACTTGAATGACGGAATTCCACTAGCATCTGCATAAGAAAAAAATGAAGAGAAATGAGCACTGAAACCACACGGGCACCATTAATTCTATTATGGGGAACTATCAGGAAAATACTGTTAAAGTACAGCAAAAAGGAATCAAAGATTGAAATGGGAAGAAAAATAAATAAATTCAAATCTAAAATTAAATGATTTACCCAAATACAGAGAGATGCAATATTCATTACATTTAGAAATGATGACTTCAGATGCCAGTTAAGGCCATAATAAAGTACTATACGATGCTGTATGAAATGTGTTACTAGGAAAAAGATTCAGTCCACCCTAAAACATATTAATTGAGGGCATCCCAACTCATTTGAAAACCATTGACATCAGCAGCCAAATAAACAAGCACAAGAATAACTTTGCAATATTCACAGAGCCATGTGGGCAAAAATATACTGGAGCATCACATGCATATATGTTTTCTTAGAAAAATATTTCTTAAAAATCAATCCGATCACACATTTCTAGTAAACAGATTCAAACAAATGGTTAAGCTTTGGAAGAAGAGGAGAGTGGAAGGGGAATACAAAAGAACCAACCTGACCAGAGCTAGGTAAATCAGTATTACTTCCAGACTCAAGTTGATAGGTGAAATTGAAATCATGCTGCTGTAAAGGAGATCGGAAGACAGTACATCCATCTCGAACCACCATAAATCCACTGTCTCCCAAATTAATGGCACGGAGACCCTGCAGTGACAGACCAATTTGCCAGCAAGTCATGCAACCAGGACGAAGTTGTATGAGAATTTATACTCTAGGCAGGTCACAATGAGAAAGGAATTTAGTCACTGCAAATCTCATAGAGAGATCGAGTATATTAAATTGATTTAGGTAACTTGAACTTTCATTTCAGGTTCACAATGCGACCCTAAACAGCAGCTATTACTACAACTGCTCCTAAATACATCTGATATATATGTACTGGGAATGTAAGACATAAGGTGACATTTCATTTTTTTTCCCTTTTTTCTTTTTCACCCATAAAATAACTAGGCAATTAAAGTTAAGTCTTATCCCTGAATAGATCATACAACACCTGCTATATATATCCACTTTGATATGATACCAAATATCTAATTACAACTTTATCAGAATGACTTCTCAATTATTAACAAAGCAGTAGTGGAGGCAGAAACTTATAGCAGAGTAACAAGAGAAAATTTTAAAACTTAGTGTAAAGAGCATTTTTATGATGGCATGTATTGTCCTTCATGCCTGCCACGAGAACAAAATCTTATTTAAGGGCAATTTCCACACATCACAGCACTAAAATAAAGCAGGGAATAGAGTCATGCTTAGAATTAAAACAGCATACCTGCTCCGTGACAGCTATGATGCATGCTGTTGAAGACCCTTCTGCTTTTGTGCTAGAGTGAGCTTTCTCCAAGACCCTAGATGGGTCAATTGAACCATCAGGTTCTTCTTGAATTGCAGCAACTGAATTAGACATGAGTTCCTGGGAATACAGTCCAGAATCAACACCATGATTGGCCCAGCCACCAACACCATCCGCCACACCTATTGCTTGTTTGTTCAAAACAAAGTGAGCATCTTCCCCACCAGTTTCTTCTTTATCTGGATGGGGCAGGTAGCATGATCCTGAATGTAGCTTCAGAATTTTGCCCGCCAAAGTATTCCTGCAACCAATGGGTAATGTAACATGGCAAATGTAAATGCTTACAGAATAGCAAGTGTGATTCTGAACATAACACAAAACCCATCAAAATCAAGCTCAAATTGGAACCATATTCTTAATGAGAATAATTAGAATAGCATTAGAAAACATACTGCTTTGACAAAGTTACAGAACCTGCATGCTGTTCCTCGCGTGAAGCACTGTCAAATGACTTGTCAGGAGCTGTCCCAGCAGAGAAAGATGCAGAGGCCAAGATATGGAAACATCCTAATCCTGATTCTATCCGTGGAAAGAAGTTACACCACCTTCTTGCAACATTACGTATGAAATATCCATGAAATGGATGGTTGTTTGATTGCTTGTTTTTTTTCAAATTCATGCTAGCCCTTTGACACCAGTCAACACTTCTAATGCCATAAGATACACCTGCATTGTTTGTTGACAAGGAAAGATGCCCAAACTTTGAAGTTAGATAATTGACAAAAAATTCACCAGATATAGTTTTGGAGGCAAAAGCCATTGGGTTGCTCTGGCCGATACCACTGACTGACAATTGACTGGGGTCTGAGAGTGCACAATCGATGTGATACCCACAAACTTGAAACGATGGGCCAGACACAGATGGAACAGAGAAACAGTGAGAGATTGCTCCAACAACAGAGAGGTTCCTTTTTTGGTTCACTAACAACAAATCAGATCTTGCAGTAAATATTGTTCCAGGTTGAGGAAGTACATGCAGGTCTGCAAGTGATAAAAATTATGAAGTATGAAACAACCTATAGTTTCCCAGCCCAAATAGAATTTCTACTGAATCTCGAAGCCCACCTTCTATCCTAAGGACTGGTCTCTGAGTTCCATTTTGGACAGAAGTTCTCAGTCTTGAAAAATAATTGGATGGCATTTTACTCTCTTAAACAAAACAGTTTTGCTTGATGCTGTTTATTACAAAGAACACGACAGTCACCACGACTTATAAAAGAAAATCTCATAATTCTTAGATCGTATATTCCTAATCTAAAATTAGAACTACTAAAAGTACGATTCCTCTTTTCCCTTCTATATACTATTATACGACTTCAGATACCTGGAAACAGAGAAACAAACAAAAGGAATGCGGATGATAAGTGAAACTGAAGGAACCCAGCTAAAATAACCTTATCTAATCAATATTTTTTAAGGACTTGAAAAATAACATCTGAGATCACCTCAAATTAGTCTAAGGTAAGAACAATAGCCGATTCATTACCGAATATTACAGCCATGAATGACAATCCCAATTATGATCACCGCCTTATCAAGATCAATCAAGGCTACTAACATTCAGGAACTATGACCAAATTGAAATAGCTCCTGCACGCTATAGGTTTGAATTTTATAAAAAAATTAAGAAAAAGAAAAATCAAAAGTCAATAAAGGCAAACGAGATGAAAAAGTAAGCCAAGTTCAGCATCTCACCATTTAACAACCGAACTCCCCGATAACCACAAATAAAACGCAGGGCTCAAGCAAATTCGATTCCCCTCTTAACTTGTACTCCTCATAAAATTGAAAATACTTAAATCAAAAGGTAGGTAAGAGACACGAGCCCACCGCCTAACACCCTCCGAAATTTAGCGATCGCTTCAACGATTAATGAATACAGAATGGAGAACGTTCTCCAGGAATGAAACCCTAAAGCTACACAGAGTGACAACTTAGTTAAGCCTCCCACTTCTACTTTGGATGGGTTACAGACTGCTCTAATTACAGACGCTGGTTTGCTTTTTGACTGATCTGGACACCGCCCATACGGTAAGTCTCCCGTCACTCCTGGAGTTAATTAAGGGTACTTTCGTAACTTTGATAGCCTAACAACCAGCGGGTTAGCATGGACTGTCAGCATTTTTCATGTTTCATCCAACAGTAAGCAGCTGTTCCGAGAGGATAAGCAGCTGGCACACCTGAAGTTTACAGCAGCTGGCACTGGCATGAAGTTCACAGAAATAAAACGAAAACAGAACACCACAGCAGGATCCAAAGCAAAACCATTGTAAGCAATTGATTATAAGCATCGAGATTAATTGTCATCAATCACTATACACCATATCTGCAATCTTTTCTTTTCTTTTCAGTTACTGTAAAACTCCATTCATTCCTATCACTTTCAATTAAGTTAGGATAGGCTAGGCAATTGATCCGAACCTTTAGAAGATGATACAGTGATATAAGCATATGTGTTTTAAACGTCAATTAACCTGGAATGTGGGCGCTTCTTACAGCTTGAGAGAACAAGTAAGTTTGCTGTTCTTGTAACTGGAAAATACGCTTTCCTTGTTCGAAACTGCTTCCGAAAGCTGCTCGGGAGATTATGTCAGCTGATAGATCATGAAGCTCTTTATGCAAGTTCATCTCCCACCTCCTCTAGTCTATTCTATGAACAGCCCATTTTTCGCCCATAAAACCAACAAACCCTTGCCCAAATGGCATCTTAAACGGAATATTTGCAAATGATCCACCTGATTTCACGAGTACGTCCTTGATCATTTGCAGGTCGGATGTAGCAATCCTGGGCTTTGAGCCAAACCAATAAAGAAATGTTTTCCCATGCATGCTTGACCACCCGTGGTAACATGGAGCTGTACGGTGAAGACTATCGGGGTCGAAGGGAGATAATGGTTTTGTCTGTTCTTCCGTGAACAGAAGGCGGATCTCGGCCTAGTTTCCAGAGTACTGGAGCGATTGCCAATGAGACCGAGTCATATGCAGAAGAAGAGGCACCGAGAATCATGCAACAAGAATTACGTAACAGTTAGCAATGAAGGAGTTGCACTGATGCTGGAACATTAGATACAGTTAGCAGAATTTTCTGCACTTTAAATTTTGAATTGTACCAATGGATTGACAACTAGCTACAAGCAATGTATTATAAAACCTGTACAATGTACTTACTGGAATGAATAAGAAAGGAAAACTGAAAGATATTCCTCTCCATACATATTTCTAAGTTCCACGCAGAGATACCAAGCGGTAACGAGGGCCAGTTCTTTGAAGTGGTGTTGGATTTCATGTGGGATCCATATGAAAGATTGAACAAATTTACGAGGAGTAGTAATGAGAACGAAGATCAGAATAAGGAGGAGAAACGCTCAAACTAGTTATGCTTGTTTCATCGACATTGCAACATTGATCTTCATTGTCTAACAATGAAGACAACCACATGTTACAGATACAAGCCATTGTTATTTATTTATTCTAACAGTTATGTTACAGGTTCTTGGTCTGATCAGACAATGATAATATATCAGACACAGTGTTAAGAGTACGGACAATATCTGAAGATATTGTTTTCGTTATTTTTTCGACAAAAAATCGCACTCCATTGTGTCTTGCTAAAGAGAATGTGTGCACCATGGTGGGGCTGCAGGCCTACAAACAGCATTGGAGCATGATCATAAGTTGGCAACAGCACAAAACTCTATCTTCGGATGATAATTGCAAGAACGAGTTTTGCCTCGATCAGGGCTAAGTTTTGACCGACGCAGATTTTGGAGCCTAAGCCAGAAGGAAGTTACGAGGCCTAGTGCTTTCGAGACTTGTTGAATCTCAGTGGATTGAATTGATTAGCATCTTCTCCCCATATGTTTGAATCTCAGTGGATAGAATTGGTTAGCATCTTCTCCCCGTATGTTCGTGTCCTGATGTACAGCAGTCAAAGCCAAATAGAGTTGTGTACCATCAGGAGCATCAAGGTCTCCAATCTTTGTCCTTTTAGATGTTTGCCTTTGCAACCGTACAGTAGGAGGGTAAAGTCAAAGTGTTTCGTTGAGTACCAAGCTCACACGTTATGAAAGTTCAAGGCATAAACATTTAGTCAGAAAGTTACAACTTCGTGTATTTGTATGATCTGCGATGAGTTTAATGCCGCAACTACTGTGCCTTCATAATTCTACAAATGTTAGCCACCACTTGTCACTGCTGACACTAGAATGGCTATTGGATTTACTCCACGATCCTTGCAGGAAAATGAAATAAGTTCTGTTGAAAGTACATGAAAATCTAGACTGCATTATGTAGGCTCAGCAAACTAGTGCAGAAATAAATTTACAATCTTAAGTTCACTTAAATGCTCAGCGGCTGGTAGCTCATTGACTCCGCAGACACGAATCACTTCTTCCCGTGCCTTGAGTTGCCATTCCTGATGCAATGCTAGAAGCAGAAGTGCCCAAGTCATAGCATTACCAGTTTTTTCCTTTCCAGCAAAGTAGAAGGTCTTGCATTCATCTATAATTTCTTTCACATTCACTCTTTCTTCTTGATCATCTTGATTTTTATATGATGCCATCGAAAGACCGAGTAGATTTCTTGAATTTTCTGTTGCTTTGCCATTCTTAGCAATTATCATCCGAATTGATCTGCGAACTTCTGATTCTAATCTCCACCTCTCTGTGTTTGTCTTAGTGGGTAAGAACCTGTGTACATAAAAGACAAAAAGTATCTCAAAAACCTCAATCGAAACTATAAAACATACCAAGAACTTCCATCTTGCATGTAATTTCAAGTCATGATCGTACAAATATCAATGCAACTCTCTGTTACTTGGTAATATCTTTCTTATCTAAATAGTGTTATAGCACACTTTTTCTTGCGCTTCAGGAAGCCTAGCGCGGCCTGCTTATTAAGATTGATTCAAACCCATAGAAGTTAATAGGTTGAGATGAACACAAACCTGACCTTTCTATACTTATACTGATAAAAACAAGTTACCTGAACTCTGGAACGTAGACACTTGTAGGAGCTTGAGAGAACAGGACCTTTTGCCGTTCTTGTAGCACAAAAATACCCTTCCCTTTTTCCAAACTGCTTCCGAAGGCAGTGCGGGGAGATGACGTCTGCTCAGAGGTCATGAAGTTCTCTATGCACTTCCATCTCCAGTTCATCTCCTTCCCTTCTTATTTCTTCTCATTTCTCAAGCATCTTCGTTGTACTAGCCACAACTTCTGATAGCCAATTCTGCTCAATATAACTCTAGTTATTACCACCCAATTAGAAAATAATTTAAAAGAAAAAAGTTGCGTTATGCGATCACCTGAACTCGTTCCATGTTAAATGCCTGGTTTGTGATCCTTCTGTGAATAGCCCATTCGTCACCTGTAAGCCAAACAAGTCCTTGTCCAAATAGTTGCTGAGACAACGGGTTATACGGAATCTTTTCAAAAGGTACGCGCGTATCGTGAGGACTTCCTTTATCATATCTGGGTCAGATATACCGAGCCTTGGTTTTGATCCGAACCAGAAGAGAAGAGGTTTCCCATACATGCGTGAATACGTGTGACAAAAGGGAGCTGTACCGTAAACAATCTCACGGTCATAGGGAGACATGGGTTTTGACTGGAACAAACGGCGGACCTCGGGTAAGTTTACAGTGATGAATCAGAAGCCAGGATCACGAATGAGTGAACAAATTTTACAAGAGATGTAACAAGTATGAAGATCACTAGGAGAAGAAGAAGATGCTGCATATTGAAATCTCATAGCAACGGAGTGGGAGGGGACCGGCATTATAATGCAATTTGATCAAGTGGGCGTCGACATTTTGTAAGTGTATTTTATGTTGGATCCAGCTTTGATGACACCTGCTCATATAAATTAATGGCGATGAGCTACTATATGATTGATCTTGAATTACAACTGCTTAAAGTATGATTCCTCTTCTCCATATACTACTATATGATTCCAGGCACCTGGAAACACAGAAACAGACAAAGGGGATGCAGATGATATGTGAAGCATCGTACTTTGCCCCAAATGTTTATATACTATTGAGTTAAAAAACCAAGCACCTGCCACTTCATCGACAGCCCAGCTTTCCCGCCATCCTGGCATTGCTCTGTGGTCATTCACAACAGACAGTACTACTGCACCAGGACCACCTGCACCTCTGTCATTACCAGTAGCATTGCAATGCAGCTCCAACAATACTGCAAACGAAAACAAAATCTGTCACATTAGGCAACAGTGGATAATTACAAAATCTGCTTTGCTAACTGTATTGTCTTTAGGGTTTCCTTCTCGAGCAACCTCGTATAAATATGTAATGTTATCTTGTTTTGAGCGAGAAAAATAGAAATACCAAGCTTGCATTTTCACTGCAAAAATTTCTCACTGCATTTTGCTGTTTTCTTCATTTCATCTAACTTATTGGCCAGACCTCTGAGTTTTGATTGTTTCTACGAATAATTCCTTCCCTTTTCTACCTTATTCACAAAGGTGGTTCATGCGTGTTCTGATTAGGAACGGGAAGTTAAAGAGAATATACCAAATTTTATTTGGATTTATGAATTCGATCTCATGTTCCTTAAAACATTCAGTAACTTTAATAATTAACTATGCTAGTAACATTATTCAAGGTCCTTGTCCAGGCCAATCAAGAAAAAGAATGACTGTCCAAACTTTCTGTCTTGCTTGTCTCAGCAAAGTTACAGGTGAACAGAGATCTACATTATCTAAGTTTTGCCGGCAATAAAATGGCCTAATATAAGATTTATTGCAGGACTTGGTGTGGTTTGACAGCTAACTCTATTGATCAGCACTTATGGCAATATTCAACAGAAAGACAATATTTCCCCGATACTTATGTGACTGTGCAAGTTCTGGTTCGATATGAGCTCTATCCACTCAACCCACGCAAAGAAAAACAAACAGAATGAAGTCGAACGGAAGTATTCTGTTGCGACAGTCCGCTTAACTCGTTCCGAACTGAAGGCCCAGTTTGTGATCCTTCTACAAAGAACCCCAATAAACCTTGCCCAGATAGAGACTTAAACGGAATCTTTTCAAATGATCCACCCGTATTCATGGCGACGTCCTTAATCATATGCGGGTCGGATGTAGCAATCCTGGGCTCTGACCCAAAGCAGTAGAGAAATGTTTCCGAAAACTCAAAAAGACCGTATCATCTAATGCATTCCACTTTCCACAAACACTTGTTTATTACCGGCTTAAAAGCTTAATCATTTAAACCGTTTGTGGTGATAATTTGATTATTGCAAGGTCCATTCCATCCAAATTGCACAACCTGGTCGTGCTTGTGTCACTAAGATTGCGAAATTTGGATACTAAATCAATTTAACATGGATATATCTTCATGATCTTACAAAGTTCGTGGACATTAAAGTAGATTTCGTCTGGTTAGAGAATCACTGCACACAAACAGTATCTGATGCACAGTGATATTTCACTGGAACATTGCCTAAACTAAACTTTCACTAGGAAATCCTGCTAAAGAGGATGGGTGCACCAAATTGAGGCTGCGTGCTTATGAACATCATTGGAGCATGAACATAAGTTGGCGATAGCACAAAAGTATAACTTCGGATGATAATAGCTAGGACAAGTTTGACCTCAGCCATGGCAAAGTTTTGGCCTACGCAGTATCTGGGGCCCAAGCCAAATGGAAAATAAGAGGCCAAGTGCTTTCGAGACTCATTGAACCTCAGTGGATTGAATTGATTTGCATCTTCTCCCCATAACTCAGTGTCGTGATGTACAGCAGTCAAAGCGACATGGAATTGTGTACCAGGAGGAAGATCGAGGTCTCCTATCTTTCTCCTTTAGTTGTTTGCCTCAACAACCTTGCAGTAGGAGGGTAAAGTCGAAGTGTTTCATTGATTATCATGTTCACCTGTTGTGAAATTTCAAGCGGTAACAAGCCCCGTCATACAGCAGGAAATAGCTTGTAATTAGTATATTTGGATCTACAAGAATCTAGAGCTATAATGGTGTTAATTTTCAGCTTGCTGAGAGGAAAATCCAATAATAAATTTTGTTTTTAAGTACATAAAATACTATGTTTCAGTATTTTAGCTCAGCAGATTAGTGAAGAACTAAACTTACAGTCTTAAGGTCACTTAAATTCTCTGCAACTGGCAGCTTATTGTCTCCGCAGACACGAGTAACTTCTTCCCGCGCTTTGATTTGCCATTCTTGATGCATTGCTAGGAGTACAATTGCCCAAGTCAAAGCATTAGCAGTTGTTTCCTTTCCAGCAAAGTAGAAGGTCTTGCATTCATCTATAATTTCTTCCACCTCCAATTTCTCCTCTTGATCATCTTGATTTTTATATGATGACATCAGAAGACTAAGTAGATTTCTTGAATTTTCTATAGCATTTCCATTATTCTCTACCAGCATCCGGATTGATTTGCGAGTTTCTGATTCAAGTCTCCAACTCTTCCTGTTTCTCTTGGCGGGTAAGAACCTAGGTACACAATTACAACAGTATCACAAATTATCATTATTATTATTTTAAAAAAGCTTGGCACACCATGTAGCCTGCATAATGCAGTTGAGCCAAACTTTTAGAATTTTGATAGAGTGATATATACATATGAGTTTCAACGCAGAGGGATAAAAAACAGAAGTAACCTGAATCCTGGAATGTAGACACTTCTCATTGCTTGATAGTACAGCGCCATTTGTTGT
Organism: Xylocarpus granatum; assembly: GCA_019650275.1. NCBI lineage: Eukaryota > Viridiplantae > Streptophyta > Magnoliopsida > Sapindales > Meliaceae > Xylocarpus > Xylocarpus granatum. The sequence continues at coordinate 219,125 of BNST01000721.1, forward strand.
TCTTGTAGCATCAAAATACGCTTTCCTTCTTCAAAACTGCTTCCGAAAGCTGTTCGGGATATAAGGTCTGCTGCAAGATCATAAAATTCTCTATGCACTTCCATCTCAAATTCATCTTTCTCTCCCCTTACTTCCTCCCATTCCTCCACCATCTTCATCGTGCTAGCTACAATATCTGGTACCCAATTCTGTTCAATACAAACTTTGGTATTAGCAGGGCTCGGCGGGCTTGCCCAGAAAAGCTATATAGCGTGCGAAAATGTTGAATCAAATTACGGTTAGGGTATATCTACTACAAGAGGAAACGTGGGAATTTTCTACAAGATCAATGGATTGCCAACGTGTTCATTCTTTCAAACAAAAACTCTTCAATCAAAAGAACGTCACGTATTTCATTTCATTGAGTGGGTGTCAAAGCTCGAAAGAGAGAGGTGTTGGGTTGTCACCTTAACTTGCTCCATGAGAAAGGCCTGGTTTGTGATTCTTCTGTGAGTGGCCCAGTTGTCACCTATCAGCCCAGCAAGTCCTTGCCCGAATAGCAGCTTTGACAACGGGTTATCCGCGGGTAGTATTAACGAGGACATCCTTAATAATGTCCGGGTCAGATGTAGCAATCCTGGGCTTTGACCCGAACCAGTACAGAAAAGTTTTTCCATACACGCGCGACCATATGTGGTAAAATGGATCTGTACGGTGTACGATGTTGTGGTCATAGGGATATATCGGCTTTGACTGAGCTTCTACAGTCACACGGCGGATTTCGGCTGAATTTCCAGTGATTAGCCGGAAGCAAGGCCCAGTTGAGGTGACGTTGGATTCGATATGGGATCCATACGAACGAGTGAACAAATTTTACAAGAGATACAGCGAGTATGAAAATCGCAGCAGAAAGAAGATGCATCGTGAAATCTCAAAGCAACAGCGAGGAAGGAGACGGGCATCACAATGATGGGGTTTTGGTTCCAATAATCAGATCGAGGCCATTGAAAATTTTAACTAATATTTTAAGTGAGTTTATTAATAATGACAGTAAAAGAAACATAATCAAATTTTAAATCTGGGCTGGAACAGGGCGTCTGTCTGGCGAATGATTAAATGAGGCGCGGCATTTAAGAGAAACCATTGGAGGAGTTGATTAGACTCTGCACTATAATTAATTGTAATTAGCTGAATGATTAGCACATTTTGAATATTATCACTTCGCCCAAAGCCACGTCACTACCCCGTAAGGGCAGGGAACCGAGCTGGTTGATTAGATAATGCATCTGGGCATGCAATTAGAAATCTTAAATCCACGGGTCAGTTGAGTAACCAAAATGACAGTTCCACGTTGATATTGATTAAACGCCATGCACGTAAAATTATTAACGATCATGGCAATCGCTGTAAAATTATGCCCAGAAGCCACGAGCTATGCATGAACATATAATGAAAGACAAAGGAACAAGATTGAAACCAAGCCCTAGTCCTTCGATGATTGTCTCCCTCAGAGTAAATCAATTAAGGCACGGGAAAGGTCCTGTAAAATGTTCGGTCTACTTGTGACAGACGGGATGGGGCGAGAAATTGGTAAGGGCTATCGAACTGTCGTTGTTATTATTATTATTATATTTTTGTTTCTCGTTGTCCACGGGGATTTGCTTATCTTTCTTGGTTAGGATGAGGATGGAGGGAGGAGAGTCAATCAAGAAAAGAAGCGACATGTGGGCGGGATGGCAGGCAGCGACGTACCACCACGCAGAAGCCCCACCCGCCATAAAATGAAAGGACCCACGATAGCCAACTCTCTACATTTAATACAAGTAACAGTTTGACCAAGACCCTACAAATAACCAGTTCAGATTTGACTCCTGAACCAATTAACATCCATTCACTTCACCAAAATGCAAGTATCCAATTCCAACCCAACAATCAAAATCCCAGAAGGAGACTGGTGACAGTGTTTTCGCTTCAAATTGCAGAAACAAACCCCGAAACTGATGAATTTCAAATGTTTCAATCGTTCTCGCGCTTCGCCTTAATTTGGTATACTGGTCTATCTGCATATATTTTTTTATGTCAAGACTTGTTTCATGGGAAATCTCGGGGGAAATCCCATTTCGATTCCCAAACGGGGAAATAAACATTGGTAACCATTCAAGATTACTAAACAACCAGCATTTATTAACATCATATTTTGTGATTTAATTTGCTCCTGTACACCGTTTTCTGTGGTTGTCAGACTCAATTTAAATTTAACTTCGTCTTGGGGAAAGAAAAGGGCCACTGATCGAACGCAATTGAGATGTAAAATGGTCTTTTTCTACTGTGCGACCTGACCTTTCTCGACTTCTAACTAGTAGGGCAATGCTGGCCCATTGGCCTTTCTTTCAGTTGCGCCCGCCGATGGCTCTCCGGGTGAAATACTCTCTCTTCCTCCTCCGTACGATGCAGGAGATGGTCTAACATTGAAGCCACTACCAAAGGAAGTGAGCAGGGCAGAAAGTCCACCAGTTGATGCTCCGCCAGCACCTATACCAAGTCCAAGAAGATCAAGTGTTGCAGGCTTGTTGCCAAATAGAGAAGAGGGGTCCAACATGGCGTCAGCCAATCCAGAACCCAGTCCAAGCCCAAGACCAGCTGCTGCTGATGCGGAGCTGTTCTCCTGCTGGCCATTGGCATCTTGAGAGGAAGAAGATGACAGTGCTAAGCCAAGGCCACGAAGAAATGATGGAGTTGAGGATGATGCACCCATTTCAGCTGCTTTTTGTAGCAATGCAGTTGCTGACATGGCGGGCTGTGGAGATGGAGCGTAATGGATATGGGACTGGTCAGTTTCAGAGAACAAGGAGCAATTATTGTTCGAGAGATAGAGCGCCGGGGAAAGAGAAAGGGATGTGGGTTCAATGCCGCAGACTGAGGAGGGGCAATCTGAGCGAGCCGAAATAGAGATTTGATTTGAGAACGAGGAAGTCGCCGGTGTTTGTAATGATTGTGACATTGTTGAGGATGAAAATACACTTGCAAAGACACCGATGGTAGACGTCGAGGCGCTGGTGCTTGTAGCCACCGGTCTTGGTGGGGAAAGGGCCGGTGCATTTTCTACAAGCATTTCTGTAAGCACATGAAGCAAAAGATCAGAAACCATAATCAAATTAAAAAAGATTCTGAAAAAGATAATGGGACTGAACTGCTGTGAAGATTGAAAAAACAAAAAAAAACAATCACGCAGAAACATTGAGCTGAAAAAGGCTTTCAACTTAGAAAAGTTTTCAAGGCATATATAAAGGATTAACAACTTGAACTGGAAAGCAGGAAAAGCAGAAAGCAATTATGGCGTTCTTTCTCTGTAACATCTTTTTTTTTCATTCGTGCTTGCTTATTGAGATTGCATCAATTTCACTATACTTAAAAACGAAATTAAGGACAACTCTCTGTGTCTTCTATACTATTAACTTTTTCTAGCCTGATGATTAGAGACGGGAGAACCATCAAGAAGCGACAGATTGGAAAAAAAATAAAAAAAGATTCAACGTTCCTTAACCACAAGAAAACCAGAAAAGGATCCTGTTTCAATCCCCACCAAGATACACCTGCCCATTTTGGCTATACATATAACTGAACTAATGCCTTCCTGTCTCTCGTGAAATTAGAACAGCCAAAAAATATTACCTGAACTCTGAATCGACAAGCCCGGAGAGACCACGCCAGTTGACGGAGTCAATGGAGATGGAGGCGGTGAAGCAGCGATAGTCTTTGCATTGGGATTGCCTTCTGTACTTGTAACCGGTAGGGTCTGTGTCCTCGCACTCTCCTCCGCCAACGCATCGCAAAATGCCCTGTGTGTTATAAAACTATCCCTCCTTCACCAACAAAACAGAAACTCCGTCACCAACAAAACAAAACTCAGACAAAAAGAAAATGTTTTTTTTCCCCTAATAAATAATTAGTAAACCTGGAAAAAATCGTCCCACAGTCACACTTATACTCTCTTGTTCCACAAGTCTTCATATGAGCCTTCCAATCTGACTGAACGGCGTATTTCTTTGAACACCTCTCACACTTGTATTTCTTCTCTCCATGTTTTCTACTGAAATGCTTCTTGATGCCCGTGAGGTCACCCAGAGCTCTCGCTGGGTTGTGATGCACGCACGACGGCTCGGGGCACACGTATACTTTCTTGCGAATTTCTTTGGAGTTTCGCTGTTTGAGCTTCCATGGCAAATTGTGACCTCGTCGGTGAAGCTGCAGGTTCTGGTCGCGTTGAAACCCTTTGTTGCAGATCTCACACACAAATCGGTTCGTGGCTAACAAACTTGTCGGCGATAACGCGATAACCAGAGCAGCTGGATCTGAAGAATCCAGATAAAAAAGCCATAAGGACCACTCTTTAGTATTAGTAACTGAAAATTTAGTTTAATTTCAGAATTAGATATAGTTACCAGGCACTCCAGGGAGGTTACGCTTTTTCTTCTGCGGTGGTGGTGCTGCTGATAGTGGAATCATCTGAATCTGACTAGCAGGAGATGACACGCCAGCTTCTCCAGTAGCTGTAGAAACTGTCATTGATGATGAATTTACAATCTCCGTCATAGTATTTCTATTTACTTCCACAACGAACCAAGCCAATACGTAGCTGTAAACTTGCAAGTCTTCTTCTACTCTACGAGCTCAAAGAAGATGGTTAACTAGGGTTTCTGGTTAAAAACAAAAGAGCTAAGCAACCATGAACAGTGAAATTCTGACGATTCCTACCTTCAACTGAAAGAACAATTGGCTGGTAAAAAATGATCCTTGAATACAAAGATACTAATCGTTTTCCTAGAAAACCTGAAACCTGTTAAACAAACAGCTAAATTGCTCGGATTTTCAGAATCGCGGCCAGTGTTTGATTCTCTCTCGGAAGAAGCCAAATGAAACTGAGATTCAACCCAGTTGATGATTCGTGATCAGAGCAGGATGAACTCGCTAGGCGGCGGTTTCACATCCCGCGAGAAGTCGGTCAGATACATACCAACGAAGAGAGAGAGATTTGAATAAAAAAATAACTAAAGCGGCGCCAGTTAACCATGGTTTGTACATTTAACTATGGTTAGTGAAGTAGGTGGGCTCCAAGACTCCTCCGCTGGCTTCGTAAGCAAATCGGACCGTACACGTGTCAATAAAAGCGAGTTGCTGACATTTGTCGGGAGAAGTCGGACTCGGCGGTGCTTGTCCTTGAGCTAAAAAGCTCTCAATATTTTATCCACACTGCATATTTTTTTGTGTTAATACCGATCGCCAAGGTAAAAAGACACCTATACCCTTAACTATGACGGCATTCCAGCTGGTAGAATAGCTGGACGATTTTGACTTTTTCCTCACGCAAGACCAGCTGTGTTTTGGTTCCACCAGACGAGTAATTTGATTTGCTCCGTCTAGTTTACGATCATGGCATCGTGTTTAAGATGATATTTCACGTCGTACACAGAGTAACGCTGTCGAACCGATAAGGACAAACAAGAAGACGATTAAAACAAATCTTGCCGTTTGTTTTAGCAGGGGTGGCCTTATCGTAATTCTCTTCAAAACGTTGTCCAATTTCATACCGCAAAGACTCCTCGTCAAAGTAACAATTATCCCTTCACGTTGTTTTCTACGATTTCTTTTTTCGAAAATTTTGGTTTTCTGGAATTAATTATAAATATACGTGTGCAAACGTGGTTAGCATGCCAGTGGCATATTCGTGAATAAGATGGTTCAGTAGGGGCAAAATTTTAGTAGTAGGTATGATTGTCACTATGCAGGCTGTACGTGACAGTACTGTGCATGTGACAATGGTCGCGGAGGTCTCCTTTACTTGGACACGTGCAAGACTCTTCTTCTTGGGTAGCCTTTTTGATTCATCCTGGCCGTCTGATTAATCAATTCCATTGGAATATCCTCAGATGGGCAGTGTGGCAACTCGAAATGATGCAGACACTCTTGTCTTGTGTGTAGAGAGGCCACGTGCTCGCTCAGCTACGCAAAGGCAATCTTCTTTCAAAAGCTAGCATTGTAACTGACAACCCATCGCAAGGGCATTTACGACATTTCATAGTCAAACTGGCTTCCACAAACTTTCAGACCGACCGTCCACAGCAATCGGATCCCCACCAGCTCTTTGATAACCTGCTGACGTAGACGTTCTAGATGAGATCTGCCCCCAATTTTATTTTTTTAAAAAAAATTATTTATTTATTTATGTACAAATACTGGTTGGGGAAAGTCAAATTTTGTTTACGAAGTTAAGCTTTGACCATCCATAACGAGCTTATTATGAGGAATCGCTTTTACCCGCAGAGAAGTGTATGATGATTGATGAAGTTGAGCTTGTGTTTATTATATTGACAGAAAAGTGGATTGGAGCATCGAGAAATTCATATGAATTAGGAGCCCATAGTGGCCGGCTCTAGATTTGAACAAAGTCAATTAGGACCAAAAGGATCAATAATGGGTTTATTATGCTCAAAGAAAGCCGGTCCCTCCCGTGGGAAAATGACCTGGCGCGAGAAAATTGTGTCGTCCAAACAGGAACCAGGGTTACCAAATGCAAAAGCACTTTTCCTCGTCTTAGCTTTTAGCTAAAATACCACTTTATACCCAGTTCTGTGTAGGCTGAGTAGATTTCGTCAGTGTTCCGCCAATCACATATGCTTTCATGGCGTGATTGGGCTTCTGTTAAAGGCTTGTTTGTCTAATGCCACTTTCGTTTGACATCCATTCCGTATTATCGTGTTGTTTAGTTCTACTGAGACTATACAATAGCTGTAAGGTAATGAGCGAGCGATAGAAAACGATGTAGATAAATCGCAACGTCAAAAGAATAAAATGAGTGATTAGGACCCAGAGTAATGATCACTAGTTTGATTATCTTGTAGCTGCCTTTTCCTTTTCTGACTCCAAGACGCAGCAAAAGTCCACCATGAATCTTGAGAGAGAAACACTGCCTTTCCTTTCCTTTACTCATTTCAAAAGTGTGATCATTGGAAACAAGCCAAACCTGCTATTATCATCCACGCATATGTGGGGTATGTTATAAACTACTGAATTATGATGCATAGGTAAATAGCAACGACTTGTTTTACATCCGGTTCTGTTACTATCACCATTTGCCCCACAACACGACGTGACTTAAGAACCAATTTGACATTTCTCAAATCCTTGCTAGTCCTACGAGGTTCGGGCAATAGAAACATTAGTATTCTCGTCGTCATGTGCCAAAGACAACTCTATTCCACCGCTTATGCTGTACGCCTAGGATAATAACTGTTCAATTGTTGATCCTCACACTAGCTTTTACGTAAAATGAGAAAACAGCACATTAGGCAACAGCGTGCATACTTCTAAACAAAATAAAATCGTATGTGTATAAAGGCAGGTAAGACACTGTTTAGATGACGAAGTCCCACGCACCCTTTGAGATCCCCACCGAACAGGAATATGAATTTGAAAACCACGCAAAGTTACACAAGGGCTCTTAAGTTTATCTGACCATTTTATCTTTCACGATATAAAAGTTTCTACTAACAAGAGTACAATTGCAAACATAAAAGGTGAACTCGGCAAGATCATGATAAGTGTTCAATGTTGGCAAGTGGTAAAAATCTCATCCTGCACATCATCAATTAACATATGCTCATTTGTGTAACGCTCAGGACCTAGATACATGCCTGTTCTGTCCAACGGAGCAAGCCATTCATCCCTATGGTATCTTGAAGCATAGAGGTTCAGGTACTCGATGTCCTAATACAGCATCCAAAAAGAAAATTGAAAAAAAAAGAAATGAAACCTGCATCTGAGAATGTATGAAAAGACAAGTTTTGCAGGTCAAAATGTTTTACGAAAATCTGACAATTCAATAGCACAAATACAATTGAGCAAGAGTAAACAAATTGCAATGGGATGTGTTTTGAGGATCCATGTTAAAAAAAGAGTAACTATTGCAATTATTATGTCATTTTGCAAAATATAAGCAATTAGCACGTGTTCCTGCAACCATGTTAAAAACAGAAAACCAAATCTTTTTATTAGGAAACAGAAAAAGTGGATGGACCAAATAAAAAAAGCAATTTTTAATTTAGAACTAATGATTTAAGCCAATAAGAAGCACCACCCTGCATAAAGAATAAACCAAAACAAAACATAATTAAGCACAGTAAAATGCCTCACCTGCAAGCTACTAAGAATGTGTTCTAGCCTTAGGGAAGCAATGTGTTGATGTGAGGACAAGAAAGCCTGACCAGGGTAGAATAAAAACCCCATCACCAGGTGGAAGGCCCCGTCTAAATCTTATCTGCACGCAAGTCAACAATATATATATATATATATATATATATATATATATGTATATGTATTTCTAAAAATTGCAAGTTCAGATAGTGCCAATCAAGTACTTGGGTGCCAGGCAAATACCACAGCACTAGGAACTGTTGCCTTCTCATAACAGTTGGCACCCCAGTAAAAGAATACTGTGTTCTTTCCATACATGCCACATCACAGCACCATACTGGGTACCTCATGTCCCAAGGTGCCAATTTGGATGAGTATCAGATGGTCCCATGCACAGATATGTCCACCATTCCTTCAACAACAAAGAATTCAGCCTCTTCAGCATGGCTTTCACAATGCCCGTAAACTTTATAGTACCTCCAATCGTGCATTTCTTCGCGAGACAGCAAACTGTCACAATGCCAAATATGCGATAACCAATAAAATGATACAAAAAAATGGAACACTTGAAACTTTGCAAATGCACCAGGCTTTATTTGCAACTAAAATTCATAGCCATAAAAGTGGCAAGCCAGCTCAAGATTCAATAAAGACAAGGTTCAAGGCTTACAAAGCTTCATCAACGTGTCATCCTTCACCATTGTCTCGCCAAAATGAAAGCTTATGCACATCAAATGAGAATACAAGCCTAACAAACTAGTAACTAAAAAACCAGCCACCATTAAAAGTATACATAACATCCTAATTAAATTATGCTACAAAATGTAAGCAAATAAATACACATCTGCAAAGATCTGCACGCCAGGTCTAAGTCAAAGGCCAGAGGCGAAAACCCTACTTGCACCCAATGAAATATCATACAAGATTTTCCAACATTGGACATCAAAACTAAACATTTAAAGAGGTGACCTCTGAATTCAGAAATGACATACCCAGGCATTTAGCAAAGATGTTGGCTTCTTCACTTTACTTTAGCATATGCTGCTGCTAATCTTTGAAATGTTACTTGTCAAATCATTTAACTGCCTAAGAATACCTCCATATAACAACAAATTTGAACATTATCCTTTGGAAGTGAAACTGTAAATATTCTCATGGATTAAATGTTACTAAACTTAGTTTTAAAAAATTATTGCACCCGCCCCCCCCGCCGCCAAAAAAAATCACCATGTTATACCATTACAAGGATTTCCTCAGCACAGTATTCTTGATAAATAATCAACCAGTTGCAAGAATATGGCTATAGTGTCACGAGATCCATAGTTGTTTTGACATTGTAATTAACAATGTACTTATTGAAAAGGTTCCAGAAAACAGAATTATCTATAAATTGGTCAGCTGCAAACTTGTCAAGTCAGAATATCTGTATGCTTAACAATCAGTCCAAAAGTTCAAGCATATTTATGGACAACAAAAGGAAAAATATGTGGCTCAAACATGCAAATTCTAAACAGGCAAAGATGCAAAGATGGCAACGCCATAAGGAACAAATTAGGAATCAAAAGAGAATGAGGCACATGGTGAGCAAAAGAAGCGAGTTAGCATTTGGCCATAAATCTGGAAAGCTGGATATGAAACACTTATGTGACTGAGCCAAAACTTTCAAAATCAGTTAAAAGTTAGTTCCAAATATCGTCACACGTCTCAGAGGATAATATACACACAAGTTTACAGAAATCTTCAAAAGCAAGTGCCAAAAGTTCTTGATGAAGATTACCTCACCATTATCAGGCTGCAGTTCTGTAAGAATATCTTTTACCAAATCCTCTCGGTTACCAAGCATCCATTCACTGCAAACATAACAGACCATCTTTAATATACTAGCTAACACAGGACTTAAATTCGGTTACTTTAAAAAAGATTTCAGTCACCTAACTTTAAACAACCTCATACAACTAAAAGAAAAGTCAATTTAGGGTATAAAGAGTAGTTAACCAGAGATGATGATGAGACATAAACACATCTTTTCTAAGCAAAATTATGCTCTCATCAACATCAACCTTAGGTTGCAGTTAGAAGACCAATTAACAAGCTATACCTAGTGCAATAAATCTGGGTACAAGGCCGTAAAAACTTTGGAACCTTTTCAAAAGACCCACAGGAAGTAGGTGCAAAAGGTGCAGCACTTAGCCCTACGTACCAAAGAAGAAAATCATGTTAGAAATTCAATAATTAGATAATAGATAAAATTGATCACACCGACTACAAATAAAAGCACAGTAGAACAGCATGCAACCATTTGAATAGATATTCACAAAGCAGCAAATATAACATGGTAGCAGAAATGGATAACTTGCAAACAACAAATATAATAGTTATGTAATAACTTAGAATTATAGGCAACTTCTTCAACTAAGTAAAAATAGCACATAAATCAAATATGTAAGTTTGATTTATCATGTTGACAGATCTACACAAAAAAAACAAGTGAGGAAACAATTATAAAGACTGGAACCTCTTTGTACCAGACTTTTTGGTGTCACATACCCTGCTAAGTGATATCAAGGACATGTAAAGACACACACACATCTTAAACATAAAACACAGATCTGTAAGTTAAATCATTCCAATTGAATGCTACCAATCAGCTAAATCAGATATAGGAATTGATTCCCTACTGATGGGAACCTAAATCTGTAGCAGGTCCAATAATGTCAAATGAACTTAGATTCTGAAGGATTTTAAAACAGAAAAATTTATGCCTGCATATAGTAGCGCACAAAATTATTAGATTGGGGTTATGAACCAATTCATTGACAAAATAATCACATACATTTCCAATTTGGGCCATTTAAATATACAAACCATTAACTGCAAGGTCCAAAGTCCACAGCAGCAACTGAGCAATCAATCAAGTGATAACAGAGTAGGGAAAGATGACAAATCACTCAAATGAAAACACATAAACAGGAAAGCACGCTAGTCAGATGAGGAGATAAAAATCATACCACAATAGTAAGTGGTTAAAACACGAGCATCTGGTGCATAAGCATGAATTACACTGGCCATGTTGCGAACAGAATTGTAGTGTTCCATGTTCAGTTGCTGCCAGAAAAGTCAAGTAATGTTCCAAGCAGTTATAACCAATCAACATTAACAGAAAGATATGAGAAAATTATCCACCAGAGAAAACAGGAAAGAGAACCAGACAAAGATAAGTTATCATTGCAGCACCCTAGGATACTAAGTCCTACTGACTTGAATTACAAAAGCTTATTGTTCCTCAAAACCATAAAGGTGTCCATACCTGATCCCATAGGTAAAAATAGGCTTTCTTCCAGTGAGCTTTTGTCCTTAAGATCTCAACCTCTTTCGGCAAGTAGTCCTGTGCTCCATCATTATTGCTGCACATTGACAAACATAATGAAAATAATCACTTTTAATTGGTAAAATACCTCACAGCAGCGAGATTGGGCAACTGACTTGATACCTTGAGACAGGTCGGCTATTTGGTATAGCATAAGCAGCTAATCTTGGGTCTAAGAAGCATTCATCTGATTTAGTATGGTCAGCTACAATTGGCAATAGAGATGCATACATGTCAAAATGAGGAAGAACAAGAATGGACAACTTAGAAGCGGACTCATGATAATGCACGACGTTCAGTTTTCTTGACTAGATTACCTGGCCAAGACGTCAAAACACACATGCTTTCTCTCCATCTGCAAAAATAAGGGCTGATTTTACACTGAAGAAGCCATTTGAAATGCAGATCCAACATACCACTCATCACTTCCATTTTGAACGCCAAAACAATCCTCAATTACAGTATCAGATATCTACTATATTGTTAAAGAAGCAGACATAACATGTAACAATATGAATGACAAGGTAAGGGAGAACAAAAGATTATTTAAAAAACTACTAGACCATTTTTAAGGCAAGGATTGAAGATAGCATGCTTTATGTACAGTCTCAGCCACATGGCTGCAAAATTATTATGCAACTTCTACTTCCTCCTGTTTCAAGTGACTTACTTTATATTGAGACATACATTTTAGCACTACCTAGACCAACTTTAGATTATGAAATGTGCTTGAATATATCTTAAGGAGTATGCCAACCTATAATATGCTTGGCCTTTAATTTTTAAACATATCAAATTATCCTCTCTCCTGTTGGCTGCTTGAATGACTATGATCCAGCTTTGCCTTCTTTTTTTGACTGCCAGTGCCCCAAACCTTAGAATTGAAATTTTAGACTTCTCATGGAGGGCTTCCACGAAACCATATTAAAGCACACATTCTTTTCTTTACAATGGACATCAATAATGTTAAAAAAAATCAAGTCTTCTATTGATTGTGAATAATATTAAGTACAAAAAAAACGTCCTTAATCAAAGAGAAACCAAGACCAACTAGGAAAACCAATATTACTATGATAAGAACTCATACCATAATAAGACTAGACATAATAATAATAATAATAAGACAACTTAATAAGTTATTTACTATTTTAACTCTAACACTCACTCTCAAACTCAAGATGGGGTTGTAGAAGCAAGCTCGAAGTAAAAACTTCAGTGTGTAAACTTGAGAGTTTCAGTGTGGTTGGGATGAAAATTGGAGAGGTCGTTCTTGAGGCTGTAAATCTAATGCCTACTCTTGAGGTTGTAAACTTGAGAGCAAACAAAATCCATGAGGCTTAGGAAAGCCTAAAAGTGAAACCAAAGAAACCTAAAAGGGCTAGAAAAACACAATAAAAGACCCAAAAAAGCTTAGAACAGCATCAGTTAGCCCAAAGGGTCTGAGAGTTAAGAGATGCTTTAAAGCCTAACATAGGAGAAACCAAAAAAGAGAGAGAGATGCTTAAAAAGCCTAAAAATGAAACAAGTGATGGTTAAAAAAATCCAAAGTAGTGAGGTTTTAAGAAAACTTGAATAGTACAAAAAATAAAGTCTTGTATTGATTGCGAATGATATTAAGTACATAGAACATGTCTTTATGTAGGGTCAAAAGAAAAATCAAAACAAACTAGAAACACCAATAGTACTCTGATAAGAACTTATATCCTAATAAGACTGGACACAATAATAATAAGATAATAAGTTACTTCTTATTTTAACTCTAACAAAATAAAAACCAGCAATTATACAAAGTTACTTTGCATTTGTACATAGGGTGGGTCAAGATGAGAGGAGGTAAAATAGATGATAACAATAATAAGCGAAGATATGGGATACACCAAATACAGCAGGTAGTGACGGAGTTTCAGGAAGAATGAAGTCCCAAACTGTCAATCTTAACCTCACACGTACTGAAAGATTTGATATAGCATCTTCATCCATCCTATCAATTGACTCATTATCTGAGAAGAACAAAGAATAGAGGAGAAAAAAGAAATCTTCTTCAAGTAGTAGTTGCAGACTTCACTCTTTCTACCTTAAAAACAAAGGCTAGTATGAAAACCCTGCAACAAGTCCAAGCCACATCAAAAATAATGAAGTAAAGAAAAAATAGATTCAGAAAATCACCACTTCATCCAGTGCTTTTCCATCAAAATAGATTCAGAAAATCACCACTTCATCCAGTGCTTTTCCATCAATGGGCTCCAGAATGTCAAGACAGTCCATTAATAATTGATTCTTCTCACCTTTGACCAAGCATTGTGGTGAAGATCTGTAATAAGTCAGAATGAATTCTCTTCTTGCAGGTATAAGATAACAAGAATTATAATGGACAATACCCAGCAAAGACTTTGAAAAGGACAGCTTTAGACTAAATGTGGAACACAGAAATTTAAGTTACTGAAGTAAAAGAACGGAAAATGTTACTCTGTCTCTGCCTTAGAAGTAATAATGATCTCCCCTTCATATAGACCAGGGGGCTGCGAAATGGGACATCTATAGAAACCCAAACTGCAGTTGTTTCCCTGCAGGAAGGGAAAAACCAACAGTACCACCTCAGCTTTGGGCAATAGGAAGTTATCCAGGTTCTTCATAATATAATAAAATAAGCACCTATAAATCAACAGAGAATAAACTGGATATTACCCAGGAAGTAAGCTTATTTGACTGGATGGAAGATCAAGGGGCACAAGGGCATTAGGGACACCTAATATGGGTACAACACGCCTCAACGTTAAAGATTGGCCAACAACCAACCTGCCCAGAGTCAACAATAGAAAACTATGAACCAGAAGAATAATTCATTAAGATACAACAAGAATATATTTTCAAGAAACTAACCGATCACCAGATGTGGAACATAAGTCGCTGCACTGAACCTGCACAACCCTGGCACTACTAAAAAGACTCCAAGAAACTTTCGGACGAAGAGCAATTTGAACACTCTCTCTCTCATTTCTAGCCACCGGAAGATTTATCTTCAAAATAGAAAAATTAAGTGACCATTGCACATAATGTGACCGCATCAATAGACAAAATAAGTTGCAAACATAACACAGCAGTAAAAATTATATACTAATGCTTACAAGCTCCAACTGCCCAGGCATTTCCAATGGTCCAACATTTGCTGTGCTTGGCATGCATCATACATGCACTAAATCTGCAGTTTGAGCTTCTGTTGGATCAATAGAACCCTTGAGCTGAACTAAAACTTGCATACCGCCATCATTCCATCCATATGCTATCCCTCCCCCAGTAACACCTTCTACTGGTGGTACAACAGTGCCCTGATGATTCTCTGCCAGGCATTTGAACATTTAATAGATAAATATATACTGATCAACAAGATTTGCATGAAGATCAACATCGATGAAGTGCAAATGGAATTAAAAACTATAAGGACACACAAAGAAATGAATAACACCAAATTCTTAAAACAAGTGGAGCATTCTGAGTGTAAAAGACAACAGATAATAAAAATCCAAGAATATGAACACAAATGAAATCAGCACAGCATGTAAAAGATCTTGTTAAGCTGATCTTCGCAGCTCATTTTTTACGTTAATTTTTCTTTCGTAGAAAATTCATAAGGAAAATAGAACAAGGATAGAACCAATATTTTATTAAATTTAACCTTCAAAAACAATTAATAAATCCTATAACACTAAATTAGCAACACAGTACTTGAACCTCCCAAACTAATAAAATAAAAACTAAACAAAACAAAAAGAAGAAATGAACAAATCCGTTTGGTTGCCGGGAAAATCCACTCGTAATCTTGCAATAGACAACTACAAAAAATAAAAAAGTTGAAACAGCTGTTGTAAGATTCTTCCATTTTCCTCTAGTTATCTCAGCAACAAAACAGATCATAGATTATCAAAAACAACTCGGATGAAACCGCCATACCACAACTTAACACAACGGGGCGCGAACGCCGGGACAGGAGGTAATTGCAGAGACTTACCAGCGTTATCCATATCAGAGTGGTTATGCTAGTGATGGCCGTGTAATTACAACGATCTCAACATAGGTTCTTCTAGGTTCTGCATTAGTTTAGTGCACACAGAGCAAGTTACCAATCTCAAAGAGATGATCGCGTTTTGACTGGTGAAACGAATTGCTAATTATTAGAAGCATAATGATACTTCCATTCCAAGGTTTTCTTAGTACACACCCTACTTCTCTCAAACTATGTGTATCAATGTCACTACTGTACATAGCATGTATTGGAGCGCCCCCGACGTAAAATTATTAGTGTTTCATCTGAGAGATAGTTATATGGTAAAGCTATATAATTTTCCAAAATTTGTATTCGTTTATTTCTTCTATCCCGAAAACTTGGATGCATCCAATCGTACGGTCATGAGAATTCGACCCTTCTAATGCCACGTCAATAATTTTGACTCAGTAAGTCGAGTCTCGAAGTAATCTTACGTACAATTCATTTATTAGCATACACATTAAAATAGTCTCCCTTCTAATATAGTTTTTATTAAATTTAATATTAAATTAAAAATAAATAATTTAAATTTAAAAACTCCAATTTTGAACGCAATTGTCGACCGTCTCAAGGCTGCCAATTGACCAGCTGTGTCTGTCATCCCAAGGCGACCACTGTTCATGCTATGGCCATCTTCTTCTTTGGTTGTTGTTTACCAACTTCCCTCTATTTGTGCAATTACCTAAATCTAAGGCCCGCATACATAAATTATTAAAAACAGTTATTATAGAAAAGAGAAAATAATTATAAAGCAGTAATAAGAATGGTATACAATACGTGCCAAAGTTGCACAGACGAATTTTCCAAAAATTGAAATAATTAATTCGATCCAAATCAAAAAGAGACTTCCCAAGCAATATTTAACATTTTCACAGTATAGCAGTGAACCATCCCAATTGTGATCCTTCAAGCTGATTTAACCGAGCTCCATGCCAAAAGCCTGAAATGAAAGGATTAATGAAATACTTAACTAAGATTAATGTCGATAAAAATAGATGTGCAGCAAACAATAACTTGGGTTAACACCGTAAGAATGTTAAACAGCATCATTGTATTGTTCTGTAAGTGTCCGCTGGCCAAATATTTCACAAACACATGCAGCACGACAAGCAACAGACTGAAGTTCAATCAGCAAACGTTGAACTATCCAGTCCACAAGATTGAATTAGAGAGAGAACACATAGATCAACAATTATGCATTCTGAACGCTTTGCATGGTCAGTGCAGATCCCTGATAAGGTAGGCAGCCTAGCAGAAATCATCTTGCACCCGCTATTATTAATGCCATCAAGAGGAAATATAAATTCAGAAAATGACATGCAAGTATAAAAGATGAAATTTCTTATACGAGATTCGGGATTACTCCATTCCGAGAAAAGATTATAATGTTTAATGAGTTCATAGTCTGTATGCTAGCATTTTTCTGCAAACTTACTTTCTGAAATAGCAGCACAATAGCCATAAGATGGAACTATTCAAATATTCACCATGTAATATTCCCAAGTTATCAAAAGCCAATGATCTTTTCTGGATATATCATAGGCCAGAACCATAACTTCTCGCATGGAGAATATTAAGGCAGTCAACATGCATTATGGCTACAAAGTATATTATCATGAAAACCAGAAACCCATGAAAGATTTCCTTCCAAGTTGATACTGGTTTTACTTGTGCAAAGATAAGTTTGGAATATACATTGATAGAATCAAAGATTAATTTGGTCCCCGTCATGTTTTCATGATAAGTCATGATACATATAATAGCCATTTCTATACAGAATATACAAAGGAGTTATACACAAAACAGATACAAAGAACAGTGGTTAATCCTGCAAGTCCCACACCCCATGTGCTAAATTCAGAAAAGAAAAACATAAGGTAAATGTCAACACTTCGATACAATCTAGGCAGAGACAAAGTTGTTAGAGTTACCTCTGGAAGAAATCAGTTACATATCGTGACCCATTGTAAAAGATGAACCACATCAAAACAATCACCAAAATATCTGCCAAAATTAAGGAACTTACAAGTGCAACATCATAAGAGCATGCTATTCTGTTTTCTTTTCTTTCCTTATTTAACATTTTTTATAAGATCATTGGAAAAGAACATGAAAAAGGATACTGAAAAGATAACGCTCCCACCAATCCAGCATGAAGAGTCCAAAAGTGACATTGTAGAGATAGATCTTGCGTTGAATCCAGTTCATAGCTATTAATCCTACTAACAAATAATTATGTATATGTGAGTACACCATAAGCATCAAACTAAGACATCCATAAACACAATTACAGTGAACATTAAAGATATCAGATCTAGGAAATTAACATGAAATTTTACTTGTCTTAACTGGAAATGAGCTGAGTGCTAAGAAAAAATTGTTCATGATCTTACACCCACTTCAATCTTAACAAAAACACATCAGATTGGAAGGATAGGTAAATAAATCAGTTCATTCTGACCTGACTAATGTGCATCCAAATTGTCCATTATAGCTAGTAACGTTTGTTTGGAAGCAACCACAAGTGATTAAAGCCTTCATTTCAGTTATGTTAGATGTTAATGAAATAGTAGAGACTTCAGTGAAACTGATATACAAAATGCACCAACACATAAGTTTTAACTCCAATCCTTTGTCAGATTACAATTTGTGATTAAATATCTGTTTCTGCAAAACCACTCTTATTGCTTATAATTTGTTTGCAGGCCAGAAAAAGAGCTTAAATCAGGAGCTAAGCTAAGCCCGATTCCGATTCTATCAATCAATAAAAATCATTACATACTGACAACAATATCTAACCAATATTAATGGCGGAAATCACCCAAGAATTCTCAATGTCTCAAAAAGAGAATATGCGAAGCATAATTTCCAAATCATTAAGCAAATTACGCTGAATCAAAGAAATTAATCCACAACCAAAAAAGAAAATCGAACCAACTGATCCAGCATCAGTACCTAATTCAAACATTTCAAGTCAGCAAATGAAATGCACAAAGTCATGCTTTACAACTCTAGCAAAAACTGCAACAGAAAATAACGGATTTAATGCAAAAGTAAAAAAAAATGCTAACCCAAGGAAAGAGAGACCGAGCTCCAAACTTGGATGAAGAAGCGAAGAGAGAGAGAGAGAGCGATTGCCTTGCCTCTGAACAAAAGCAGATGAGAGTTCCGTGATCGATTCAAAACAAGGTTTAAAAGTGTTAGCTGTGATTTGTTGAATTGTATTCGAACGAGCTCTGCGTATCTGAGGAAGAAACTTTGGCCGGTTGACCAGTTGACACAACAGTACAATGAAAATTAACCAAAATAACATGAGAATTGGAAAAGTAACTCGTTTTAGGTAGGAAAAGAGTAAAGCGACATTACCAACTTGGGCTATTATCAAAGTAGTCTCTCTATTTAAAAATTAACATTTGGATCTATAAATTTACGATTTATATCAAATTAGTCCCCAATGACTCCCCAATGAATCAAACATATTACTTATAACTTATTAACATTTTCTTATTAATAATTAATAATTAAATGTCATGGATTGATTTGTTATATATGATAAACTCATGAACTCAATGTTAATATCGTGGGAATTGATCGGGGGTAGATAATGACATAATGCTGAGTGATTTGAGAAGAGAAAATAATTTTTAAAAAAAGAAACAAGGGTATTTTGGTCTTAATATGTAACAGTTTGGATCACATTTCAAAATTTGTAGAAAAGGTTGTTCTCCGTTTCGGGATAACATGTCGTCACAGAAAGCAGACAACATGATATCGATAATAAGGAGTGCTTCCGTGTCTAGCAAATAAAACAGCCGAGGGTAACCAGGATCGCCACACAGTGGGAGGTTGATTCTCAGCGTAGTAGTTCTAAGCAGCGGAGGAGGCTGAGATTCTCCGGAGAACCAGGGTTTACAGTTTTGATTACAAAAGACAAAAATTCAATATAAAATCACAGAATCCAAGGGAGAGAGTAATACAACAACCATGGAAGGTGCATTAGCGAGCGCCTCTGCTATCACGGACCAGAGGCAAAAGATCGAACAATATAAGCACATTCTCACTACTGTAATCTCATCGAACGACATCGTTCAAGCCAAGAAATTCATCGATCATAGTTACTTTCTCAACCTATCTCTTTGACAATATTTTTTGGCCTAGGGTTTCTTTTTTTCTTTTTAATTATTGATCCTAGAGGAGAGATTTTTTGTTCGACCTTATAAACTTTAATTTTTTGCAGTGCTATCGGATGATGTACCATTGGTTGTTTCACGGCAGTTGCTGCAGACTTTTGCTCAAGAGCTAGGGAGATTAGAGCCAGATACGCAAAAGGAGATTGCAAATTATACTCTCGCTCAGATTCAACCTCGTGTTGTCTCATTCGAAGAACAGGTTTGTTTCGGACTGTATTTTTGTTGAAGCTATTACTATATATTCCTTGCTTCTCGGATGCCACATTGTTTCAATATTTGTCTCGTTGAGGGGTTTGAATTCTCACTTTCACTGGTGAGCCGTAGTTAGTGGGAGAAGGTTCTAGTTTTTGGGATTTGGTGGTGGTTTAGCTGATATAACAGTTTGATGAGAATATTGGGTTAAATTGAATTAATTTATGGTTAACATTTTTTCTTACAAACAGGGTGCATCAATTCTATTTTTCATAATCATTGCTAGGTTGATTTTGATCTGTATCACTTTGTATGAGTTCAGGTGTTAATTATCAGGGAAAAACTTGCTGATTTATTTGAGTCTGAGCAGCAATGGTCAAAAGCAGCTCAGATGCTTAGTGGAATTGATTTAGACTCTGGAATGAGGTATGAGAAAAAAATGTGTATATGTATATTTTGTTTTGCCTGTAAAATCACGTATTATTTCACACTTAAGGCAATTGTTGACGTATTCTTTTGTAATGTTTACCAGGGTCATTGATGATACATTCAGGTTGTCAAAATGTGTCCAAATTGCCCGCCTTTACCTTGAGGTATTGACTTCATATTGTAACTGCAGTTTAATGCTGAAAATATTTGATCTTGTACATGTCATTATAAATAAGTCTTGTCATGGGGCATTGTACTGTTATCTTTTAAGTATCTGTTTGTGCACGTTTGTTTATCTGTGCTTGCTCGCACTCCTGCATGGTAATGGGTATGAAAGATGGTTGGTGCAGCACATATGCAAATTAACAGCAATATTATAAAGAAATTTACATATGTTGGTAATTATCTTAGGTGATTGTTTTTCTGCCCCTAGCAAAATTAAGCAAAGGTGAACCATCTAGTTTAGTGGATAGATTTCATTTTTTGAGAGGATTGTACTGACGATGGAGTCAATCAGTGCATTTATTTATTCATGGATGCATGCTCTGCTCTGGTTGTGACTAATTGAAGGATCTGAGTTTTCATATAAAAATGACTGGTGTTAAAAATTTCCTTCAATTGCTACTGTATATTTTGCAGGATGATGATGCTGTTAATGCAGAAGCTTTTATTAATAAGGCTTCATTCTTGGTTAGCAACAGTCAGCACGAAGTATTGAATCTAAAGTACAAGGTTTGACATATGTTTGAGAGTAAGGATGATTGTTTCCTGAGAAGTTTTAGTATTTTATTAGTTCTGTTTGGTTTATCCTTTTCCTGTCATTAGGTTTGTTATGCCAGAGTTTTGGATTTGAAGAGAAAGTTCTTGGAAGCAGCACTGCGATACTATGACATATCTCAAATTGAGAAGCGGCAAATAGGTGACGAGTATGTCTGCTTGTAACACTTTAAATCAGTTCAATTTTTTTATTTTTCTTTTGCAAAGTTGTTTGGTGTTTGAACTATGTTGATGGCTGGCATGCCACAACTGTTTCAATCTTTTTATGAACTTTCATGCATTGATCTGACTTCTGGGATCCTATTCTGAAAAAAGAATGACAGTTTATAATTTATGGTCTTAATTGTATTTCTATTTCTTAAGATTCTGATAATATGCCTGGAAATCATCTGAAAAATACCAAATATTTGTCTGGGATTACCGTGGTTATTTCTGGTATGAATGTTCATACTATTCCAGCCTGTCCTTTTGGCTACTTGGGAAGTTCAGAGGCAGGTAAAAATTCTGATTCTTCTGGATCATTGATTTGCTACTGACAGTCTCGAAACATACTTACCCTCCCTCCATATTAATATAAAATGTTCTATGGTTGAGACACTAAATAAAATAATGCTATTGTATAGAACAATTGATGAGGAAGCATTGGAGCAAGCTTTGTCTGCTGCTGTGACATGTACAATTTTGGCTGCTGCGGGTCCTCAACGTTCTCGTGTTCTTGCTACTTTGTACAAAGTAAACACTCATTTGATATAAGAGACATTCAAGATTTGATTTTTATTTTGTAATTCATATTATGCTGATATATTGGGATGTATTCAGGATGAACGATGCTCAAAATTAAAAATCTATCCAATATTGCAAAAGGTTCTCTCCACCTCTTTCTGTGGGTGTGTCGAGTTTCATCAATTGGTTTTTGTTGCCTATTCTTTTATGAAAAGTCTTTGCTTGTATCAGAACTGAAGTCAATGTGTATAAAATTTTTCAGGTATATTTGGAGAGAATTTTGAGAAAGCCTGAAATTGATGCATTTGCGGAAGAGCTGAAACCTCATCAGGTTATAAGCATTTATGCCACTTTCAATTGCCATATATACAGTATTTACCATTTCTTTCCAGCCACAGTGGATGTCTGACCTCTCATTTATTTTTATAGAAA
Source organism: Xylocarpus granatum (assembly GCA_019650275.1). NCBI lineage: Eukaryota > Viridiplantae > Streptophyta > Magnoliopsida > Sapindales > Meliaceae > Xylocarpus > Xylocarpus granatum. The sequence goes on from BNST01000721.1 coordinate 241,446, forward strand.
GCGCTTCTGCCCGATAATTTTACTGTGTTGGACCGTGCCATGATTGAGCATAATCTTTTGAGTGCAAGCAAACTTTACACTAACATAAGTTTTGATGAGTTGGGAACTTTGCTGGGCATTGCTCCGCACAAGGTATGGTATACTTTCTTTTCCTAGTTTTACATCTTTCTGTTCTACTAATGCTTACCTTGTTCTCATTGTGTTGCTTGATAAGCATACTTTCTTAGTTTGTTCTTCTTAAAGAGCTTAAATATGGCATTGATTCTTACAGGCTGAGAAGATAGCATCAAGAATGATTTATGAGGATAGAATGAGGGGATCAATTGATCAGGTATAATATGCTTGCTCACAATATTTTAACCAATGTCAAAGGATTGGTATTACATCTGAAATTTGTAACTTTTTCTTCCTTGTACTTAACTGAAGTTTGTTACTACTTGATCATTTGGACACTTGGATTAGATATTGTATCCAAATTATGTTGGAATTTTAAGACCTGACTTGTTGCATTTCATTCAAGCTCCAATGTGCTCTGTTATAACATGACTTGGGCCTTTTTTGGGGATTGAGGCGCTGTGGCTTTGAAGCTACAGCTGCTGTGGAATGAAATCCTTAGATACCAAATATTAGTGAAAAAATGTGAGTGCTCCCTACTAAAAGTTAGTGCTTACCAAACACTTTGGCAGTTATGCTTTAAATCGCAGCAGAAATCATAGAAGTCCTAAACTAGGCCTTATTTCTTGTTTGTTTACTGAGTTGCTCAATTTATTTGGATAAAACTTCATTCCACCCCTTTAAATTTGTCTTGGCTTGGCTGGTGTACATATGTTGTAAATTGACAAATCAGACAGTTAAATAACCGAAGTACATATTCACCCACCTGTCTGAATAATATTATTATATTAGGTGGAAGCTGTCATACATTTTGAGGATGACACTGAGGAGCTGCAGCAATGGGATCAACAGGTGACTTTCTACCCGATAACATTTACCGACTATTTCATAGATTTTCTGATTTGAACTATTCCTTGGTCTCTTAATTTGTTCCTTTCACTTTGCAGATAGTTGGACTTTGTCAAGCTCTCAATGATATATTAGATAGCATGGCTAAGAAGGGATTGCCAATTCCTGTCTGATCTGATGACCATTTTAGATATTGAGATTTATTATTCTTCACTTATTAATGATTAGAAACCAAATTGTTCAGCCATATGTCATGTTTTCCATTTTGTGAAGATCACTCATTTTGTATTTGCAATTTTGCACACTCAGTTCTTATCTACACTATCAGTTCTTATAATTTTCACTTCATTGTTGCCATTTTGTCTTTTCCTTCTATTGTCGTTTCAAATGGAAGGCTAATTAATATTTCATACTCAGCTTGCATCGTCCCAAGACTAGAGGTGTCTCCGATCACACATATTTCCACAACCAACTCAAAAAAACAAATAATTTAAGATTATATGTTTTAGATATCAATTTATAGTGATGTAGAAAAGAGATAATTGTGTTTTTTTTATTAAATTTATCATAAAATAAAATTATCATAAAGTAATTGGGCTGGATATTCTGTTTGAAGTTCGCAATCATAGGCAGTAAGCAAACAGGGAGAAGAGAACAAAATAAAATCAAAATTAGATAAATTTAAGCAAGATAATTTATTGAGAAGACATTAACGAGGTGGTGTTGTGACTAGAAGACAGAGAAAATTTAACTCACAGTGACCATAAAAAATTTCAATCGACCTCGTCAAAATGTTGAAGTCACTAATTGCAGAAAATAAAGGCAAGTACTAGGGCAGGGGTATGCGTATATTTGTTCTAGTTATGCCCACCTTGGAAAAGCACAGCAGCAAAAGAATTTTGTAAACACCCACTTTTTATTTGGTAGTTCACATTATCGGGGGGAGAAGGCCTTTCCGATCAAGAGCAAGGTATTATGGTCCTTAACGGGCATTCCTCAACCCTAGACGGACTTGACTTTTATGTTCACAAGGGAGGAACCTTCTACTACTGGTGAAGACCATTTAGGATCGTGGTTTGAATTGCTCAAGTTCCATATAACAATTAAGACATCAATAATATTTTGTAGGCAGGATTTAGAACAAAAGAGATAAGAAGAGGTTTTAAGAAAGATATTTTATTAGAGCACATTAGACAAATAAAACATTCCACACACCCTCTTTACCGAGGACTAACAACAAACTGGCTTAAATAGAAAGCTAAGAGGAAAAAAAAGTCATGCATAACTTTCAACATTCATTATCACTCTAGCAGTGGTCTCTATTGAAATTATTCTTGAAATACTGTTGCCAGTATCGATGCATCTTTTCTTGTTCCCATTCTTTCTTGAGTTCTTCAAGTGATTGGTACTCATTGTCCGATGGTTGAGAATCTGGTTCCTGCTCATAAAGTGGATGATAAGAAATCGAGAGGTCTAAAGCAGGCATTTAAGTAGGAGTGCATGGCAAACTTAATGTCTGGCTAGGACCTGTGTAATTAGTAGGCTGAAATGGCTTGTCATAAAAAAAAATAAAAATTATTTTCAGCATGTGCCAGTTGTTGTTGATGATCAGGCAGGATCTTTTCCCAAAGTGCTTTCTTTGTTAAAGATGGTTAGATGTCCGGGGAAATCTTTTGATTAAGTTCTGCTAGGTGTCTTTGACAATCACGATATTCAGTAGGGTGTCGGGTTTTGTGATTGGAAGGCTATACGAAAAAGTTTCATATTCTTGGACTATGGGAAAGTATTAGAGTTTGGTGGTAGCCAAGATGACACTTTTTCTATTAAAAACAAGGATGACATGAAGTCGTCCCCATTGGGCTCAGATTCCTTAATGGGCCAAGTGAAGGGCTTGAAATTTTTTTGTGCCATTTGGGCATGGAATAGAACCAAGAAAAGAAAGTGGTCATACATCCTTTTAGGCTTTCTAAGCTAGGTTGGCAGTAAAAAGTTGTTCTGGATTAGACTTGAGAGGCAAACCATTGTAGCATGTCCTTGACATTAAACTCAATGGCCACATGGTAATTTTGGAATAAGTACCAAAAGAATCATAAGGAATGGATCATGGAAAAACTTCTGTTGATGCACCGATCTAATAGATATGAAGGAAAAAATAGTGTGGGTGAACTATTTTGATTTCTCCAAGAACCTTTGGACCCATATGACGAATAGTGTGAAGGAGATATTCTTTCCATTTGTCTTTGATGGTAGTAGTGTGGTGAAGGAGGTCATTTGTGAGAAGTTCGGTTACTTTAGGAGGCCTAAGGTCTAATCGATCATCGATGACCAAAGCAATAGGAAAATATTGAATCATTAGGATGGGTTAGAATGTTTCAGAAGGTGGTGATGGCCTGGATAGCATATCAGCAAGAACATTTTGATGGCCTTTCAGATGATGAACCTTAAAGGTGTACTGAGAAAACCATGCTGACCATCGCAATAGTTGCGCATTTGGGATATGCTTCTGTTTGAATTGGAGTATTCTAGGAAAACTAAACATGTCCATTTCTACTACGAAGTAATGTCCAATGAGATGGAACTGAAAATTTTCAATTTCTTTCTTAACTGCAAAGATTTCTTTGAAAGTTGAATGATAATATTACTCAGTTGTAGTGAAAGTGCCACTCTTATATCCACAAATATGCCTTTATTTGCGAGGCATTTCTTCAATAAGGTGGCTGACCAAAATCTGTCACTAGTATCTGTTTATAATATCCTTTTCCCTGTAGTCCCTGTGGAAGAAATTTGAAAAGGAGGCAGAGTAGGCATTAAGGTTTTGAGTTTGCGGATGTCCGTGGTCTGGGTTTCTGTCCAAGGGAGAGGATTCTTTTTGAGCATCTGTTAGAGAGGCTTGATGATTTCTGACAAGTTTGGCACAAATTTTGCCATCTAATTGACTATCCTAAGGAATTGTTGGGTTTCTTTGGTGCCGAGAAGGCTGTCAGGGAGATTAAGTAACTGGCTAGCAATGTGGGGTTGAAGCTGGTATTTGCCTTGGCTGATCTTCATGCTAAGGAAATCTATTTCCTTTTTGAAAAAAGATACATTTTTGGGCCGACAACATGATTCCATATTATTGAAAAAGTTCATAAAATCGATCAAGTGAGTTTTGTGTGATTCCCTGTCTACCCAATAGATAAGCAAATCATCTACGTAAACAAAGAAACAGTTTGCCATAAGAGAGAAGATTTTTGTCATGGCCTGCTGAAACCGTGAAGGGGTTGTTTTGAGGCCGAAAGTAAGGACAATCCACTGGCTCTGATACCAAATCGGGTAGAGAAGGCCTTTCCGAGAGTAAGGTACTTTGGTCCTCAACGGACATTCCTCAACCCTAGATGGACTTGACTTTTATGTTTACAGGGGAGAAATCTTCTAATGGCAAAGACCATTTAGGATCATGGTTTAAATTGCTCAAGTTCAATATAACAATTAAGACATCAATAATATTTTGCAGGCAGGATTTAGAACAAAAGAGATAAGAAGAAGTTTTTAGAATGATATTTTATTAGAGCACACTAGACAAATAAAACATTCCACACACCCTCTTTGCTGAGGACTAACAACAAATTGGATTAAATAGAAAGCTAAGAGGAAAAAAAAGTCATGCATAACGTTTAACATTCATTATCACTCTAGCAATGGTCTCCATCGAAATTATTCTTGAAATACTTTTGCCAGCATTGATGCATCTTTTCCTATTCCCATTCTTTCTCGAGTTCTTCAAGTGATTGGTCCTTCTTGTTCGACAATTGGGAATCTGGTTCCTGCCAATAAAACAGATGATAAGAAATTGAAAGGTCTAAAGCAGACGTTTGAGTAGGAGTGGATGACAAACTTAATGTCTGGTGAGTAGGAGTGGATGACAAACTTAATGTCTGGCTGGGACCTGTGTAATTAGTAGGTTGAAATGGCCTGTTATAAAAAGAATAAAAATTCTTTTCAGCATGAGCCAGCTGCTGTTAATGATCAGGTGGGATCTTTTCCCAAGGTGTTTTCTCTGTTAAGGGTGGCCAGATGTCCAAGGGAATCTTTTAATTAAGTTCTGTCAGGTGTCTTTGACAGTCATGATATTCAGTTGGGTGCTGGGTTTTATTATTGAGAAGGTTGTATGGAAAAGTTCCATATTTTTAAACTATAAGAAAGTATTGAAGTTTGGTGGTAGCCACGATAACACTTTTCCTATTAAAAACAAGAATGACATGAAATCGTTCCCGTTGAGCTCAAATTGCTTGTTGGGCCAAATGAAGCGTTTGAAATTTTTTGTACCATTTAAGCATAGAATAGAACTAGGAAAATAGTCATACGTCCTTCTGAGTTTTCTAAGTTGAGCTGGTAGTAAGAAGTTGTTTTGAACTGGACTTGAGAGGCGAACCATTGTTGCATGTTCGTGACATTAAACTCAATAACCACATGGTAATTTTGGAATAAGTACTAAAAGAATCATAGGGAAAGGATCGTGGAGAAACTTCTGTTGATGCACTAGATCTGATAGATATGAAGGAAAAAATAGAGTGGGTGAACTATTTTAATTTCTCCAAGAACCTTTGGACCCATATGACGAATAGTGTGAAGGAGATATTCGTTCCATTTTTCTTTGATGGTAGTAGTGTAGTGAAAAAGGTCATTTGTGAGAAGTTGGGTTACTTTATGAGGCATAAGGTCTAATGGGTCATCAATGACCTAAGCAATAGGAGAAGATTGAATCATTAGGATGGGTTGGAATGTTTCAGAATGTGGTGATGGCCTGGATAGCATATCAGCAAGAACATTCTGATGGCCTTTAAGATGATGGACCGTGAAGGTGTATTGAGAAAACCATGCTAACTATCACAGTAATTGCGCATTTAGGATATGCTTATGTTTGAATTGGAGCATTCTAGGAAAACTAAACATGTCCATTTCTACTAGAAAATGATGTCCAATTAGATGGAACTAAAATTTTTTAATTCCTCCCTTAATTGCAAGGATTTCTTTGAAAGTTGAATGATAATGTTGCTCAACTGCAGTGAAAATGCCACTTTTATATCCATAAATATGACTTTGTTTGCTAAACATTTCTTCAATAAGGATGGTTGACCAAAATTTGTCACTGGCATCGATCTGCAATATCCTTTTCTTTGTGGAAGGAATCTAAAGATGAGGTAGAATAGGTATTAAGGCTTTGAGTTTGCGAATGACCGCGATCTAAGTTTCAGTCCAAGGGGAGGATTCTTTTTAAGCATTTGTTAGAGAGGTATAATGGTTTCCAACAAGTATGGCACAAAATTTGCCATATACATTGACTATTCCAAAGAATTGTTAGGTTTCTTTGGTGTCGAGAAAGCCGTAAAGGAGATTAAGTAATTGGCTAACAATGTAAGGTTAAAGCTAGTATTTGCTAAGAAAATCTATTTTCTTTTGCAAAAAGATACATTTTTGGGCTGACAGTATGATTCTATATTGTTGACGAAGTTAGTGAAATCGGTCCAAATAAGTTTTATCTAATTCCCTATCTAACGAATAGATAAACAAATCATCTATATAGACAAAGAGACAGTCTGCCATAGAAGAGAAGATTTTTATCATAGCCTGTTAAAATAGCAAAGGGGCTATTTTGAGATTGAAAGGAAGGACAGTCCACTGATAATAAACTCTTAAGATGCAAAAAGTCGTTTTGGGTCTATCTTGAGATTAAATGTCAAACTGCCAAAATCCTATTTTTAAGTCGAACTTTGAGAACATTTAGGCCTAGGCCAAGTTTGCCAAGAAGATTTGCTTGTTGGGTAAAGAAAACTAGTTGTTTTTTAAAAACAGATTAAAAGGCCTGTAATCAATGACAAGCTTGAGCTTTTTCCTTATTTGCTCGTTCCTTTTATTCACATAAAAGATTTGACACGCCCATGAAGAATCTATGGGTTTTATGAGATGTTCTTGTTGTATGAGGTGTTCTTGTTGTAATGCCTTTAATTCAAAGATTGCCAAAGCAAGGTGTTTAAATTTCATTCCTAAATGGCTTGCTTTTGTGGAATTGAGATCTTCATGCTTTTTAAATGGCAAAGCGACTCAAAATTCTAGGTTGGTCCAAAGAGAATAAAGATGCTTGGCAAAGAACTCTCAGTGTGAATTCACAACTGAGGTGGCCAAAATTTTTGCCTGAATATCCTAAATAATAGTATTAATGTTATAGATGACAAGATGAATCTATGGATGGAAATAAAAACAATAGGTCAATCCATTTGCCTTGATTTAAGACTTCTTTTAAAATAACTTGGCGAGAATATCAAACTCAATTATTAATTCCTTTCGAGGAATATCTGATCCAATAAACCGATGTCGTAAGAGAAATCCAGGAAAAAACTCAATGTATAAGGGTTTATTTAGTAGATCAGTCGTAAAGACTTCATTGTTGGCTACCTTAAATTGTTGATGGTGAAGATTCCAATATTCTTCTAAGAGTTTAAACAGATGAAGAATAAATATAACCGCACTAGTGTCAAGAAGGATTGTCACCTTAATAGGAGAATCTATCTTAATTGGTCGAAGGAGAACAAGGACATTTGGAATGATTACCAAAGTGTTGGCAAGGATAGATTGTTTTGTCGACTGTAATTCATAAAAGTCGAAAGCAAAATTCAAAAATTCTGAAGATTCATCGGTGAAGTTGCTCTCTGAGGTTTGTTCTATAAGAACAAAAAAGGTAAAAGTATCCTCAGTTTCCTACTCGAAGAACAGGGTTTCAAGATCATGATTTTCCGTTGAAAAAATATGATTAACCATTTTAACGACCTTGTAGCTCTTATGCCTTTGGGGGCATTGCTTGAAAAAACTTGCAAATGAAGCATCTAGAAGAGAGTTGCTCGCTTTGCTTCTTTCGAAAGAAGAGCTTCTTAATGCGCTTAAATGGCTTGCAAAAGTGGTACTTTTTCTTTCTAGACTTGTAAGAACAATCATAGCCTGCAAAAGTGCCTTTGCATTTTATCTTAAGATAAGATTTATCATAGACACTACCAAACTTCTTTCAAAGCTGCTGATAATTTCATAAGAATTTTGAACTATTGCACAATTTCTTGAGTTGATTATGCACCTACTGATAAAAATCTTCAGAAAAAATTTGTACAATAATAAGCCGTTAACTTTTAAGATACCGAAGCATTTTGCACCAAGAGAATCTAGAAATTGATTTAAATATGCCTGCTTGATATTAGGATCATCAATTTTACCTATGAAGTAGAATCGTTAGCGTACCAATTTGAAGTTTTTGTCCAAATCCTTCTGTTTGAAAGAGCAGCATTTGAGTTGAAAGAATTCTTCTCTTGCCTTGTCTTAGACATGGGTAAGACTACCGAAAAGTTCTACATAGATGAAAAACATAAATTCATCTACAAAAGAGGAGTTGAGAATTCTCGTTTGACAATATTCATCAAATTGTAATTACTATTCTCTAAGAGAACTTGTCATTTTTGTTATGAATTCAAAAATAATAGCTTGCAAATTAACGCTTAACTATAGAAGCTGGGTATTGCATTATGAGGTCATCTCATGAATACAATTTCTTTATTTTGTGAAAGGACAATCATCAAAAGTAAAAAGATGATTCTTCCCTATTAGAGTAAAAGAGGCAGGTGTTTCAATGCGAGTCTTTAAGATTGATGGGTCTGTCTCATCGTCAGAAGTTACTTGAACATGCAAATATTATCTAGTGGTAGATAATTTTGCATGAGAGGATTCCTGAGTAGTGTGGACAGAAATCTAAACTAGTGTCTTTGGAGATAGCTCTTTTGGATCACTGTCTGAAAAAAGTAAGTTAATTACCAAATTAGACAGGTATTGTGATAAAAGATTGACAATGAATTGGGACAGGTTTGCAGAGGGTAAGGTAGTTGTTTGTGAGCTAAGAATGGTATGGGAAGAGAATCTAGTCTCAAAAAGATGGACTAGGTCCTAACCTTTTGGTCTTGGTTGACCTTTCTTGATTCAAGATCTGTTTTTGTTTTATGAATAGGTCACTAGATCCCATAAGAGCCTTATAGGCATCCTGAGCTGTTGATAAGGGTTGAGAGATCTTTGGGAGGCTACTGGGTGTAGTATTGGATATTGGATTGAACCAGGGTAAAGTGTTGTATGGGTTTGTTGTTGTTGTTGGGCCACTTAGACCATGAGAGCGGCTAGTTAGGCCTTCAAATGGTTCATTTCCCTTTGATAGTGGTCAAAAGGTAATGAATACCGAATGTGGAGCATGATGGTCTAATGCAACTAAACTATGTGTTGTTGCAATGCCTCTAGAAGAGATTTCTGTCGAAACAGAGTAGCTTCGATTAGGCCATTTGATGTGGCATTTCCTATCCAATTTGGAATCTCTTCCAACACCACAGAGGTCTATGCTTTCACGAAAAATGATAGTCCAATTTGGACCACCTCACCTCATGATGCTACTACCAACAACTGTCAGTGCCCATATTATCTGAAACAAAGAAGGCCTCAACGTCCATCTCTCTCCTCTCATTACCAAGAGCTTAAGACTTTGGATGCCTTTTATGAAGCATACAAAGCCAGGGTCCCAGGGTTTGATACCCTAGGGAAAGATCGAAGAAGATACCAGTTTATAGTCAAGTGCACTAGTCCCAATATCTTAGAACAACCATTACCTCCTCTCTCTGGATGGAACTCTCCTGATGATGAAGGTAATTTCTCATTTGCCCTTTCCTTTACCAGTCTTGATGAATCAACCTCCTACTCTTCCTTCATTCCTTCCTGTTGAACCTTCTGAACACCCAACTACTAAAGAAAAACGACTCTAGAAAATAAAATCGACTGCCAGAAATTCCACCGGTGAGATACAGCCCCTTTCTCAAGCTGAAACAGCTCTCAATTAGCAAGCAAAAGATACAGTTGCCCAAAATGCCCGACTACAGCAGATCCAGGACTCTACAGGTCTAATCGAAGCCACTCAACTACATATACTTAATTGCTAATATTTAACAGTTGGTAGTTAGAAGTGACTTGACCCCAATGTCAAACATAACCTAAGATAACGAAACAAGTACGTAAAATCATGAAATAATACAACATGCCATTGAATGAAAATGAAGGGATTATTCATGTTTCTTTACAGGAATGAAGAAAAGGGCATAAAGAAGCAATATACACATCAAATTTCTTTCTAGACTCGTTGTCTCTCTATCTATCCATATCTAATTTCCCTGTTACTAAAATGCAAAACAAGTTTGGCACTGTGAAAAGAAATAATGTTCTGTGTCCCCAGACCTTTGGTTGGAGACAGCTTTGTTGGATCCTTTGCATTTTGTACAAGCACCTAATGATTAGTTGAGGCCAACTGCAACAAATTCTGCAAAAAGAACTTCGTATACGAATCTGAAACAAGTTCAATTTATAACCAAGATATTTGTTGTATGTGTTTTGTTAAACCTAGACCATAAAGTCAACATGCAACATAGGCGAGTCTCTCAACATCCTATTGATACATTGACCACATCAAATCATCAATGTCATTTAGATATTTCAGTTTATTGGGGTCTAACAAGTAACCAACTGAGCTAAAGCCTGTATACTAGTGCTAGTGCTAAATCTGGATGTTCATCAAAATTCATCATGTACAAAATTCCAGTTGTACTTTCTTATTTGGAAAAGAATTTCCAAGTGACTAGCGATAGCAATTTAGTATAGAGTCAGGTAGAATATAAGTACAAGTTTAATGCATTCATTATATCATCATATGATCTTTTCATTACAGGCTTACCTTAAAAGAGAAATTTATTAATAACAGGTCAAGAGGAGAAGAATTGAACTCTGCAAGGTCTGCACATTCATCCATCTGAACAGAAAAGAAAGAGAAGTCACAAGATAAGTTTTCAAGAACAGTTTTTCAAAATTAAATGAAGTAAATATATATACTTTACCCTAACCCCCAAACCAAGTCACAAAAGAAAAAAAGTAAGAAATAGATAAAAGATGAAAGAAAAAAAAATGAATCAAAAGGAATAAAACCAACGGAAATTTTTTGATCCAATGAGTATAATTTAAACAGGTTTATATAAAACAAAAAATTTTAACTTGTACAGCATTAGTTAATGTTCTATGGTAATCAAAAACGTTGCTTCACTTGACCATCCAAAGTTTGTGCATACGAGCTCCTTGACCTAGTCACTGTTTGTTCTTTGAATTAGAAATATGTATAGAACTCAAATTTGAATAGACTTGAATATCTAAATCTGAATTATTGTTTGTTTCTTTTTCCTCAATATCTGAATGTAAGTATTAAGTTGTTTGGTATCTTAAATTAAAAATCTTAAAATCAATAATTTTACATTTGTGTCCTTGTAAATTCTGCACATGCATCCCATTGTTCAAATAGCTGATGGAAAAAAGGCTACATTCCATCAAAAGAAAAGCATTGCTCTGTAGATGGTCCCCTGGCGTACTTATAATATTATCTACTAAAAAGAAAAAGACATCCTATCCTAACATCAGACATACATTATTTTGTCAGTAGACCAAAATGATTATTTGACTAGAATCATAAACAGGTTAAGAGGAAAACTATTAACTTACCTCAATTCCAAAATCTGACGACAAGTCAATGAGTTTCAGCATCAGAATTATTACTATTCTGATCATCTGGCACTCCACTAGAAATTTGACTAAAGTGTGATAAGAAATAGCTTGTGTCATCTACACTTTCAGGTTATGGTACACAAGCAGCCTATAAACATTCAAAAGTGGACAGTTTAATAATCCCCGTCGTGAGGAGAAACCTTGGATGTTTACACAAAGATACACTAGAATGGCCCTCTCTTCTAAAATATACATAGATATCAATATGCATGTGCAGAAGCAAGGATGCATGACCTTGATACTAAAAGAGCATAAATAAAATATGTAGATGAAATAAGACCTGAAGTGTACTCAGAATAGAGATGCAGCATCCTTGCCAAGCACTTTTCTCCTCTAAAAGACCAATTTAACATACTCATATTGAATTTCCACCTTGAGAGATAACCCAAATGGACAAATATGTTTGGCTCGCATTGTTTCAGTCACTTTTCCCAATTATTTATCCATCTCCATGAAATGCTTTTTCGTAAGTTTTTTGTATTGCAATTGAATAGAATCTTGATGTAATGAGAACCAGTCAAGTAAATATATAACTAGCAAAAAATGAGTTGCATCATAATTTCAAACATGCAACAAATTTTTTAACCTAAAAACCAAAAATCTATGTAACCAAGAGAGACAAGTATAATTACATTCTGCAAAGCAAGGCTATCCCAGTTAACTCTCTTGAAAAAAGGTTGAGCTTTTACCTACAAAGTAATATAAATCAGTCAAAAATCCAATTTCAAATCACAATGATGTGGCTTCTATCAAGTTTTCACTGCACAGAGACATAATTTTCTGTTTTGATAATGAGAGTTTTAGACAGTGAATTACCACTGCTGCATCATTTGATCCAATGCGCTGGTTTGGGTTGTGAATAATAAACCCATTTAGGAAAGAATTGGACTGAATAAAATGTTCAGCTAAAAAGTAGTGAATGCACAGTTAGCCAGAAGTAAAGGTCTACCATCCTAAAATGTTATTAAGAATACCAATCCAAGTAGTTGTATACAGTGCACTGTGAATAAAATTATAAAACAGGAACAGATGATAATAATGCCATTCTACTAAAAGCACATGCCTTTCATTCTATGAAAACATGCACAAAAATTATGAAAGCTATACTGGAAAAAAAATACACTCAATTTTGGTGCCATACACCAAAAAGTCCATGCCAGAAACCAACCTGATAATGAGATCTTGGGCCTCAAAGGACATATCAGTAGGAACATGAGACCAGGGAAATTTTCTGTTAAGAAAATTGTCAAATATTATCTGCAAGGCCAATAAAAGATGATAAAAGCATTATAAAGAGATGTAACTGGACACAGATAGTTGATTAATATAATCTTCTGGTTAATAAGATATGGATTGCATAGAATGAGTAACTAGTAGGTGAAAATGATATACAGAAATTCATAAGAACATTAATGTGAAGAACAGAGTAGATTTAATTGCAAGTAAGAATATTATGTTCAATCAACTTGATTTGAAAATATCTAGAAGATGTAGCTCATCAATCAACATTGCACACACTTATATGACATAATATTTTCCAATTATGCATCATTTACTTAAAGGAAACAATTTCATCAAATATCCCATCACAAAAGGCAAAAAATGGGTAATTAAGTCAAAACACACTGCATATGAGGACCACAACCCAAAACCCAAAGATTGCAGGGAGAACATAGATTAGTACTCTGCATATGAAGCTGCTATGACTGTAAGAGAAGAAAGGTTCAAGCAAACTGCAGTCTGCAATCATGAACAGTATTCAAGCTATGTGTTGCTTGACCCACCCTAATGAAGTCCTTCATATAGGATAATTCAGGGCAACCAGTACCACTCATGGAAACTCAGAGAACTGTATTCTATAGACAATTATTATTGAAATTTCCTTTTTTTAATAATAAACTTTGGTTTGAAAGCCACAGGAATTATGAATTGAACAGATGGATACCTCGGTCGATCAGCAGTGAAAGGTGGAATTCCAGTTATAAATTCAAATAAGATTACTCCACAGGCCACCAGTCTGCAGCAAAGCCTGCATGAATGACCAGGAAGTAATTCAACTGCCAAGCAAACCTAAAATAATCCATACCTGAGGTTGGATTCGAAAAGAATATTTAAAGTCAACACCAAAAAAAATCATTGAAGCACTTTAAAAGATAGCAAGAACTAAAATTCCAATTTAAACTGAAGCTAATTCTGAAAATATAAACAAACTATTAAATTTATAAATTCATTAATTTTAACGTCTTAAAAGGTCTTCTTAACAATTTATACCCGATAAATTAATAAGTAGGCCGGAAGTTTTGAACTCGCATATTCATAAGCTCCTATGTGAAACTATTTTTTCCCATTAATCAAATAACCAAATAGTAAAGTATTTTGATTTCATTACTGTCTTATAATTTTCTCAGCAAACAAACACAAAAGGGAAGACAAATACCTAACCTTCTTTGCAAAAATTCGTAAGTTTTACATGTCCTCGAGCTGCAGTCTTCTGCTTCTGTTTCTGAGGAGGCCTTGAAACGCCATAACTCCTTGACTCGGTCAATTCGTCCGGTTTTGAACTCAGTTGATCCTTTGAGAAACCTCCCCGAGTTTTAATCCGATTCAACCCAGCGGGAATTCCACTGCCTTCATTGCTTCGACTCCCTTCGACCATTGCACTTACAGAGAACAATTTCTGAATCAAAATCCAAAATAAACCCCGTATCCCCGGCCTTGATAGCTTTTTCATCAAAATCACAAACATTATCTTCTAATCAAGCTTAATAAGCTACCAACCCAATTGATGCGCCCAAATCATATCAAAATCTCAAAATAACCAAAAAAAAGTGCGATCAGAAGGTTAAGTTAAAGCTATTGGCAGATGTTGAGTTGGGTAGATAATGAGTAGCCTTACCTAAATGGGTGGTTTTCTGCAAAGTAAGCTCCGTTATGGGTATAAACTGTAAATAGACATAATAGTTGGGGTAATTTGAAATTAAAAGAAACTATGTTTAAGGGTATTTTGCAAAATCGAAAGATAATTGGCGGCGATCACAGTTGACCCTTTGGCAAGTCGCTCCCCGGGTGTCCCCTATTCATTTTTATTTTTCTAAAAATTAATATTTAAATTATTCCCCGAGTTGGATAATGCTTTGACCACTCACACTGCACCACGCTTCTTGTCACGTGGTGGGCACGTGGCTCTTGACTTATAAACAGAACAATTGACCCGCCATTCACCATCCAAGCGGGATACTATTGAGCTGTGAGCAAGGCACTGTGATAGTATTAATCCATAACTCCCGTGAAATAGCTAGCAGAAGCACAACAATTACAACATACATTGAGGATACTTGATCACATTGTCTCACAGTTAATGGCATCATTTGATTGATCAGAGGTCAGGTTTGATAGGCAGGGAAGTATTGGAAAAGACACACCAGTAAAATTTTTTGTTATTGTATCTCAAGTAGAAGCTAAGTTACAACAATGAAAGTTCAAAAGGTTCCACACTGCCCAATTCACAGCTTTAAGATAAAATCCAAAATGAACTTCATTGCGTAAACGCCAGAGAGACCTTACCCATAGTTCAGGCAATCGATTTCATAAGTCAATGGCTATCACCGACAACTTGATTGTTTACAAATATACCCTCTCTTCTTTTAGAAAAGCCAGCAGATTCTAGGGTTGATCCCCTATACTTTAGCTCAGAAGCTGATCTAAAATTGGGATCAACAGGAGGCCTGGGGTTGGGGTCAGCAGAACTTGGCCTAAAGGAAGTGGCTGCTCCACCAGGGTACTGTGATGGAGAGCCATACCTTCTTGATTGCCCCCTCAGACCACTCCTCAACTCCATAATATCAGCATTTCTTGAAGAAGAGTCTACAAAAGGCCTGTCTCCAGAGCCTGATACTGTCCGAGCTCCAGTTGCAGCAGATGTCGAGCTAAAAGGATCATCTGGTCCCCATGAAGTAAGTACCTCTTTCTTCTTTGCAAAAAAGTGCCATGCTCCAAACAAGAAAAGTATGAAGAAGAACACAGGGCTGGTCCATGACATCACACCGGATTCTCCTTTAAACACAGGAAGCTTAGAGCGATACATGCTTACATACCCACCTCCGAGACCAAGAACAAGAAGCTTTTCTTGGTCACTAGCTATCAAGGGCACCGCCCTTCTTTTCTCCTCATCCACATCCACATCCACATCCATCACTTGATAATTTAGAAATGATGACTTGATCTCATCCAAACCAGCCGAAAAAAGAAGCCTAGGCCCACCACTCCTCGCATAATGGTGAGTTGAAACATTATACACAAAAATCTTCTCTTCATTGACAATAAGCAAATATCCCTTAATCACCTGAAAAGCAAGTGGCTCATTCATATCAAACTTTCTCTTGGATCTAACCCTGCACTTGAAGTTCATCACATCCCCCAAAAGTAATACATGAATCAAATCCCCCTCCGAAGTACATCCAAAAGCTTTAGACCTCTCTGTGGCATCAAAAACATAATTTCTAACCAGAGAATGATTCAACCCTTCACATTCAGTTTCTCTTACTTTCATAGTCCTCAAATCCAATGATCCTGCACCACCTTCGGTCAGAAACAAAAGCCTTTGCTTCGAGAAAACAAGTGGCCTACTTGTCAGCATAGCAGAACCATGAATCACCCCATTTTCAGTAAAAACCCGAATCTTTCCGCTAACATCTGCTGACACAATATACCTCTTCCTCCCAACATGATGCACTTCTAATATAGTTATAGACAAACCCCCCTCCCCATTCTCAGTTGCCACAAATTTACCAACGTTTTCCATTACAAGTGAACTCCAATCTTCTCCATTTGGTCTCTCATAAACCCTATGAATCAAGATGACACCATTTTCATGCCCCGTGACCAAAAAACTCTCGTTCTTATAAACTGACATGTAAGAAACCATGGTTGTAACAGGTGACTCACACAGGGTATGAAACTCAACTGAAACATCCCCACTTCTTAAAAACACAAAAACCCTCCCTTTATCATCACCAACTGCAATATATTTACTATGACCCTCAAAATCACGAAAAGGCAAGATATTAATACACGTGGGATCAGATTCCAATTTCACAGCAGAAACAAATTGAAACCTCTCGGACCAAAATGGACTGTACTTGGTCACTGAAACCGTTCTTGCTCTCTCTCCATCTGGCATCTTATCATCTTCTTTAACTTCTTTATTTAATTTTTGAACTTCATATTTTCTTGGGTCAATCTTATCTTTTTCCTCAAGAGCCGATCTTAAACTCTCAAGACTCTGCTTCTCATCAAGAGATAAAACTTTTGAAGACTCCGATAATTTAGATTCTAATTTAGTAACTATTTCGCTAAGGTTTCTCACTAACTCTTCCAGTTTATGTAATAACAAATTTTGTAGACCGAAATTAATCTCACCTGGACTTTCAGTCTCTGGATCGTGGTAAGGAACATGGTTGTGCTCGTGTTGGATTGAGCTGACGAGGTTTTTATAGTTAGGTTGAGAAGCTAAAATGAAAAGCAAATAGAGCAAAAAGAAGTTGCCTTTATGGGGACTTGCCATTTGAGGAGCAGCTTGAAGAATTTTGATTCAGTGTTGCGCCATTGTGATTTGCAGATCTTGAAAATGATAGATCTAGACAAGGAACTTTGAGCTGGAATCTACGTTAGATTTGATGAATCTCAAGTTGAGATTATGGAGACTAGGAGTGTGTGTGCTGGGAGGTTTTGACTTCGGTCTGCACGTTGGATTAGGGCAAGAAAATTATGATTCTACTGGCCAAACCATGTATTTTGGTGAGAAACGACCAAGCAAAGATCGGCTCACCGGTGGTTGATTACAAACCCATAATAAATCGACACGTGGAGTCAAATATCAAGTGGCTTATCCACAAACCCACAGTAAAACAGGTACGATTTGTGCCATTTATTACAAAGATCTTCAATATGCACTTAAATATTAATATTATAATATTATATATATATTTTTTAAATTTAAATAAATATTAATACATAATATAATTATTTTTTTAATTTTTTTTAATTTATATTATTAAATATAAAATTAATATATAAATTTTATTATTAAAAATTTTTTTAAAAAAATTGTAATCTTAAAAATTAAAAACCATTCCATCCCTCCCTTTGTTTCTACTGGTGTTTTTGCATCTGCACATATTTTCCCGTAATGACAAAACGCACCCGTTTGAATACTTGGTTGCCATTCTTTTTCCAACGGTCGCCAGACTTTCAGGTCACCCACCAAACCTCGAAACTTCAGCAGCGACTCCTGCACGGTTGATGACAAGTTATGCTGGTATGCATTTGACAATTACCAGGACCCAACACAGTATCCATATTCTAATCAGTTGTCCTAAGCCTGAAAGCAAACGTATCCTCACAGGTTGAAAGAAAAAATGAAAGAGGACAACCCATGGCATCTTTGGCATTCATAGACAGTCCTGGAGGCATAAAAGTTATTGTTGCCGTGATGATGCAAAACTAAGCAGGCATCACATGCTCACATCAGATGCAACTATTAACATAATCTGAATCGCTACCCGTGATCAGAAGGCTGTGAAGGCATTAACAATGATGTTTTTACTACCTTAATTAACTGACTTAACCATCTAGAATACATAATACGAATTAGAACACTTATAAATGGGCAAATAACTTTAAAGAGTTCTTATAGACATATTAGGTTCTTTCTTCATCCGCTTCCCCAATTTAAATGTAGCTAATATTGATTCATTTTGGCTAACCACTCTATCTTCAGTGCAGCGGCTGTATTGGAGTGAGGATCGCCTAAATATCTCAATTAATACAGTACCTGAATTTGTTTCTGCCGCGGCTATTGTGTCCTGTGCACTGGGTGTAATTTGCAAATTATAAAGTCTGGTTGAAGCACAATTTTATCTCTGAATCTGCATGTTAGAACCCATTAAGCATTACTATTGATATATGCATAAGAATAAGCAGGCATGCAAATCAGAGTATAATAGTCAACACAAACATAGCAAATAAACTGAATGTCATGACAGGGAGGGCTTAACTTCATGCAGTCAGAAATATTTGTAGAGAACATTTTGCCACTCCTGAAAACATAATCTTTTATTTTGTCTCCCCATCAAATATCAAATAATGAAGTTCATTGAAAAATATAAAAATAAATAACATGGAAACAAGCTAAAAATAACTAGAAAATTTGTCAGCTTTGCAAGCTTTTTAGTAGAGCAGAGCCAACCATATCCGAAGAACCTTCTGACACTAAGGTTGCACTCCTGTTATGTCTATTGCCTCGTTCAAAGATAAAAAACCGCGCTCATGCTAGAATTCTGGTGCAATGGCAGAGAATACTTTGATCCCCTACCAAGGAAAGTTGACTGAAATATTTTCCAATGAGAAATTTCCAGTTACTGACATCAAACAAGAGTAATTATCTAAAGAGTCCAGCTTTCTGTGTAGATTAAAGAGATTAGACAACAAATTTTGAAACAAGATATTCAACTTGATGCCAGTTAAGTGTAGATGACAAAAGATTTCCACAAGTTACTCAAATTCATCCTCAGGTGCTTACAGGAACAGCTAAGGAGATGAGGAAAGACCATCACTAATACAAAGAGAATTAACAGGCAGAGTGGAGATTTCCGGTGCACCCTTGGTGCCAAACCAAATGAAGATTGTGTTATTTGAAATAATTTACACAAATTGCAACATCCAACTACTGCAAACTAGTGTACCTTTGCTGGCAGACCAATAATGATAAAAGCTAGGAAATAGGATCCCTACGAAGTAAATCTTCTTTCTCCTAGTGCAATATATTACTGGATCACAACTCCAAAAATATAAGTCAGACTCGGTAATTGAGATTAATATACAATGGATCCTGCCAGATGTTTTTGGATTTTTTCTAGTGCCAGGCATAATAAAACTTCTTTGGAATCTTTATTCTCTGCTGGTGAGAAGATCTCTGCTGGTGAGAAGAATGTGGCCTGCTCTTCCTGTTCCATATCATAATGTTCAGTTAGTCACGTGCATGTGAAAATTGAGAATCAAACATTAAAAAATACTCATGTAAAATATGCAGGCTGCAGGATATTCAATTCAATAAGTAGAGCATTCTAACATCAAAAAATTAAGAAAAACATATGTGATGAACTCCCAAAAACTCGCTGATTTCTCAAAAAGACAGTTTAACTGGACTCTTTTCCGTTTCTTCATCATCAGATGGTATGTATATATCATTCTTATCCGTAAATATACGAGGAATCATTTCCTTTACTCTCCTTAAATTCATTCGCACATCATTGTCTTCTTTGTTTTCCTCATCTTCTTCCTCTTCCACCAAAGTCATGTCCATCTGTTTTGAGCCACACTTAAATCTCTGCAAAAGTTTTTCTGTTCCACCAGCATCCCGTTGCTCAAGCCACTTTTGATGGAATTCATTGCACCTTTCAGTATCAATTGGTTTTTCTTTGTATCCAGTTGCTATCATATCCTTGAGTTCCTCAACATCTTCAATGTCCTCATCTTCTTCGTTATCTTGGAAACTGAGTTTGTCATTTTCACCGTCATCTTCTTCCTCAGCTTCTTCATCAACAAATGCTTTAAAAGGATTGCAGTTTAGAGAAGAAGACAAGTCAACTGATTGTTGTAGACAGGGATCAATGTTCTCCTTGTCATTATCCTTTTCATCATCAGAACTACAGAAGACATAGTAATTCCCTTATACCTTTCATAATCCATAAAATGGTTGAAAGAGTTAGAAGTTCTTGATGGCACGTTTCACCTTTACAGATGTCAAGAAAGATTTTTCACTCCAAAAAATGTATCTCAATTCCGGACCCAACACCTTATTATTATCATACATACCAATTAAACATACCTCTGTATAATGTCTGATTTCATCCCTATGGCTAAGAGTAAAAAATTGCAAGGAAATCACATGGTTCAGGAAACAACTAATAAATTAAAGTGAAGGAAAGAAGGTGGATGCCAGCAGATGTTCTTCTATGGAAACACAAAAAATATTTGCAAAACAACAAAAAACAAATCAAAGCCCTAACAGCTATACCCTAGCAAGGGTGATGAAGTCATAACAATGCAGTAAATTAAGAAGTCACTTTAGGTCAGTGGCATTGACATTGCTTACCATAACTGAAAAGAGAAAAGATAAATTTCTGGGACACTTACACATCATTGGGAAGGGCAGAACCAAGCTTCAAGTTCATAGCAAGTAAGGATGGTGCCAAAACTTCGTCAACAGAGCTCTTGGCCTGGTCATCTGGGAACTCATCTTGGAAGGAACTAGTTTGCGAACCAGAAAACAGGCCCTTCAATATGAAATAGACAAGCAGCTATAAGTTATACACAGTCCACTCAAAGAATGGAAATCTTTTTAAACAGCAGACACATTTAGAAGATATATAAATAAATGAGAGAGAGAGAGAGTAAACACTGGTGGAACCTGAGTATCATCAATAGGAGCTCAACAATGCTTGCTTGCTCATCCACAGCCTAAAATTAATTATCATTGCAAAATACATTAACATTACAGTATGAAAATGGTTAAGAAGCCATTAAAATGTCAAAAATTTATAGTTAAGATGTCACATTTAGAGCATCAACAATGTTGACCAAAATTCTTTATAATCAACCAACATTTTCCAGCCTTGACGATGTTGCCAATGAACTTCTCCAAAAAGCAACTGGAGGTATATTACTTGTTGAAACGCAAATTGGAAACAGAGCATTGTCTATAAGATTCCAAAAATTATTAATTTATACACTTAGCTCAAGATCTCTGCAAGACCTAATTCTTCAAAAGGGCTGCCATGTGAACAAATCATGGCAATCATAAAACTATGCAGTCTGAATCTTCACTAATAAAGAATCAAGAAAATGTCATGACATACACTCACCATCTGGGTTGGAATAGTTTCATGACTTGAGGGATTTACAATATTATTAGATGCATCTACAACTAAGGCGCCCAAACCACCTTCCACATTAGCAGAACAGGAAACTGCATCCTCACCCGCCACTTTTCTAACTGTGTCATCCCCTTTATCCTCGGCAAGGACATTTTTGGAGTCAACATTAACCATAAACTCTTGTGAAAAATCATCATAGTCATCATCACCATCATAATCATCCATGACAGAAGTTTTACACATTTTGACATATCTACCATGCAAAACAGATTACAAATACACAAGTGCGAAGAAAACAATAATAATAATAATATCTTGTGCCAAGGATAAAGATACAGAAACTAACAACAGAAGTTGATCACTCACTTTTTTGAAACCTCCAATTTTCTTCGTCAAATCCTCTGTATAACTGACGATATGGGCTTTAGAACAAGAGGTACAGATTTAAATGCGGCATCTCCTGTTTCTATCTAGAAAGAATAAATAATTATAAGTGAAAAATTGGACCATTGAAAAAATTAAATTGATAAATGAATTATAATGGTACCTCGCAACAGTCTCTGAAACTCAGCCCGGAGTTGCTTTATCTGTTCTCTTCTTTCCTGTTAAATTATTGCAACCACGAATTAACAAACCAAAAGCCAATTTGGAAAGCAACTAATCAGTAGCAAAGCAAAATAGAATTACCTTGCCAGTTCTTCAATTTGTGACGACAGTCGATTTAGAGTTATCGTCGTCACTGACACTGTTAACTCTCTTCTTCTTGCATTTCTTGTCCTCAAAACACATCAATAGCGCGTCGTCTCTTCTCCAATTCCTCCACTCTTAAATCCTCATTTTCCTTTTCATTTTCCATTTCCACGCCATCACGTCAATCTTTGCCTCTTTTATATAATTCTTCGGTCACAAAATCAAAATCTAATTCCTCTTAGTAGCAGACACATCTTCCTCAATACCCAAACAACCGACATCAGAATCCAATCCATTTTCATCTTCAAAACGTTCAGATCCATAGTGAAATCCAGAATTGGGTTCCTCCAAATCCTGGCAATTTGACTTTTCAAGATCTAGGTTTTCACATTTCGATTCCTCGGAATATTAGATATTTGATTCACCAACATCTAGGCTTCAAATTTGGGCGAATTCCCGTCGAGCGTTTTTGATTTCTTCAGGAACCGAAGAAGCAAGTGATTCGGTTGAGGAAAACAGTTCAAAATCGTCGAGGCTCTCCATCTCCGTGGTAATTAACTATGGATTTAAGGATTAAGGATTGAATGACGAGAATGACTACAAAAATGTAGAGCGTGATAGTGGGACTTAGGCGGCAAATGTTTGAAATTTCGCGGGAAGGGTTTTGCTTCAGGTTTTGTAACCCGCCAATACTAGCGATTTTGACCGAGACTGGCTTGGACCACGGACTACCTGATTGATAAGCCGTTATGATTTTAGCATCAAACTAGATTACAGAATTCACCCTTCTTGAAAGAACAGGAGGGAGTTAACGTGACAAAATTTACGAAGAAATGTTTGCTTGGCGTGATAGTGGGACTTAGGCGGCAAATGTTTGAAATTTCGCGGGAAGGGTTTTGCTTCAGGTTTTGTAACCCGCCAATACTAGCGATTTTGACCGAGACTGGCTTGGACCACGGACTACCTGATTGATAAGCCGTTATGATTTTAGCATCAAACTAGATTACAGAATTCACCCTTCTTGAAAGAACAGGAGGGAGTTAACGTGACAAAATTTACGAAGAAATGTTTGCTTGGAGGTAGCTTACAGTTCAATATTGATGAAGCCATACATGAATGTCCCAATATCATAGAAGCAATCTAGCCCCATAGCTTTCACTATTTCTCCGATCCCTGGTGTCACGTGTCTCAAACGAGACGAGCAAAGAACAATGGGGTCGATCCACTAGTTTCTTTCATTTGTTCGGGAAAGGAACGAGAGGGATCCACTTTTCGGACAATGTTAAGTCAGAACAGTAACAAGAATATTTCTAGCAATGTCCAAGCGCCAAGGCACGATGAGGAATCCGAATCCGACGTCCCAAATCAACGGGTGTCATAAACAGGAAGTGAGGATTCGATTTCTGCCTGCAAAGTTTGCACACCGAAGCAATCACATAGCAAAAAAGATGGTATTTATGATTGAATTCGAAAAAGTAGCCATCCGACGAGGGATTCAATAGAGCTGCCCCGGGCGGAGAAACCAGCTCAAAAATAAATATTAAATACAAAGTAATCCAGGTCAAGGACAACTTGCTTGCTTAAAATCATGAAGGACGTAGCCACCAGTTAGCTGTTGTTCCAACTGTAGTATAGAAAAAACAGGTCACATTTCAAAGTTCCACGTGCTCTCAGCACTTAATTTTGGCACTTTTAATTCCTCTGCCAGATTGAGAGCTGCTTGAATCTGGAAGAAAAAGTGGACCGAGGTCAGAAAATCATTTGACTATAAATAATCAATAAAATCAATCTCACAACTCATCAATAAGCATCCAATAGCTGGAAGTAAATTAAAACCACCCAGACACCCTAATATTGGAGTGTAGTAACGTGATTAACTTAAGGCATGTGAACATCTGCAATTCTTTTGGACTGGAGTCTACCACTGGAATAACAATTGGGTTTTAAACTATTGACCAACTCCTAGCCCCCGAGTCTCCACTCAACTGAACTACCACAGGTAGGCATGAGCAACTTCAGCTTTGACACCACTGCAAACATTGCTACCTTCTCAAACATCTGCACCACCAGTTTCTCAAACATCACAAGCATCATGCACTCCATCATTACCATCAAAATACCAATGTCAACCAATTTCCAACTCATCTAGTCAATAGATTCCCACACAAACAGAAAAGATATAAAATCAACTAACTTAAACATCAGAAGCCTGTAATGTACTGTGGGGAGAAGACATATTATGAGCAACTTTAGAATCGGGATATTTGATTCAAGTAAAATATTTCAAAAGGCATTCAAAGTGTGTTAGATGTACCATTGAACACCCTATCAAAAGAAAGATGTGTCATTGGACAAAATTTGCATTCTCAATCAGTACAAAATATCTCAATCAGGTAGACTAATCCCAGTGGATGCCAAGGTCTTTTAGCAACCCAAGAATGTTGCCAAATTCAGAAGAATAACCATCCTCAAAACCATCACATGTCATCATGTCAATAAATCATAGAATACATTCTCTTGACTAAAGTGTCCTCTCTCTCCTCAAATTCACAACGCCCAAATATCACAATTACCTTACTCCTCAGGCTTTACAGGGTATATCAACTATATTATCATTTTTCTTGCGTTTCCGAATCCTTTAACAGGGTCAAGCCCCAAAATATTTCCTCAAAGAAACCCAATATCCAGTGGCAAACTCCACAGTCTGAAATCACTCTATAAGTCCCTCACCTTCTCCTCCTCCCTTAGTGCTGGCTAACTTCAACTTCCCAAATAAAGAAATAAAACCTGAAACACCAACATGAAAATACTATCGTACATTGAGTAGCCTAATCTAATTCAAATTTTATTAACACAGTGGTCCCTTTTTCATTGAAAAGAGTAAGTCTGATTAGACCGATCTGACATACAATCATTTCCTTAATTGAGGGTACTAATATAGTTATGAACATATTCACATGTGAAATTAAAATGCTCGGAATATAGGCTCATTTCTGTTAAATCAAAGAAAGCAATTACATCATGTTACAACACATACAACTCCAAGCATAAATTCTGCAACAAACCAACTTTCCATTATACTAATATACTTCTCTCATGTGTGCACAAAGGGACTACTTTAATAGGCGCACTTAGGAACCACAAATAGATTCTAGTCTATGTCTTTGCACAGGAACAAAAAGTGACTTCTAATCCATTCCAATCAAATCATATTCTAGAATTCAATGCGTATATTCAATCAAACCGAAGATCATCTAATTATTGAATGATAGAATGCAAAAAGTTTCATTACACAAACAATAAAAATGCAGACCTATGGTCAAAGCACAAGCTGATTTGTTTTTTTTTAATTTTGGTTACTGATACTTTATGAGGGATCTGCTGGAACCATTAAATTGCAACATTTGTGGTGCAGCCCATGTCTAGATCTATTAAAGATTAAATCTGTCCCCAATTTTCACTGGAGGAAATTATGCACCAAAATTGATATTGGTGGTAATCAAACTCCGTCCCTGGGGAAGGAACCTGTGCTTTTGACTACCCAGCCATGACCTGAGTGGCAAGCACAAACCGGTTTAAACACAAAATTTTCTAACAAAAAAGGCAACATAAACATCCACCTGACAATCAGAAAAACAAAAAGACACCTTTACCTTGAAATTTCCATTTAACTTCGAATTTCTTGACCACTCCAGCGCCAAAGCCTTACTTGATGTCTGATAAGAAGCGCGAAATACATCATCACCATAAACTTTCCGAGATACAGCAAAATCCCAAGAATTCTTTGCCAAATCATAGCATGGCTCAAATGTAGTCAACCCTCCATGAACATATGTGTACTTCAACTTGCAATTTCCTGAACCAAGCATGTGATTAGCTGATACCTTGTTAGCCGAATCAAACACAAGAGTTCCATCTAATATTGTCCGATTATCCCCTCTGCTGTGAATGTAAGTAAGGTTCAACGGTTTGTCGGCAACCCTAACCGTGTTCATAAACTGAAATCGCAAATCCTGCTCCAGGAGACACAAGAGTGATGATATTAAGAAAAGCTACGAGGTTTCAATCACAGAAAGTAAGCAAACTCTTAACATTCTTTCAATTTCCAGCGAGTTCTTAACTAACAAACAGGTAAACAACCAATTAAGCTTCAATAAAAATTATGTCCGCGAAACCCTAATCCTTACAGCATTTCAATTTTAAAAAAAGTGCAATTCCACAGAAACACTTCAACTCCCCTCCATAGTTATTCCAGTTACTTCGCCAATAATTCGCACAAGCAAACAATGCTTAGAAATATAAACCAGTGTTGGAAATTAGGAGTACCTTTTTTGGGACGTTGTAGTCAACAATAAAGAAGCCGGGTTTCTCGACGCCTAGCGCCAAGCCATTCAAGCTGGGGCCTTTAACAACGGTCGCATCGGTCATGGAAGCCCTGACCTTGACATCACTGGCGTTAAAAGCGACGGTTGCAACCGCAGCGGCGCTGTTCTTGTCTGTTTCGTACCTGGTCTTCAATGAAGCCTTCATTTCGTGAGAAACAAAGAAAGACAGCGTGAGAGATAATAGGATGATACTCGGAAGGTTTATTTGGTTTCCAGCCTACAATAGCACAAGTCTGTATTGTTTGGCGCACTTGGCTGCCTACCTCAAATCCAAAAGCGTCGACGCCCATGGCACATGGCAAGCAGTGGGCCTCGAGTTATGGGCCGTGGCCTTTAATTATAAGTCCTATATGGACCTATCCCAAAGTAAATCAGAACCCGGCCTGCCCGACGTTGGGGGAATAATTTGCAGCCGGTTCAGCAAGAGTCCGGTTACAATTCGGAAGACCGTACCCAACAAGCAAAAATACAAGTCAATTGTTTATTATTTTTCCCGACAATGCCAGGTTCCCGCCAAACCTATTTGGCGCGATTTTCTGAGTCTTCTTTCTTTATATTTTACGAGCCAGCTAGGTAGCCCTCACTAACAGTCTCTCTGACTCCATTCTCTCTCTACACCCATCAATTCAATCGCTGGAACTCTCAATTTACGAGGCCATTCCAAACTTACCCACCCGCGGTGGATCTTAGCTGTTAATATAGGTGAGTTTGTCAGTTTAATTCAATTATATTTTCGTTTCCAAATGAAATATTGTTGTTAGATATCGAAGTTTGCATTTCTATTGATAATTAGATCTGCGAATAACGGGTCCGATTTCAATGTTATTTTGACTTCGATGCTATTTTTACTGTGTGGGGCAATTTGTAAATTATTCTTTCCCTCCCGAATCGTGTCTAGGGTTTTAATGTTGAGATCTGAAATTATATAGGATTTATGCATGTCATTTGTGGATAGTGGTGAGTGCATATGTCAATTGGCCAATTTATGGAGCTAGGGCTGCTGTTCATTTTTTTGGTTTTGTGCTGGAGTGTGGTCTGCTCTAATTTATTTATTTGATCCTCAATCACGGCGTACTGCCCATGAATTTATTGTCCTGGATTAAAAATGTCCGTTAATTTAAGAGCCTCATGCCTTAACGGGAGAGGGAGGGATAGAGAGAATGTTCAAAGGAACAACTAGTTTGAAAATCTTAACTCTGTCCTCTGGAATTATGCATTCCCACATCATAACACCCATATTGATCAAATCTCTGCATTGGATTGTTTTATCTGCTTTGCAATGTAATTAGTGCGCTTGAACATACATATCCTCACTTTTATTTTTCTTATTGTTTAATGGATATATTCGGAAATGTCAGAATTTTTTTAATGTGTTCACATCTATGGAATCATGAATGGCAATTTTGCCAAGTTTACTTCGTATCCTGTACTATTACTGGAGCAATTTCATTGTGATTAGTTTCTTTATAAGTTACTCCACCTTGCAGGGCAAACATATAGGTACTGTGTATGCAGTAAACAGGACAAGAGTTTCATTCTGATCCAATGGAGTTAAGGAGTTTTAGTCATTTGCATTTTATCCAAGCTATCAGAGGTAATTTGGTTATAAAACTCATGAATGTGAACACTTGTGGGCGGCCAGCACTCACTTTTAAGAATGTCAAAGAAATATACGAAGCTGCAGGCAGTGGACATCATGATTCAGTCCCAACAATCCAGCCAAAAGATGAGTTTGAGAGTTCGCAATTTAACCCTAATAAGGTCAAGTTTGAAAGTCCATCCATGGCAGAAAGAAGAACAATCAGTTTTGATGCTTCTGAGTTTATTCATAGCAATGGAGATGATGGAAAAAACGCTAACTTGGGTGATTTCAGTTTTGGTAGTATAACACTGAAAGAAATTAGGGAAAGCTGCAAAGCAAGAAAAAGGAAATGTACAGAATTTGTTGATTTGTGTGAAGAAACTTCGGAGAATTTCTTCCCTTCAAAGCAAGATCATAAGAACTTGGAAAGGAAGGAAGATGGATTCGATCTCACGGAGCCTCTCATTCGTTGGAAATCCAGAATTTCAAAGAACAAGAGCAAGAGAAAGTGCATCAGAAGTCATATGTCCTCAAGTGCGACAATAATGGTCAAGGCTGAACCGATTGATCAAAATCTCTTACAACCTAGTGGCAGTTTGCCTGAACCTATTGACATTAAACTTGAGGTTAATGAGCCTGATTACTCTAATTTTGAAACCAAGACCTGTGTTTCTGCTTATTCTTCTTTTGATTGTAATCAGCAAGTAGATTCTTGTGGAGTGGCAGCTAGTGAATGTCTTCTGGAGACTGATGTGTTTACATCTTTTGGAAAAGAACAGAATTGTACCCTCAACAAACCTTGCTGTGGATATATGGAGCATTGTCAAACCAAGATCTGTGTTTCTGCTGATTGTTCGTTTGATTGTAATGAACAAGTGGATTCTTATGGAGTGGTAACTGATGAAGCATGTGTGACAGCTAGTGAATATGTTCTGGAGACTGATATGTCTACATCTATTGGAAAAGAACAGAATTATACTGTCAACAAAGCATCCTGTCAATATGTGGAGCATTCTGATCATGAGTCTGTTTTTGACACTGGGGTCTCTGCTTGGGAGATTGTGAGTGTTGATAGTCCAGAAATACTCAGGTACCAGTATCCAGATTTTCCGGCTGCAAATTTTGAGAATGCAGTATATACCATCCGCTCATTTATTGATGGTGTCTATCTGGAACCAGTCATGTCCAAGGATCGCAATACTGATTTATACCATAACACTCAAAGTTTTTCTTCTACCCATTGTAAGCCATGGCCAAGTAGCAGTGATAGCCCAGTTCAGGTGCTTGATGTGGACATTGATGATGGAATTCAGTGCATGGAAATCATTAATGGATATGGCTCCTATCCATTGGAGGGTAGTAGAAAAGATTATTTTCCTTCTGATCTTGAAGGAAGTCCTATCGGCCCTATTGGCAGCTGTGCCCTATCCTGGAGTTCAAATTCTTTGGCCAATGATTTACGTTTGACAGAGGAGAAACAACCCTTTTTGTCTTTCTGTACTAATGCACCAAGGAGCTGCACTGCAGCAACACACCCCTTTGATGCTAACGATGAGCTTAGAACATCAGCAGAATATTGGGATTATTGTCATTCAAAACAGCAGCGGCCTCCTCAAAGGCTCCTATCAACCCGAAAGGTTTGTAATAATACTGGATGTATGTATGATTTGATCTATGTTCTGTTGAAGTTGTTTCTCATGTAGTGCCTTCACTCTCAGGCCATTTCTCCAACTTCCCAGGAAAGGCTGTGCAAGGCAATGAAGTCCATTCAGTTACATGATAAAAAACATTCAGGTCAGTGCACAAGAGTAATGTTTAGACTGGACCTCAGTAGTGCGCCCTATAATGACCTGCCAGTTGCACAAAAGACTACTGAGAGAGAGAGAGAGAGAGAGCTAGATCAGAATTTGAGGGAATAATGAGCTATTAGCTTGGTTCCACAACACAATATAAAGAGTACATCAAATGCTAGGAGTTCTTAGTCTTTGCCAATATGGATTAAGGCCAGATTTTTTTTAGGCTCCACTGTTAAATGCATTAAATTATGGCTCAAGGCCAGATATAGAGTCCACTGTTAAATGCATCAAACTATGGATAAGGCCAATAGAGAGTCCGCTGTTAAATGCTTTCAATTATAGATAGTTCTTGTACAAATAAAATATTTCCATTAGTTTGTGATTTGGAAAATTTGTTTTATCTCTCCATAGCTTTTGAAATTAATTCAATTTTCTTTAAGATTCTTCCTGTGAAGAGCATTGCAATATACAAAGGGATGACTTTAGTTGCTTTTGACTTTCCACTCGGGTAACTTTTATTTTTTGTGGAGTCAGATAATATGAGCTCTCAAAATTAACTGTTTCCCTCATTTTGGGTTTCAAGCATCAAAGTTTATCTATTCTCATTGTATATCTAACTGATTTTTTTTGGATGGTGATAATTTCAGAATGTCAAGGGAAATTGTTGTTTGGAAATGAAACTGAGAATAAGC
This sequence comes from Xylocarpus granatum, assembly GCA_019650275.1. Classification (NCBI taxonomy): domain Eukaryota; kingdom Viridiplantae; phylum Streptophyta; class Magnoliopsida; order Sapindales; family Meliaceae; genus Xylocarpus; species Xylocarpus granatum. Next base: position 272,139 of record BNST01000721.1, read on the forward strand.
TTGTTAGATCTGAAGGGCGCAATAAGTTAAGGAGAGCTGAAGTCACTGTCAATACAAAGGGAGTCCTTCAAAAATCTAAATGTGATAAGAAAGGGTCCAATCCTAAGACCAATCTCAAGGGTCCTCAACTTTCTAGTGCAGTACAGAGTTTAAGCACTGGATGTACCTTCCCCCAGAAGTTATCACAGAGTGCCATTGCATTCTCGCAGCAGCAGATGCATGATATTGAATCTCTTACAACTAAATTGACAGCTGAGTTGATCTCCATGAAGGAGCTTGTGAAGGAACTGCTGCCCTCTGAAGCCTGCCCAGCTACATCATTCAAACATAACATGGTTAAGGTATATTGATATATTGATCTGCTAGCATAGTAATGGAACTCTTTCCTTTGTGGCCATGCATAAAAATACTCACACTGATGTGTTCTATTTTGTGGAAGTAAATCATTTAATCGGGTTCTTTGTTATTGAATTTTGGTGAAGATAACTTTATCCTGGGTTTTAACTACACCATTAATAGAAATTCTATATTAGGACCTAAATTTTGAAGAACGCAACAATCTATGTTGTGATTTAAATTTCCTATTGTGCTCCCAAGTATTTTTTTATAGCAAATAGCCTTAATGTTTGGCTGTATCTGTTTTCTATTGATCCTTGGCACTTCTCATTGTCTCACAGTAGACTGCTTCAACGGCAATAGCATTAACATATGTACTCTTGCATCTCCTTTATCTTATTTGTGTTGCTACTGATTCTTCACCGCATAACAAAAAATGTGCCGTCCTCAAGTCTTAAATGAGACTTGCCCCATTGATCTTTCTTAGAGTTCCTGCCATTTGCAGGTCTTCATTTTTGTCTAACATATGTACTCTTGCATCTCCTTTATCTTATTTGTGTTGCTACTGATTCTTCACCGCATAACAAAAAATGTGCCGTCCTCAAGTCTTAAATGAGACTTGCCCCATTGATCTTTCTTAGAGTTCCTGCCATTTGCAGGTCTTCATTTTTGTCTAACTGTAACTTGGTTCGCATATTTACACAAATTGTGCAATTTCATTGATCAAGTGCTGGTATTTTTTGGGGCTTATGAATATTTGGTTAATGTAGTTTTTTTCCCCCCCCTTTTAGAAATATTAGCTAGCTATATCAAAACTATTGTCTTTTTATTTGGTTTGTACTTGTATTATATTTATGTGCATGTATGATGTCATTAGTTTGTGTGTATGCATTGAATTTACATTTTTTCTAAATATTGTTGACTCTACCAGGTGACAGCGGCTGTTAAGAATGCAACTAAAGCAGAAGAAACTGCAAAAAGATGGCTTTCCATTATGTCCAGGGACTGCAACCGCTTTTGTAAAATCATGGTGTGTTTCTCTTGTCGTACTCTTGAAAACAGGTTGTCTGTATATTCATGTGTATCAGGAATTGAGTATTTGGGTGGTAATTTATAAGATTCTTCTAACTATTTTGACTGATCAATGCAGAAATTGATGGAGACAGGTTCTAGTACTCCTAGTCCTGGAAATGTTGTACGCAGGGAGAGGAAGAAGATTACTTTTGCTGATGAGGCTGGCGGAAAGCTTTGCCATGTCAAAGTTTTCAAGGATGACGCTGCTTCTCCGCTGGAACCTATTGAGATAGAATAATATCTGTGTATGTATACATTTGAAGCCTTTGTTTCTTGTATGTTAACTATACCCGTTTGATGCCGCAACATGCAAGCCGTGGAAGTCGATCGCTGAGTAATGGAAGCATAACTTGTACACTTTACTGCATATAATTTTGAGCATCATCCCTTCCCCTCGCACTTTGCGAGTAATTTTGTCAGGCCCTAGTCCCCGTTGTCTAAGGCCCAGAGTGGAGCAGTGTCGTCTCAGAAATTTCTTGCTAGAATTGCTTGTTTTCCCTCATCCTCCCCGACAATACACAACTCAATTACGAGTTTTATTTCTCTCTCTCTCTCTCTCTCTCTCTCTATATATATATATATATATAATAAAACAAGCAAAGTACTGGCTTGGCGTAATAACTTCAATTTGCAAGCTAATTAGCGAAGTGATAAGAAATCAAACGAAAATAAAATACGGACAGCTCCTACGCTCCCAGGAGAGGCTCTCACGGACAACACAACTGCCGCATTTCTATCTTATTCATGAATCTGGCTTTGAACAACCGGGCTGACTCGCAGCCCCTCACCGAAAAATCACAGAACAAGACCTCCCAAATCTCCGAAAACGCCTCCACAATGATTCCGTGATATTTCCAAGAATTCAGAGACAAAAAACACCGCAAAAGTTCCTCCAAGTCCTTAGCCTCAAGCAGCTGCTTCTCCAATATCATCTCCAACATCGACTTCTTAAAATCCTCGTGTGGAGCCACTGATATCTTCACCACTGCCACGCTCTCTCTTAAATTCCCGTCTACCGTGCGTGGTATCAACCGCCCGAGAACTGATGCCTTTGCAGGAGATTCCATCTCTGGAGACGACGCCATCGTGTTTGATCCTTTATAATTCTTTGAAACGCAGCGTTCGTTTCTTCTAATATTCTTTATGTTAGTAGTCACTTTCTTATTTGCTCGTCCGTTTTCGCTGGTGGGAAATCTATCTGTTCTGCTTTTCCGGGAATGATTGAGTTCAGAGGAAGTACTTGCTATTGTTTTGTTCTCCTTCTCATCTCTTTGTGACTTCTTCTCGTTTTTGTTTACCCACACCGGTGACATTCCACCGTCTTTAGATGCATCGGAGATTTTCCTGCCGCATTTTGGTTCATATGCTTCTGAGTCTACGTGGCATAGAGCAACTTCTTTCTTCCCCATGTAAGGTGGAAATTTGCAGTCGGACGACAAGTCCTGCTTGTGTGAGCCTGCTCGGAAACCAAAATCGGCTTCTATCACCATGGATGGCACGAGGCGCTTGGTAAAAGAGTATGCTGGGGTTGATGGTGGTGCCCGGAGGCTACTGCTAGAGAAACTGATATCGAAAGCTTTGGGGTCGACTGTAGATAGCCTGTAAATTGCCGGTAATAAAGTTTCTCCAGAGGTTGAACGACAGAACTGAAGTGAAGAAATGACACGAGAAAGCTTGAACTTGAATCGTTTACCCATCTAACAAATGAATTTTGAAGTGTGAACTGGTTTTAGAATGCAATGACTCACAATGGCAGGCGAGAGCTCAAGAGTTGAATATATAACAGAGAATGCCGGCCATGTGCGAACAATCAAGAAAGTGGGCACACTTCAGAAAAACAAAACCGTTCAATCACTGAGAGGTACAGGAAATTCTCTTGCGAATGTTTTGTTCGAAAATGTCTGTGAAGGAGATGCAAGAGTGACTGCAAACAGAATCAATTGCTTTCGCGTAAAAACAGAACACAAAACAAAATTTGTCTTAAAACTGATTAACTTGCATGATTCTAGTTGTTTGAACGAGTCAGTCACATGCATCTCCGGGTTTCAATACAATATTGATGTCATTGTCTAACCTGTAAATGCTTAAAAAAAATAATAAAAAAAGAAAATGGGGGCGAGTATGAATTTACGGGTACAAATTTGCTCTTGCATGCAAAATGAATGCCACGCCGAGGAGATTAACGGTATTACTCTAGCTGACGGCTCGAGGAGGAGAACAGAGTCGAGATTCTAGAAGTATTGGGCCGACAATCAAAAACGAATTGGGCTTGGCAATGCAGAAAAAGCAGCATCCCTTGCGGATTTAGGGATTACTGATTGGTTCATAGAAAAGTCAGGCCATCAGGCATACACTATAAATTGGGCCAATTTGGACCCAGTATCGCGAGCTCAGCACAGAAGGAAAAGCTGGCTTGATAGGGTGGATCAAGATTCGTGACCAAATTAAAAGAAGAACATGGAGGAATCTCCTACTCCTTATTATCTGTTAATTAGCCAGTCGTGTCTTGCCACAGCAATGAAGCAACTCACAGCTCAATTCCAAACCACACCCTCCTCTGCTACCTAATTGACTACAACAAGCCAATTAGCAACATGTAAAAATAGAACCTCCTCCATGCTGGCTTCTTGGTGGGGACGACTGTGCTAAAATTAAACTCCCCTCGTAACAATACCCCGCTAAAATCCCGCCCTCTCGACAACTACGTGTGAGGAGCAGCTCCAGGGAGAAAACCCATCCCTCCCCTCCCTCCTCTTTCGTTGCGAATGAAAATTTGCATCATTCCTGCAAAAAATTACCGGCTCTGTCAGAGAGATTGAGGAGGAGGAAGGTTTCCAATTTAACCCTTCAGGATTCCTTTCCTCTACTCTTTTATTTTGTAAGGTTTGCTAGCGTCCATGAGGAAACTGTGTCCGAATTATGATAAAGAAGATGGGCTCGACACCGTTCTGGAGGTGCCAATACCCGAAGAAATGTTCGTCCAAATGGGCAGCACAGCTGCTTTACGTTGGCGCAATTTGCGTTCTTTGATGAAAGCTCAATCTAACTCTTCTGATAGGTCATCATACCTCCAGTCTAAATCAAGCAATGAGTTTATGGCATTGCTCAAACTTGTTGGCTCTCCTCTTATCTCTTTCCTTGTTCAATTGGACAACCCTCTCAGCCGCACCATCAAAGATGCCAGTATTGTAAGTTTATATCTTTGTCATCCTTAATTTCAAGAAAGAACATCAGATCATCTGTAAATATTCCTAAAATGAAACAACAAGAATGTTAAATATGTTCTTAATTGGGAATTATGCAAAATTCTTTTCCGGGAACCAACTAATTTCTTTCATGGCAAAAGATTGTGAGGTGCTTAGAACGTGCGGGCATGTTGCACGAAATCATCAATGATTTAATGCTATGATTCTATGAAGAATATGTTACACAGCAATGGATCATTTTCACCTATGGAAGCAAAAAAATCTGCTTTTATTAACAGGAAGCTTCTACGGCCAAATATATAGTACAACAGTACGTAGCCGCAACAGGAGGACAAGCAGCATTTACTATGATGAATAGCATGTTTGCAGTGGGGGAAGTGAAGATGCTTGGGTCAGAAATGCAACAAGCTGATGATAGCGTGCATGCAAAAGGGCATTGTGAGGCTGGTGGCTTTGTTCTATGGCAAAAGAACCCTGATCTTTGGTCCCTTGAACTAGTTGTTTCTGGTTTTAAGATCAGTGCAGGATGCAATGGCAAAGTTGCCTGGAGCCAGTCTTCTTCTCAACCTAATATTGCTAATAGAGGCCCTCCACGACCCCTACGTCGCTTCTTCCAGGTAAGCCACTTTGAACTCTAGTACTTTTTTTTTCCTTTTTTCCTGATGACTGGAGGGTCTTAATTAATCAAGTGGAAATCTGGCTAAGGACATGCTTAATTAGCCAAATCAAAGTCTCATATTTCATTGTCTGAATTTGTTCCTGCTGTGTCTTGCAATTCCAATATTTTAACAGTTGCAAGTTCTATACATCTTGATGCGGATGGCCTAGTGTTTTTGCAAGAATAAGGCAACCGAGGGAACCAAAATTAACTATTGAATGCTTTGAACTGGACTGTACACATCCTCTTCTCGCAGTAAATGTAAATGACACGGTGTTTTATGACGCTTCTATGTCTGTGTACAACTACAAATCATTGTAGCAAGGAGATTTATGGACACAAACAATACATTTTCGCTATCACCAAATATGAATAGATAAAAAGAACATCCTGCTTATGCTTCCATTGCAATTAAACAATCAATTTACTGTGTGATCATCAGGGATTGGACCCCAGGTGCATTGCTAATCTATTCCTAGATGCTGTATGCATTGGAGAGAGCAATATCGACAATGAAGCTTGTTTCGTGTTGAAGATCGAAGCTGGTTCGAACACCCTCAAAGCACAATGTTCATCCAAGACTGAAATCGTCCACCATACCATACGGGGTTACTTCAGCCAAAGGACAGGACTACTCATTAGATTCGAGGATGCAAAGTTAGTGAGAATGAAAAGCATTAAAGGAAATGATAATGTATTTTGGGAAACGAGTATGGCTTCAACCGTCGACGATTACAGATACAGTGACAGTCTTAATATAGCTCACAGTGGCAAGACTATCACCACACTTCACAGGTATGGAGGAGCTCGTAATCATAAGAGAAAAATTGAAGAAACATGGAAGATCGAAGAGGTTGATTTCAACATATGTGGGTTGTCCATGGAAACATTTCTGGCTCCAGCTGAAGCCAGAAAAGAACAAGATGGTGGCGAGCAGTCTATGGCTGTGAGCTAGAATTCCTTTTCCAAGGCAAAAGACGAGCAAAATTCATAGAAAAATGCGTGTACATACAGGAGAAAGTCGAAATCGTTTTTTCCCTTTAAAGGTAATTGGATTTGAAACCAGACGATCTAAGTGAAAGTCTGGGTTTGTCTTCAAAAACCGAATTTTTGTTTCTGAACACGAAGACCTTAAAAAAATTATCCGATATTTCTCTCCCCAACCCCACCCCGGATGCAGATTCTCCGTGGATGTTCTGGGAGTTGCTTACCATCATTATTTCTCCAAGAAGTTCTATAATAGACGACAATATTGTTAATTAACCAGCCCATTTTGTACTTGTAACATTCTTGTGGCCGTTGATCTTCTCTCCCTAAAATCTCTTTTAATTGTAGCCTCGTAAGCCATACATGACCTTGATTGAAAAAACCATATCGTCAATAAGATACGTTCTTCAGCCGAATTCTGCAGTTCCCAGAACATGTTAAATATTGAATGGGGTCAGGAAAATGAAGATTTTGGGTCTGGAAGGGCTGGCCTGTATTCATCGGTATTATTCCCTTAAGGGGATGAGTGTACACAGAACAATTATACGTGTATTGAGCTACCACACGCCCAATAATTTTGTAAATAGGCCTAGGCCTAACCTTATTCGATGGGCCCAAATCACGTAAGTTCTCTACAAAACCCGCAAGATTCCCTTCCTCCGCCGCCTCGGGGGGCAGTGCTGCCTCCTCCTAGGGTTTATACAGTCTTCACAAATTTATTGTTTTGGTCTCTGTTTGCTGAACGAAAAATACGCGTTGTTTGCATCTGTTTTACCCTCTCCTTGTGCGGCATAATTCGATGCTGGAGGATATATAAATAACTGGTGCAGATATTCTAAGGTTGGCTTACCAGCTTATTGCTTATTTCTTCTTTGCTATGGCGTCAAATGGACCTACCGATATTCTCTTGTCCTTTCTTAGTCGTGGTATCTTCTGTTATACTTTATTATTGGTATTAGAAATGTATGGCAAGTGATGAATATTGTTTAATGCTTACACTGATCAACCGTGTAGACAACAAACTTCGCTTATTATCTGATGCCATGTCGTTTAATGATCTCTAATTCTTTTTTTTTGTTTGATTCAAGGTTTTACCTTTTCTAGTATTCCTGATAATACTGGATAAATGGGTTGTGCTTTTTAATAAGGAAGGCAAATGGTGAGATAAAAGCTAATCACTTATACTACACACTGAGTTATTATTTGGAGACAACAACTCTCTCAATTTTACTGATGTCTTCCTTTTTCTTGATATGAATACTTCCATTTTATCAAATATCTTTTGCTCCTTGATTGCTTTGGTATTATAGTTCTGTTATGCATTCTTGGTGTTGTGTTATTCAAAGATGAGAACAAGCAGACGGGCGGTCTGACACTGATGCTGTGTTGAATGTCTGCAATTTCCCAACCTGGGATTATCTCTGAGATGCAACATAACCACTTAATTTTGCCTCTCTTATAAAAATTTATTGTTCCTTTTTCCATTCCATATAAATAATTTGCTTTCTAGTTTCCAATGGCATTTCCTCTTTGCCATGATGAAGTTGCTTATAAATATGTCTGGACATATGAGCTTTGTCTGTGATATGATATGCATCTTCTGAGCTCAATTATGTCTGTTCTTCTTTTATTTCAGTAATCTTATTCTGGAGTGATGTCCATTACTGTTGGTTTGTTTGAGTTAGAATGTTTTGCTATTCAGATCACATCAGTATTCTGTTTTAAATCTAACTTAAACAATCATTTTTGTTTCTAGTGGATTGCAAGTGCAATGCTTATTGTTTAAAGCAGAAAGTAACTCTATTTAAGAGTGATAGAATCTAATCTGATAAACATTTTTCTTCATCACTGCTATATAGAGCAGGTTGTTGGTGTGTTTTCTATGCTATAACTGCATATTGTTATTGTAATTTACAAGCACTAATTGGCAGTGATTATTGGTTTGGTTTAATTCAGTTATCGGCATTCATATGTTGATATGTGTTTTCTAATTTCTTGTAGTATTTTCAAACTTCCATTCCAGGTACCAATTGGATTGGCTTTTAATTTACAACTTCCATGAAATCAGTTGGGCTTGCTTTGGATTTTTCTTCTTTTTTTCCCTCGGAGAGATAATGGCCTGTTTTGTCACTAGCTTTTAACATGATATTCACAAATAGTTCAAATTATATTTTAAAAAATATACAAGCTAAATCTTATGATATATATTTAATTTAAATCATCACTATGTGTGTCAAAGATAATCTATCATTATAATTAATTGTACTGTATGTGTCAAAGTAAGACAAGGCTGGATCCTCTATGTATAGGCTCAGAATGCGTTTTGGTTGGTGCAGCAGGAGCCTGTGGGTTACACAAACTGTGATGCTGGAACCCTTCTATGATATAATTTTTTTTAAAAAAAGATATAATTTTAAATTAATCATTATGTGTCTCAAAGATAATCTATCATTATCATTGATTATATTGTAATCTATCATTATCATTGATTATATTGTATGTGTCAAAATAAGAAAAGGCAGGATCCTCTGTGTATAGGCTCAGAATGCGTTTTGGTTGGTGCAGCAGGCGCTTGTGGGTTACACAAACTGTCAAGCTGGAATCCTTCTATGAAGTGGGTGTTAACAGTCACTATTAGAAAGCTTTGATGCAGTGTCTTATAATATAGATTGATGTGTGTGTAATCTTTGGTTGCTTGAGTAGTAGACTTTAGCTTCAGAAATCCGTGGTTTATACCCTTGTAAGTTGACTTTCTTTATTGTTATTATTTTTTTATGAATTGTGTAGATTTAGCTCAATTGCCATTACGAAGATGGCCCGAACATATGTTTGCCCTTTTTATTTTCTCATATTTATTTATTATTAACAAAAGACTCTTGACTGTAGTAGTGACTTGTCCTTGTCGATAGCTACCAAGCATACACCTGTTATGCCAGAATGTAAATGAAAATGATTTCTAGATTGGCAACCTTTGACTGAAAGTAAGCAACAAAGAAGCAGCACGTGAATGTCTGAAGAAGGCTTGTTGTTACACGGCCTTGATGCCAGTAATGCGAGAATGCTAACGCCCCGGTGGCTGGAGAGAGAGCAAGGTCTGATAGTCAACACGATGAAACGCCTTTGTAATCCAAAGCTAATTAGCGCTTGAAAAATTCAAGTGCAGAACTCTGTTCTGTCACTGAATCAAATCTCGTCGTATGTTAAGGCTCTCGTGTTAGCATTTGGGATTTGGTTTGTGCGAGCCGGAGTTCATTTGAATCTGGTTTTACGTGAACGACCAGGCTGCCTCGGATCAACATGGTGGGCCCTAGGATGGATGGGCAGTCGTTGAACTTACGTATTCCATGAAGTCATCCCACATGGCACTGCTTCCCCTTTCTAAAAGTCTTGTTCATTAACAGTAACACATCAACTGCACTTCCCACTCTCCTGCTCTCGATAGCTTGCTACTATGCTCCACACTTCTCTCTCTATCTGTCTCTCCAGTAGTTCACAAGGGAAGAAAATAATTGTCATTTTAGCTTTGTAATTCGTCGAAATGAGTAACGAGTATTCTCCACCACCACCTGCTGCGACAACAAATACTGTAACCTTGAAGAAAGACAAAGATAGCCCATCACCGGCTACTGGTGGTTTGTTTAGCAACAGAAGGGGGTACAAGCTCTGGGTTTTATCTGCTATTATTCTGTTGGCTTTCTGGTCCATGTTCACAGGCTCCGTTTCTCTTAAATGGTCCTCTACTAACATTAACCGATTCTCGGACGACGTCGACTTCTCTATCCACGACGATCTCGACATCCTCGTATGTAAATCTGAATTTGCGTTGCTGTTACAAAAATTTGCTTTTGCTTTTAAAAAACTCTCTCTTTTTAATTAATAAATGTCAATAATAGGAAGTCGAGGAGAGAAAGAAAGCGGTGGCGCGAATGTGGGATGTATACAGTCATAGCACCAGTGTTCGTTTGCCTCGTTTTTGGCTAGAGGCTTTTGAAGCTGCTTACGAGCACATGGCCAGTGATGATCCGGGTGTTCGAGACCTAGCCGTTTCCGAGATTGCTAAAATGTCAATGCATTCCATCAATATCGATCCACTTCCTGTTCAATTCACGGTTAGTGGCTTCCTCTCTGTTTCAGAATTCTATTATTAATCAGTTTACCTGATTATTCTTTTCAGGGGAATTGAATTGGTAATTTCGGCTTTTGAACTTCTGTGGTGTTTTTGTTTTCTTTTTTCAATCAAATTCCAGATATTGGATTATTTGTCGGATTGAATTGGACTAAAATCTAGGTGTTGCTGCAACTTCCATTCCCGCTTTTTGAGTTAAGAGTTCAAATTTAATTAAGTATGACCTGTAACGGGCCTGTTTTCGTATTTCATGCTGGGCATGGAGAGTCCAGAGTGCCCTGTTTTCGTTGTTAAAATTTTGTGGTAAATACAGAACCTAGGCTTCTGATTTCAGGTTCAACATACCGTTAAGCAAGTCTCCTTGTTGTGAATCGGATATGTTGCCTAGGTATTGTTGTTTCTATGCAAGTTGATTTCATTGTCATGATATTGTGCAATTCCAGAGAATTAGACAGGCGATAAAGCAGAGCAAGATGGCAAGGGAAAGGAAGGAGGCGACTGCAGTTGGGACAAACCGGTAACAGAAATCAAGGAAACCTCTTTGTTTTCTCTGTATAAAGTAAGCAGGACATGGCAGAGGGACAAACCGGTGTATTATTATATGATTTCTTTTCCTGGAAAAAGAAGATTAATTTGCAACGAATACCGAAGATTTTCCCTTTCCTCTATACTGACTATACTTATGTGGTGTAATTGGCCAATGTTTTTGCTCAAGGATTATGGTCAGTGTTTCATAAAGTTTCTCTTAACTTCAGACTATTATCTTGTGTTAATTACCGATTACAATGGTTGAATTCAAAGTTAGAGGATGCTGCGAATTGTAGTGTATAGTTAAATTATGCTGCCTCTTACGGGGTTGCTGTTGATCAAACTCGTGTCAATCAAACTTAACTTCAACACAACATTTCAAGTGACTCTGACAGGAACCAGTGAAAAACGTTAAAACAAGAGATGCTCACCGCTTGCTTGGAGAAACAAGGATTTGGTTGCCCCATAGCGTCGTGTAAACTCCACTTCTTGAATGGTCACTAGCACACAAAATGTTTAAAGAGTTGCCATTTTATTAGCCATACCGAGTGATGCTTCATAGACCTGTCGACAGATGCAATGAAAAAATATCACAAAATTGGTCCTCTGGCAGCCTTTCCCACGTGGAAAACCACAGACCTACCATATGAAAATCGACTATCATGTTTGTAAAGATCAAAGTTTGAACCGTGATCATCAATCAAATACAAGCAAAGAGCACGGAAATAGAAGTCAGCGAAAAATGACAAATTTGACTATAAAAATACCTGAGCCGCAGGTTTGGGATACCCACAGTGGCTGGAGGACAAAACGAATCAAGAGTCTAGTAACAAATAGCAAATATAAAACGAGACAAAGTACCAGTGATTAATCATAACTCCTAAAACCTTGCATGAATGTTGTATTACCAAAATAACAAAGAACTCTTACTGCAAGAATACTACTTAACAAAATTGCTTGAGCAGATTAAATTAGTGCCGCCGCCGCTATCGCTATATAGAAGAGAAAAGAAGAAAACCATTTACAAACAGTTGAACCAAATGTATATACATCTGCTTCGCACATATATCCTAATCTTCCACCGTCTGAATCTCACCCATCATGATGCGGTTACTGACAACACTAAAGCCTAAAACCGAAGGGCTGACCTTCTTTCCCTTCTTCCCCTTTTTCTTCCCTGTCCCCTTGGAGGACCCATCAGAGCCCGCTGTGCTATTGCGGTCAAAGTCTCCAATGCCTGCATTGTCATAAACATCTACCCCACCTAAACCAGTGACCTTCCGATCATTCCGACTTTGAAAGGCAATTTCAAGTACATCTGCTGGTAACAAATCCTTGTAGTTAAGAAATTTGTCAATGAACTTGTGATCAGGATCAAATGATCCAAGGTTCTCTGTCAAAAGCAACTCGGCCTCTGATCTCGATTGCTTCAAACAGAATTCCAAGAAACTTGTATCTGGCATTAAATGAAAAAAAAATGGCACTGCATCAGACAATAACTTCAAGACCATTGAACTCCGGAAGCTTCCAAATAAATTCTACGAAACTGGTCTAACAGGATGTTAACACACAAATGAAACTTCAAGAACAATACATTTCAAACTAGTTATTCTGCTGCCAAAACTACCATCCAATGAAGTACAAATACTGGCAATGTGAATTTAAGCAAACCAGAAAGTAGTTACGTAATACCTTCAGTCCCAATCAGCCTAACACACTCACTTTCACACCAGTCTCTGAAGTCCATGGCCTCTGCAATGGTTGAACAAATATGAAAGGTCAATTCACATTTTTATTTGGAGAAAAGAGCACCGAGCTTGCAATATTTTTTACCTGAATGCTTTGTCAAGGCATCTCTTTTCCCTCTCAGAGATGACTGCACAGAGGCAGGTGAGGATGAAACACTGCGCTCAGCAGCTCTGCCACCCATTGATTTCTGTCGGCTTAATGACCCACCAGCAGTTGCTTTTCCAGAAGTGTTTTTAGTTCCCCAGCTGCTCTGGTTTGAAATAAGTGGGAAATCTTGCCTGTTTACAGGGAAAAAGATTTAATTAGCTTCCTTTTTACAATACTAATAAAGAACCATTAAATAGATTTGGGTCAAAATAAAACATCAGATGGTAAAACAGACCTAATTACTCAGACCACGTCATATTTAAAAAACAAGTATATGCCATAGCACTGACATAAAATTGATTATGATAGACGATAAAAAGAGAATTTTTGACACAATCAAACGGGGGAAAAAACAAATTAGCACTTAAGAAAAATAAATAAATAAACAATAGAAAAAGATTAAAAAATATACTGTTTGGTCTCTTTCTTTGATTGATCAATTGGGCCCCAGAACAGATCATCATCTCCTTTATACTTCGACTGAGCAGCAGCCTGTGAATTGATCTTGATAGGAGAAGCAACTTTTGATGGAGAAGCAGAAAGTGACCATGATGGATTAGCACCATCAATTGCCTGAAAAGGCTGGGTCTTTCGAGGAGTTGGCATTTGACTTTGGGACTGGGAAGAAGAAACCTTCTTCTGCTCTTTTAGGATGTCCCTTAATGATGTGGGCTTAGGGACCTTCTTGGTGTCAGTAGACCAAGCAGGAGCAGAGGAAGAATTAGCAGAGTCCCCCCTCCAAAGAACAAAATCTCCCAAGGATGGGCCTGATGGTATTGCAGGCAATACTTCCTTCTCCTGTACATGATGGATAATTTTGCTTTTCTCAATGGGACTTGTACCAACAGGAACATCAGAAGTGGTAGCTGGGACCTTGGTAACTCCAGCACCCTTAGCTTTTGCAGACTTTTTGCGACTCTTTTTAGTTTCTTTAGCCTCAATAAAGCTACTGTCATCCATAGACTCCATACGCATAGTTGTATCCTGTAAGCCAGGCAAACTAGACATGCTGTTGGGAGCCTCCACATCTCTTCCACTGGACTTTGCAAAAACTGCTTCTGCCAGTAGATCATGTAACTGGCTCTTCTTGCTGTTTGTATTTGAAGAATTTTCAGGCTTCTCCACGTTTAAATCCGTAACAGCTACATCCTTACGAGTTTCCCTGGAAACTTTAGGGTCTGAATTGGCCACAACTCCTGCCCAAGGGGAAGACAAATTCGTTGAATAGACAGGAGTAGTGACTTCAGACACTGCTATTTCTGCCTGTGCCCTCCTCTGTTCTTCCTGTTGAATTTCCAATAATGACTGTGGCTTGAAGCCAGGAGCTGGTTTCCAAGCTTGTTGCCCAACCTGCTTTTGGCTACTTGGTGCTGGGGCAGACCCATCAGACATGGCTTCACCCTTGATTTCCACCACTTCAACATCATTCCCAGAAATTCTCTCAGGCAATAAGCTCTTAATATGTTGAGCATCCGCGTTTTCTACAACAACAGCCACAGATTCATTATCTCTTTTCTTCTGTGAAGATGTTACATAGTGTGCTTCTCCTGCACCACTACTCGTTTCAAACTTCTTATCATCAACAGCTGGTCCTTCTGTTTCAGATTGCTTAAATTGCTGCAAAGAAGAAGTTTTTGATACTCCTTTAGATTGGTCAGAAGCATGTGACTTGCTTGACTTCTGCTTTCTCGACTTCTTCTCCGAAGCCTTTTTCCCCTCGCGAACTTCAACATTCTTTACTTCTGTTGTCATGGAGGGCCCATCATTGCCCTTTTTACTTTCAACCTGTGGGCCATCAAAATCACCATCTGGCTGAGCTTTCACACCATTTGCAAGTTTAGGTGCAGTCACACTACTCTCACAAGCTCCTGTAGATGGTACAACAGAAATTTCAGGAAACTCTGAAGGTAAAGATTCAACAGTACCCTCCACTGCTGCAACCCTAACAGTTTCATCAGCCTTCCAAATGGACTCAGCAGTCTTCTCATCCATTAGAGGTGCTTGGCGGTCAGAAGCAAGGGCTGGTTTCTCCCCTAAAGAAGGCTCTTGGGTAGAATTGTTTATCACATCCAGTAAGGGGAAGCTTTCACTGTCTTTTGATGCTGCCAATCGTTCCGTTGGATGGATATCATGTATCTGCTCCAGAAGATTAGCATTCCAGCTTTGCATAGGTTTAAATATCTGCTGTGGCAACTGCAAGAAGGAGGCTTCAGACCCAGCATGATGACTTAAATCCTGGGATACACCTGTAGGCAAATTCAGAAGATCTGTAGTATGTTCATCTAGTGTCTTTGGAGCTGGTATCTGTAAGCCACTCTGAAACAATTCTTGTGATAACTGAAGATGAGAGGGATCTCCTGATACACTACCCGTTGGTATTGCAGTCTGTAACTGGGCATAAGACTGCTCATTGAAAAGCTGGTGAGATTGATGCTCAGACAGAACCTTAGAAAGCAACTGTTGTTGTCGCAGCAACTGTTGCTGCTCCTCCTGCTTCTGCTGCTGCTTAAGCAACAAGAGCTTATCCAATAACAACTGCTGTGCTGGAACAGATGCCTGGGACTGCGCCTGCAATAAATATTGCTGCTGCAGCATATTTAACAATTGTGGATCTTGGGACAAACCAGAGGAAAGTACCGTTTCAGGTGTTGACACACCAGTAGGATTATCTATAGTTTGGCCAAGTAAGTTTATTAAAGATGGGTTCTGTGATGGCAACCTCTGTTTTTGGATCCCAAAGGGAGAATGGGGAGGAAAGCTTTGAGAATGATGAAAATCAAGTTTATTCTGAAGTGGATCCAAGCCACTTTGGGCAGAGAAATTTTGCCAACCAGCAACACCATTATTCGTACCGGAGGCAGATCTGTCTGATAAACCTTGGAGGATGGACATCAATTCAGCACTCTGAGAATGGGGCGGCAGCCGAGAATTGTCAGTGACTGAAGGTGGGAGTTTTGCATGTGTGGTTAAGGAGTCAGAGACTATGTCTGATTTTGAAACAATAGATGCAGCATCTATTCCAGGCCAATATGGATAAGGACTGGGTAAGGACTTCTGACGTTCGAGTGCCATTCTCTTTGCCAAAAGGTACGAGTCATTTGAACTATCAAAACTTGATAGGGGAACACCACTAGAATTATTTCCAAGATAACCTTGCAAACCTACAAATCAATCACAACCATCAATTTTTATGACAATACAAGTAATAACAATGATGACAATGATTCCATTTAAAGAAACAGATTTCTCTAATCAAGTCATAAGTCATCATGAGCAACCCAATCAAACATTTTTCACCACACCAACCTTGAGGCAAATTGCTCAAATTACCAGCCATTAGTGACTCCAAGAACCTATTTTCAGCTTCCATTGTCGAATCATTCTTTTGCCTTGTCTCATTTCTCATTAGATCAAAGCCACTGTAGCTTGGTCTACTTGATGCATCAGTGGTTTCATTCTGTTTGGGCACATTAAATCCAGGTGGTGGTCTGGCTTTAGCTCGTAAATGGGGCATGACATCACCAAGCTGCGCAAATGGTGAATCCTTCGATGCACTAGCAACACGAACAGGTAAATCTATACCAAAATATCCAGCCTCAAACCATCCAATAATATCGAACCCACTAAAAGGGCCTTGGATTTCACCCTGAGGATCTTTGTAGTAAAGTACTAGGTCCTCTGGTGAGGGCTGCGAAGTTTTTCTGCTTTCTTGTTCCCTATCCATAACAGCTGATGGCCGCCTTTTAATAACAGGATCCTCACCGATCTGCCGTATAGCTTCATCTTTGGAGTACAGTGATTTAGCCATGTCACCTTCCCATTGGTTAGCGGTATCCTTCGGCAACTGGGACCGGGCCATCTCAGAGGTTATTGTCCTAACATCACTATGAATCTCTGTCCGACCAAGTGAGCCAATATGCGACCTTTCTCCAAGTGATGAGGCTCTCCACGGAGTGCCAGAATGGACAGAATTATTTTCTTGCATGCTTGGTTCCCTATTAATGGAAACTTCAGCCTTTCTAGGTCCGGTATCTTCTCCAAAGGCTACACACAGAAAATGGAGAACAAATTACAACTTTGAACCCAATGCACTTTTATCTTATCTTCGTGATCCCGTGTAACAATATACTATACAGCAAGAAGCAGAACATGCCATCAACTAAAGCCCAACAGCCATAACAGATAATAAACTAAATAAGAATCAAAATAGGCCAGGTAATCATATGAATAGAACCCATAAATCTTCTCAACTATTAAACTACTTTATCTAAAAATTCAAACCTTTGGATATGCCAAAAAGCTACATAATATGATTACATAAAATTCATATCAGTTGTCCGACATCGTAATATCATATTCACGATTTCACTGCATGCTATGAGACAATCAAGTACAAAACATGGCTTCCTAGGCAGTTTTTGTGTCAGTGTACCTTCAGCTCTAAACTTGCTATCAGGGTGAGCCTTTCGATCCTGAATGGTTTCCATCTTTGAGTTGGATCCATAATTGTGTGTTTTCCTGTCCTGCGGTGAACCCTCTGAGTAGTTTGTATAACCACCCTTTAAACTATCATTACTTTCATCTTTATAATCGTCAATTGCAGGAGGTAAATCTTCTCTACTGTCTGCTCAGATAAACCAATTCCAATATTATAAAACTTACTAACTCAATGAATGCATAAACATATAATAATATATATTTGATAGAAGTGACTACCATGCTTGGTTTGTCTTGAAGGAGGAAAATCTACTGAGTTCCGCCCTATAGATCCATCTTTTGAAATCTGAGGAGCGCCACTACTTACAATGTCACCTTTGTCGATCCCCTTCAAAACAAGCTATTCAAGAAGTGAAGAAATCAAATTAACTGCAATAAGTGCAATTTAATTAAACAAAAGAATTCACATGTATATTTACCATTTCATCAACATGAGGTGCACAAAATGCTAGAGGCTCTAACGGTTCTTCCTGTGTAAGAGAAGGCACCTTAGCAAGCCCTTCAATTAGAGTTTGAAATGATCCCATATCAGTCATCCTATAGACATCAAGCAATTTCATTCTACTGTATCTTAAAATTCGACAATCTCCACTGCGACTTTCACTCTTGTCTGAGAGAACTGCCAGAGACTCAGAATGGGTAGAAACACTGTTGATAGAGCTCACAACAGAATTTATCTTCCCACGACCAGCAGAAAAAATTGGAGTGCTCTCCCCTCGCCCACGGCTGTAGGAAAATGCAGGAACCTGTTTGTTAGGTGTTAGAGTTGGGTAATGAGAAAGGTCTCCCCTTCCTCGACTTTGGGACAAGTTAGATCTCCATGGCCTATAAGAATCCCCCTCCCTCTCATCCTTTCCATGACTAGAGACGTGAGATAATCCTTTATCAAGAAGCAGGTCACCATCTTTACCAGAGTCAGACCATTTCTCACGCAAGCCATCTGTCTCTTTATTGTCAGGCCCCCAACGTGTGTTCCATTTGCTCTCGCGCCTTTGATCATAGTTGGCATCCCTGTTACCCGTATCAGTCCACCGCTCAGAGGGAGCACGACGAGCTTCTCCAAAGTGCCTAGTGGATGCGTTTTCCATCCATCGATCCATCCTGCGGGTTTCCCCATGCTCTTTATTATTCCCATCTCTCCAACGATCTTTGCGTACAGAGGAATGGGTGTCTCTTTCTTCATCGCGCCAGCGGTCATGGTGACCAGTTTCCATATCGAGCAAAGAAGGCCGGAACACGTCTTTTTTCTTCATCTCTTCACTAGTTCCAGATGACTTTGTGATATCCGAACGATTTCCACGAACTGGAAACTGGCTGATATGGCTTTCCTGTGATAAAGACCAAAAGAATGCACCATATCATTTCCAGTAAATAAAACAAAATTGAAAATCAAGAAATTTGGCCAAAACACACAAGATGGTAAACATGTTCATTGCAAAATGGTATATGCATTACAGAACTCTAAAACAAATTACAAATAAAGAAGATTCATAAGAGCATCCACAAATAAGCAGGACATATATAAGTTGATAAATAGATTGTCAAACTGTAATGTATAACATACCCCTCCTATTCCAGGTTTAGCCTCCCCTGGCTTTGGCAAAAGCCACTGCGGTGAGAGTGGAATAGGATTTTCAGATCCTTGAACATCTGCATGAATTAAACAGAAGCATCCATTAAGAATTTTGACTGATATCCAAAACAAATATTTGGAAACATCAGACCTAGATAATAATTTAAATTGAAAAAAAAAGAAGTTATGACGAACAACCAGCAGTTACTATACATGCAAAATCATACAACAATCACTCAAAAATGAGTCTTGTTGACTCAAAGTATTATACAAAAAATGCAAAAGGAAAACATCAACATAAGCAGCAATCTATGCAATTTGGAATAAGCAAAAATACAGTCTTTATCTGAAAAGTTTTCTTATTTCCAACATCATTCTTTGAAAATCTGCAGGGATTCTCTTGCTTTATTTATTTATTCCAAGCACATCTCGCAATTTGAAAGCACTGTTTGGTTTTCAAAAGAACGTAGAAAACATAAGGCTAGACATTTAGTTTTTTATGCAACCAGCTTGTCTTCTTTAATTGAAAGCTTAGCATAATAAACTAATGAGCAAAAGAACAAACTTACCAATTGATCAATGTCATGCAAAGTCATTGAATAAGTAAAGCAATGTTAAATGTTAAACAACCAAAGTTCAGATCAGCTTGAACTCATCCCTTAGAAACTGAATGATGGCTACCAAAAGAGATTTTCCAGGCAGCAGAAATCATGCATTGATACTTATAAGAAGGAATCGTTATAAATGTAAAACAAACATAAATAAAATGTGCATGATGTTAAAAAAAAACAACTAGCTGCGGTTCTACTACAATTTTCAATAAGGTAAGAAAACACAATTTTAAATGTATATACATTCATATAAATATGAAATGTTAACTAACTAAAAAAAATAGGTAAGCACGATATTCGTAACTGATCTGAACTAATTTCTCTTCTGTTCTAATTACTGGTAAATGATAAAATTAAAAATAAAAATATAAAAAGTATAGAACAAAACAGAAAACCCTAGCTAATGAAAATCACCAAAATCTGTCCTCTCAGTCAGGCTAAACCCAATAAACTCACAGTATTGTCGTCGAAACCCAAAAGGCTCGAACACCAAAGCAGGCTAGGGTTTTGATACAGAACCATAGTGAGATAAGCCAAAGGGAGAAATGTAAGAGCAAAAAACCTTGCGACTTTGAAAAATTAAAAGACGGAGAACCTTCGGAGATCCGGTGGGGAGGAGCAACAGCGAGCTGATGACGAGAGTCGGAAGAAGAGCTATTGGCGGCCATGGATGAGCGGTGTCAGTTGCTGGGAAAACCCTTGCTTGCGTGCTGTTTCGGTTTTTGCCTTTTTTGATTGCCTCAGCGAGTTGAGAGTGAGACAGAGTTGGGGGGAATTTAGGTTAAGGAGAAGACAATAGGTTTAAAACATGTCACCCTTGGCTTATGTTAGCAATAGCAGCTCGTTTCCGTTACAGTTCCTGTGATAATCTGACGTCATTTTTTTCACGCGCTGGAAATAGCGTGAAAGGTAAGCGCCGCGTCACAACAAATGAAGTTCGCTTTCTTTGCTGTGTGTGCACTCTACTCGGTGATTTCCTTCTTTCTTTGTTATTCGGTGGTGTGTAATGCGCCACCGACCGCGCAGGTTAAGGCAAATAACTAAACGACTTGAGCTTGGATCGTTTTTGTCCGCGAAGTCGAAGGGTCGTACTTTTTGAGGGCTGATTCGGACCAGCTAGACTGGTGACGTGTCATGCTGAGTCATCGTTCTATTGATTTAATCACGTGATTCGGAAGGGAAGAATATTGACGTGTTACAGTATCAATCACGCACACTTACGTAAAAAGCGAGGGGCCTGGCATAGTTTACAAGCTTGGGTCATGAGATGAGATTTGGACTGACCCGCAGACTGAAATAAATTTTTTAAAAATTAAAAAAATAATTTAATTAATATTATAATTTAAATTAATTTAAAATAAAATAAATATTTGGATCAGGACCGATTCGACCCACTTGTAAGGGGCCTTTACTCGACCATTTCGCTCGAACTTTGTCGTGGGTTCAAGACTCTTAAATGCCGACCCGATCCATCATGTTTAAGTGATAAGACCTGTCCACGGGCTTTATACTTAACAGGTGATATTTTGATGGCACCGGACGTCGATCCATACAAATGGATTAGAAGGGTTGGCATTATTATGTTTAGCATAGTTGGGTTTAACTGACACAGGAGCAGAGATTTCAGTTGAGAAATTTACTGCTAGGGTGAAGTGCCTTCTCTGAAGGGGGGGTGGGGTGAAAGATGGCGGGAATGTTTCGCGCCATCAATCTGGAAGGGACGGAAGAAATCGCGGGATTTTCTGTATGTAGCTCTGCTTTGATATATCATTCCCGTCCTTTCAAATACCCAACTCGTTGCCTATCACATAAACTGTGTTTCAAAATGGCCCGACAAGAGAGACAAAACGGCAGTCCTGAAATTCAAGCTTTACAGAGCGCCGAATCTCTTCTGAGAGTGAAAAAGCTCTCTGAAAAGGCTGTTTTGCCTTCAAGAGGCTCCCCGCTCGCCGCAGGATACGATCTTTCCAGGTTTAGTCAAAATTTTCAGTGGGCATTTTTCAACATTTTTATAAAATTACTCAAAATTATATGGGTTTTTAACCCCCTCTTTTCATTCGTATTCTGCAGCGCAGCGGTGACCAAGGTGCCAGCAAGGGGAAAAGCTCTGGTTCCAGCTGATCTGAGCATAGCAATACCTGAAGGAACTTATGCTCGTATTGGTAAATCTCATTTCCATTTTTTCTTTGATGGGTTGTTTTTGTTTACATATTTGCAAGATAATACGGTAATGGGTTTGGCTGGTTTTGTAGCGCCGAGATCCGGTCTGGCGTGGAAGCACTCAATAGACGTGGGAGCGGGAGTTATAGATGCGGATTACAGGGGTCCAGTGGGGGTGATTTTGTTTAACCATTCAGATGTTGATTTTGAGGTGAAAGTGGGCGATAGAATTGCACAGCTGATTATTGAGAAAATCATGACCCCTGATGTTTTGGAGGTTGAGGATTTGGACACTACTACCAGAGGTGAAGGGGGTTTGGGCTCTACCGGAGTTTGAAAAACTGTATTAATGGCTGTATCTTAGTTCACGTCCTGTTTTCATGGTACTGTAAAATTATCTTCATGTGATAATTTTGTCGGGCAGGTGGTGTACTAGTGATTTGTCTTACAATATCGACTCCAAAAAGCCTATTTACTGTTACATCGTTGAAATGGCACCTAACTGTTGGTTGTTTCTGCTTGTGCAAAAATATCATTGCTGTAATTAGCTAATGGTAAGTTTTCATAGTACAAAATTGCGATTATCCTATTCTATTAGTCACTTAATTACAACTGAATTCTGGGGCCGAAATGCTGAATGGTCACTTAATTATCCTATTTATGTTTCAGCAGTCTATTAGGAGTCTGTCTTGTGGTCTGGCAACCCTGCAAAACCCCAAGTAAACTGGAGGAACTTACTCTGTTATTCTTGTTTGATAGTGTTTTGACTGGCGTTCAACAAAGCGGCAAAACTATTAGTTGGGTTCCTGGCCAGATTGAAGATGTAATGTTTATGTCAATGAATTAAATAAAATGATGCTCTAATGTGCAATTTGAGGAAATAATCTGTGTCTAATTACCCAAATTGTCTAATGGCAGACTGGAACTGGTAAAACACAACGCAACAATCAGAAGCAATCAATCTGTTCTATGAACGATGGCAGTGGTGATTTAATGACAATGGTAGGATCTGAAAGAAAAAGAATGGAGATACAATCAAGGAGTTAGTAATTTGTACAAGCCTGGACTGCAGAAGAGAGTTTAGAAACACACGTCTGCAACCTGGAAAAATCCTACAGCGTTCTCCTTTCTGGATACAAACAAGCACACAGTGCCCATTGCAGGGTAGTTTACTTCACAATCGAACCAAGGGCATTCTTCTATCTATTCAAGAAACAATTTTCAGCTCGTCAAGGTGCGGTGCTGTTACTTCGTTGGTGTCCAAAACCAGGCGGGTAACGCAAACCAAAATAAGAACAAAATGCCAACAAAAGGTAGGGAAGAGCTGGTGATTGAGGAGAAGAAGAAGAAGAAAGAAAGCACGATTAGAGCTCTCCATGCCCGTGTCTTCCGGCTTTCACTACTTCTTCATGTTACCAGCTAGCTAAGCAGTATTGACTTCTTTAACGTAACCCAAAAAATCACTGTCTTTCCCCAGCAGCCTAACCAGAGAGCCCTAGTTTGTGCCTATGGAGCTACAACAACGATGAATCGTCGAGTTGCTCACATAGCAATTATGCTTCAACTATGAACTCCTTCCACTATAAGTTTCCTCGTAGAAATTCACGTGTTTTCTACCCACTTTTAAGCATGGTCCTGTCGACTGGGTGAAGTTGTACGATCAGGTTCGCCTTAAAGGAGAGGCAGTCACAGGTATTGTGTTTCCAAATTTGCAAGAGGGAACGTTCGAAATACTTTCTAATTCTGAGTGCACAGTTTGAATTCACAGGAACATTAGCTCAGCTCTCCCACGTTTGAACCCCGATCATTAAAATATTTAGTGATCTCAAAGGGCAGTTTAACAAAATGTCTGGCAACAAGCATTATTGAAGTATGATGATGATAAGACTATGAAGTAACAGCAGGAATAAAAAATTTCACTAAATTTATGCAGTCTCCAGGATAATTTCCATAAAGCTGATATATGAAGCCGGAAACATGAGTTCGTTCGTCAAAGCGGCCAAACTGTTGTCAGCAAAATCCTATTATATCAGTGGCAGAACAGTGGGGGGATCAGCTGGGATATCAGAACTTGCCTGCCACATAATCGTATGACATTTAGTAACCACACGGAGTTATAAATTTAACCAACCCTTCTCAAAATGTCTAATTAGGAACAGAACAACTAATTTTCTATGGAGGAAACATACACAAGGCATTGAATCCAGCAAAATTATTGGAAGATCAAGATTACAATTATCAATGGTAAACACCTCACACCCGTGAGATGATGCTCTGCCATACCTCTAGGTATCTTGTTAGCAGTGTTGTAGTACTGAAATTAAAGCCCTCAATGGGTTCTCCTTTTGTACGAGCAGAATGAAGTTGCTTTCTGACTTGAGTAGCCAGTGACTGCATTCACAAATATGAAAATATCTTAAGGTGTCTTGAAGCATGAGAGGCATCATACTCACAGACAGCTAATAAAATTTTAACTAGAAAGTATTGTAGTAGTGAAGGGTCAACGTCATAAAACTACTTCAGTTACACATACCTTCCCTAGCTCTACTCCCCACTGATCAAACGAATTGATGCCCCATACAAAACCTTCCACAGCAATTCTGTGTTCGTACACTGCCAATAACTGAGGAAGACAGGCAAGAATTTATAGTATTAGGTCTTGTATAAACAGTTTCTGTGAACCATAAAACAAGGAAAATAGGACATGAAACTGAGTGGCAAATAGTCGGATCTGACAAGTAATGTGCTAGTTTTACATCAAGCACAGCAGACAGAAATGGACAAGATCATTAACAACAGGGCATTCATTATTTAAGAACCGGCAAAGTTATCCAAACATTTCCAACAACAATCATCTCATCACAACAAAAGTAGCAAACATGCTCTGGTTAGTAATATACATTTCTGAAATCAATAGGTTACCAAACTTGTATAAATGTCCATTGATCTTACAGAATGCCACTCACAAAGATCCACTAATTGAGAAGGATATCAGAGAATTGATAGTATTCAAGTAGTTAAAAGAATTAGACTCGATCTGACTTGGTAAAAAGAGGAAACCACAAACCTGTCCAATGTTGTAAGCATTCAACGATGGAAGCAGGAGGCTGAGAGATGGGCGATTGCCCGAGAAGGTCTGTATTCATAACTAATAGTTAGGATTTCTTATCCAGATTCAGAATGAAGCTTGAGTACAGAAGCAGGAAATTACCTTGTGAGGGATTAGATGCGGGGGAACATTCTCTTTTTGCAACTGCTCTGGTGTCTAAAACACAGGTGTTTAATTAGGCATATGGATTTATTGACAAGTGTTTCATAATAAAGTACATCTTTCATTATTTTCATTCCCTTTCTTTTTAACTTGTATTTGGAAAAGTAAAATGATGAGAAAAATCACAATAAAAGGAGTGAATTTGAAACCTTTTGATTTGAACTACAAGACTGGAATTTCAAACAGGAAAAGCAAAAGAAAAACAAATCTCATTCAGCTTCTTTTTTTTTCAAAGGAAACCAAAAATATAATAAGAATAAATTATTTATGGTTTTAAATTGAATGAGAGAAACACTTGAAGATATAGAACAAAATCTACCTTCCCACATGCAAGGGCATCTGGCTGTGCAAAAAAGTTAGACATGAGCTCGTCATGGTTACTCACCACTTCACCTGCTCCGAAAAAAAAACACTTATGCTCAATAACACATAAATATTAAAAAAAAAGAGCCTAAAGCATCTATACATGGCATTCACAAATAAAAACAAAACTGCCCTATATTCACCTTTTAGGTAAACAGGTTGCTGGCTCTTCACAACACCAATAAAATCACAAGGAATCACTCGTCCCTGATGATTTCAAGAAGGTGAGTTAATTTATACACAGCATAGAGCAGATTGAGCTTAGATTCACGGACCATGTCACTTGAAAAAGTTTCATAGAATGATTGATTACCATAAAGTCATAAATTCCATAAACTATTGTGAGCATTAAATCATAACTTCAACCAGGAAGGTTGGGTGAATCAGACAGGGATTTAATACTAACAAAAGAAACTCATATTGTTTACAACGCATATCAACTACAGGGAACCTTCTCACATATTATCTCATGTGCACACAAAATTTTGAGGGTTTGTTGTAACAGCCATTGAATTATATGAAGGAATCTAAGGGAAAAATATTTAATCTGTTGTAACTCTTAACAGAAGCAAAGGAACACAAATGTTACCTGATGAATTAGTTGATAAAAGCTGTGTTGGCCATTTGTTCCAGGTTCACCAAAATCAATTTCACCAGCCTCAAAGGGAAGTACCACACCATCAATTGATACTCCCTTTCCATTACTCTCCATGCTAACCTGAAACAAAGAAAATATAGCAAGGCATAAGTACATTTAAAAGCTTTGAACTAAAGGCAAACAAAGGACATCTGGTATATGCCTGTTGAATATGTGGGGCAAATTTCTCCAGGGCTTGTGTGTAAGGTAAGATAGCCTACAACATAACAAAGCATTTGGGGGTGAATAAAAGAGATAAAAATATTATATGATACAGAATAAGAAACAATTCAAGTTCAGTTTGTAGCAGAGATACTCACTCTTGCCGGATGTCCAAGAAATGATACATTCCATACGCTCAACAAACCCAAAAGTACCTGAAGCACCAGAAGAATGTTAGTAAAATGTTATGAACAAAACACATTAGCTGCATTCTGAGATCAGGATGTCTTTCAGAGTTAAAGCTCCATTAGCAAGACTATCATATCATGCTATGACCCATGGCGGATACAGATCTTTAGCTTAAAATTCATATTTTCGGGAACTTACTGGAATATTTTTCTCCAAAGGCGCTGAATAAAAGTGCCGATCAATGCTTGAGGCTCCCTTTAAGAACCTTCAACAAGAAAATAGAACATCTTATTAAAGTACACATCAACATTATGTCAAAATAAAGAATCAAACAAAAGATATGAATGGACTCGTTTAGATCAAGGGTGGATTAGAAGCTAGAAAACTCTACATTTTAAGAGAAAAGCAGATGCTACACTAAGCACCTAATATAAAGTAAAGCTGAAAAGGATAATGTAAAAACAATGATGCAATAATGCTTGTAAAGACTGAAAAGAAGCATGTGCTTCATTTATTTCTTAGTTGCAATCTGTAAAATAATCTAACTCAATATGCATCAAACTTTTTTCCCAGGAAACATAGAGTCTGTTGTGTCTATATAAATAAAATCTAATGATCACTAAACTTTATACGTCTCTTCTATTTCCATGTTCTATTAGTTTCATTCGAGGCTAATTTTGGAATTCCACTCAATTCAAATAGCTTACACTATAACAACTCCATGGTGGATGCTATACATCTTATATAGTATCACAGAAATCCAAAGTGATGACAGTTCCAAAAAACAAATAAGTTACCATACCTCTCCACAACTGAGAAACCATATTGAAGAGACAGAGGCAACACACCGACAGCACTGCAAACTGCAACCAACAGTTTACTTGCCAATTAAACATCACATTGCCCATAAAATATTGCCAAAAAAGTGGGGAAAAAAAACTTACCACTATATCGACCACCAACCCAGTCCCAAAATGCAAAAGCATTCTTAGGATCAATGCCAAACTTTTCTACAAGCTGTATTAAAAATATATAAATAACATAATGAGGTTAGTTAATATAAAAGGATTATTACATAAAAACAAATGTTAAAAGTTTTACACATATAGCTTCTCAACCCACAAGTTGAACACAAAATTATGAGCAAGGTGTACTCAGTCGATTAAAACTTCTCTACACCGCATTATACAAGAAAAATATTAACTATAACCCCGTTTGTCTATAATGAAGTAGAAAGAGCCAAATATATCAATAAAACTACAGAAAACATATCATCAGCTTCAAGAATGATTTAATGGTCTAGGAAAATTGCAAAGTAATTTTAGACACATGAATATAATCAGAGTGCCTAAACAAGCAGACCCTGCAACTAATTTATGTCATTAAACAATCTATCTTAAATAGTTATTAAAGAACTATTTAGATACCTTCAGATTGCTTTATCATCTAAATGCAAGAAATGAAAGAAATTTCTTACCGCAAGATTTGTACTGACAGCCACCATGTGCTTTGCAACTGCAGAAGGCCTAGACAAAATATGCACAATCACAAGAAAAAAGTGGTCAAGGCACCAGCAAGAGAGGAAGATGACACATCAGAAATCAATTATGAAAGAATTAGCTTTCCTGAATCCTGCAATTTTAATATAAAGAAAGATATTAACCTACTGCAACTAATGAGACAAACTATTGTGGATGATCGTAAATTATTTTTGGCATGAAGAGAATTCCAACATTAAACAAATTACTTTCCCATTCTTAGTGGGTAATATTCTTTCTCACTTTCAAATCCAATATTTCTGAATTTTCTAGATTAATTCATAAATTCTAACCTATTCTGTACACACTAATTTAAAAATGCAAACTACCAAAATGACTGAAACATTAGATAATGAGTAGCATCATCATTGCACTGACCCAAGAGCTGCTGAAATCCATTCCCTCAATGTTCGAGCATTCAGCATAGTTTCAGCCGTTGTAAAAGTCTTTGAAACCACCACAACTGCATAAATTTACAATAAAACCAAATTAAAGTAAAAGTACACATATATGACACAAATGCTAATATCGTACTTTATAAAATGAATAAAACACTGAGAATTACCGAGGGTGGTTTCAGGGTTTAGTCCTGTGATACTTTTAGCAACATCAACAGGGTCGACATTTGCAAGACTGGTGCACAGGCAAATAAGAAATTATGACATATGTTCAGAATTGTTTATAGAGATTTCATGCAACACAGTTACTAGGACCAAAAATGCTCATGGAGAATTTTACAGCTAGCATCTTACTTCAACACTTTATATGATACCCCACTACAGTTTACGGTGACAAATAAATGCTTACAATCGCAACTGGCGCCCTCTTGAGCATTCAATGGCTTCTGGATCTGTAAATGACCATTGGTTACTCATATGCTATAATATAAAGAGTGCAAAAAAAATTTTGTAAGGAAAAGGACTGCAACAATAAAAGGAACATCAATCAACTGCCAACTAAAAATTGGATGGTTTGGGCAGTACCGGTTTGGAGAGCAGTATGCACAAAGAGAGGACCTAAAAAACTGCCGCCAATACCTACAGCAACAACATCCTTCAGTGCTTTTCCGGTGGCGCCAACCTACCAAAAATTTGCTTATTACTAGTCAATCCAAGCATTTACTATTCAAACATTATCTTTCTTTGGTGTTAAATGAGAAGAATAAATTACCCAGGAACCACTTCGGAACCTCTCAGAGAACTCCTGAATCTTATCCAGAACTTTCCAGACTTCAGGAACCACATTCTTCCCATCACTATTTATGACAGCATCCCTTGGAGCACGGAGAGCTACATGAAGAACTGATCTGTTCTCTGTGCTGTTTATCTGAAGGTGTTACCAACAGACAATGCACACTATATCATGATAATGCCAATGTCTTGACAACAAAGCCGGGTGTTTGTACACCAGTTCTAATTGAGAATTCAAGACCTTCATATTTAAGCATCCCAAAAACAAATTCTATGAAATATACTTTTGCTCACAAAGAGCAGTTGTCTCAATTACAGACAACAGGACCTTATATAATGTTAGTTTCACACAAGCATAAAAATTTATTTAACCAGCAAAGATAAACCTTGACTTACATGTTCCCCACTGTACATGCGATTAATCTTCTCTTTGACATGCGCTGCCTGCATCCACAAAATGACTTATTATTAAAAATAATAAATTTATCTTATCAAACTCTTAATAAACAAAAATATGGAAAAAAAAATTCCAAGCCTCACCTCTGCCAACTGATAGAGTTTGTTCACAGTCTCAAGAGTAGCGTTTTGCCGAGAGTAATCTAGCAGCATCCCGTCAAACTCCCTATACACCAAAATCATAAACTAATAATTCACAGCACTATACACCAACCGATGAAACACTAATCCTATATTCACCTCTCTACACTCTGATAACAACCTATCGAACAAAAACATGGTTGAAAGATTCCAAAAGTACAAAATACATACAACATCATTGATTGACATCGCTCAGTGTCGTTCATCAAATCCCGTAAATGAGTCTTCTTAATTTCCTCAACATGGTTCTGCATAATCAGAAAAACTCAGTTATAAATATACAAGTATCACCACAGTCACGGTAGAGCTGCCATAAAGGAGATGTACGAGCAATTCACCTTCAAGTTCTTCCAGGGCTCAGTGTCACAGATTAGAGTTGGTGAAGCCATTTAAAACTGCCTGCATACAAATGGATTACAAGAAGCCATTAATAAAACTTTAAATTTCAGTTATAAATATATTCCCCACCAAATTGCAAGGTAAAATTTTCTATTTCACTAATAAATAAGCAGCAAAAACGAACTTCAGATGATCCATCAGCTCAATTTAAAAGAGAAAGAAAGAAAGAAATTGATCTGATGAACAAATTGTGCGTTGATATTCAATGAAGAGATACCTGAGGGAGAAGAGAGAGGTATGCAGAGGAATTAGACCGGATGGATGGTGAGGAGAAAATGAAATACCGGAAGCTGAGAGGGTGACAAAAGCTGATGAAGCTTCGCAAAAGCGAGGACTAAACTGTCTCCTGGCTAGGGATGTCGGCCCACGTGTTAAATAAATCCTGATGAGGCGGGCATTTCGTTGATGATCCGGATCAGGTGCTTTGATCTCGTGATCTGTTTTGGCCCATTTTAATGGTTTCGGGTTCGATGGATTTTGACTTTTGATAGTGCAATTCTGTGGGCCTGTGGAATCAATCAATTTAATAGTAGCACGGCTACGTAGTTTCTACGCCATTTTTAAGTTGTATAAACGACGCCGTAGAGACCCAAAAAATATATATAAAATGTAAATTAAAATAATTCCGTTGCCGGGAATCGAACCCGGGTCTCCTGGGTGAAAGCCAGATATCCTAACCGCTGGACGACAACGGAACTCGTAATTAAAATAATTTTTTTATTAATTTAGTTTAAATCTCGCAAATTTTTTATTAAAATATATTTTTATAATTCATAAATTAATTTTTATATATTTAAATATATAACCAATAGACTAATTCTCTCATCCATAACCTTTTTGATTTTTTAAATTATAATTTTAATTAATTAGTATTTTGATTATTAATATTACGTGTTTTTTATTTAAAAAAATAATAAAAAAATATAAAGTTAGAAGAATTAATTAATATTATTATTATAATGATAATGTTATATAATATTATAATTTAAATATTAATTATTTTATTATTTGTTACGGTTATTAATTATTAAACAATATTACGTAATTATTTTTAGTTTTATTCAAAAATACTATTTTAGTATTTGATAATAAAAATTTAATTAAAATAATATTATAATATATTTATAATTTAAAAAAATAGTTAAATTATTAAAATTAATTTATAAAATAAAAAATACATTCTTTATTTGAAATTTTCCCATTCTCATTTTATTAAATTTATTGAAAAATAACCAAGGTAAAAATAGAGTTGGTCTCTCCGTTCCCGCCAGCCCCATTGCCATTACTAATCGTACCGATGCTTACGAATGTAAAATCGTCGTTGCAGCAGACGAGCCGAAACAATTCCGATGATCACCAGAATCAGCATAGCAGCAGAACCGCCGCCCGCAGATATTAATGGAACAGCAGTACTTACGCAACGTCTCGATACAGCCACAATCGCCAATGTCTATATCGTCACACATTACATCAGAAACCCTAGAATTTATATCTGTTATTGAACTTTTGATTTCTTCTTTGCTGATTTCTTTAACTCTTTGGTTGCTTTGCAAGGTGGAAGAAGAGTGCTGAGCATTGTTCGAAATCCAGAAGGTAGAAATGTCACCTTCAAATTCTGACACGAGGCTCCGATTTCAAATTCCATATAGCTGTAATTGAGATCCGGTACCGAATCAGAAGCATATGCTTTTGTATGTCCATATGCGCACCTGAAAGCTTGCAGCTCCCTTCTCAGTAATGTCGTTTTGAGTTGCACCGGCAATGTGGTTACTGGGTAGGAGCGGATGCTGAGATGATTGCAGGTATCAAGCTCTCTTTGGTTTGGTTTTGGTAGAACGGCACAAATGCTGCACCTGACAGATACTCGTTTTCTTACAATAAATAAAATACTAAATGGCTCATGCAGGATTTTTGAACATTCATCGACATTTCGCATGGACAGATTGATAGTCCAATTCGAGGGGTCAACTGATTCACTGAACAGCTTGAAACAACGACGTGATTCACTGAAATCCATTTCACTTCAAATGTTTGAAATTTCAGAGGATCAGGGAGACCAACACAAGCCCAAAACAATACATAACTGCCAAACCAAAACAAGGATGCAGCAGTGTCTGACTGCCTCCTTTCTGTCACCGGTGGGCGTTCCAATTCTGACTTTCTACTTGTAGTCTTTGAATAGAGTGGGTACTTGTTAATAAGAAGATGGTGGATTTTGAAGGAAAATAGGCATCACAACTTACTGCTGTTCTTGTGGTCACTTTTGATTTTTTTTCCAGGTTTATTTTAAAACACTAATAAGTATTTTAATGAAGGTTTGTGCTTGAGTTATTTAACAGCTTTGTTGATAGTGAACCTGGTAAAGATGTCGAGGCCGCAATTGTAGATAGAATTGCTGTGAATTATATAAGAATCCAATCCCACAACTTGTGTTGCCTCTCGATTACTTGTTACAATACCAATTTCAGATACTGATCGGAGTTTCAATGCAGT
Organism: Xylocarpus granatum; assembly: GCA_019650275.1. Classification (NCBI taxonomy): domain Eukaryota; kingdom Viridiplantae; phylum Streptophyta; class Magnoliopsida; order Sapindales; family Meliaceae; genus Xylocarpus; species Xylocarpus granatum. Next base: position 304,630 of record BNST01000721.1, read on the forward strand.
TTCTCGATCGAACTAGACTTGTATACCCAGCAACTAACCCAACACTATGACTCAGTCACTCTTATTTATGATCAAGAACTCCTCTGGCGCAGTAGCATATATAAAGAATTCGATTTGCGAGAACAAGTATTAGTTTATAGGTATTTAACTTATTTCTGGGGAAATACAAGTGCTCGATTCATATCAATGCCTTGTACTCTTGGTTAGTTTACAGGGTGGAGTGCTGAGCATGGAACCAAATGATAGACATGTCACCTCCAAATTCTGATACGAGGATCCAAAATCAAAGTAATTGTGATCCGGCAACGAATCAGAAGCATATGCTTTTGTCCACATACGTGCCTGAAAACTTGCAGCTCGCTTCTGGGTAATGTCGTGTTGAATTGCGTCGGTTGCAATGTGGTCAGGAACCGAAACCGACGCTGAGAGGATCATCCGTTCAGTTGTGGTTTTGATATAACCGTACAAAAGCTGCACTTGACAGGTGACTCGAAATCGTGCAACAAATATAATATATTAACTGGGTCATACAGAATTTTCGAGTCTTTATCGGAATTGGTACAGACAGAGTAACATCCCAAGTCGCAGTTATTTGACTGCTCGAAACAAGGTAAAGAGACTGACAGAAATTGATTTCACTTCAAACATCCGTCATTTCAGAGGATTAACGAGAACAGCGGCAAGCCCAAACCAACGCCATAACAACTGTGGAACCCGTACAGCATGTAGCAGGGCCGGACAGCCTGTTTTCTGACTTTTCATTTGTACTCTTGGGATCCACTGAATAAAGACACTAACTATGATATGACAGAAACCGTTCGTAATTAATCATGTGTAATAATAATAATAATACATGATTAATTAATGAAGTTCGGTATTATTAGCATAACGTAATTGATAACCAAACACACCGTCATCCCACCAAAATGGTTGCCTGACGTGCTACCATACAGACCCTTTTGCCCGTTTCTCATTCTTCATTCTAGAATATTCTACTGTGTTATTGCCAAATCTGATTGGCTGCGACCCGTCATACGCCTATAGGATGACGATGCACGTGCACTTGATATTTTGACTTAGGAACTCGTCCTTTTGACCATTATTGGTGATCTAATTATCTTCCATATTTGCCCCGCAAATTGTCGTTATGTTAATTTTGAGGTCCGAAGAGTAAATGGGTTTTTGGTAAATGCAAAATTGAAGGTTTCATTAAACTTTCCTGGGTAGGAGATGGTTTTGTTGTCTACACGAGATTATCGCGAGTTATGGTGGAAGGAGGTTTCAAGGAAATAGTAAGACAAACTCCGGACTTAAGCCCCGGGGAGAGCTTCCGTCACCTGCATGAGCTCAGCGAACGACCGAACACCACGTGGCCAAATCATATTGCTAATGCCTTATTTGGACGGGCAAACACATTGTTAACTGAGTGCGTGGTTAATGATTAACCATAGTTAGTAACACTCCCCGCAGCTATAAATATCCCACTTCGTTCTCTTCTTGCACGATTGATTAACAGCTAAGAAATTAGCCTACGCGTTTCAGTCTGGCCTCTCGGAAAGGTTAGAACTCATTCGTCGGATAATTTACACTCGCTTTCCTTATTTATATAGCTGCACTTGAAATTTTCTCATAAGGAAATGTTTCGATTTCGCTATGCTGTTGTTGTTTATGTCTCTCTTTATTTGCGTACTTTTTTTTTCATTCTGTTTTGCGTGAAGTTGCTAGTATTGACTCAGTCGTTGGGTAAATGGAAGAGAAAGAAGGAGAATTGATTTCATGATATTGATTGTGTTTCTTGGCAAATGGGGCTAGGTTAGGGAGATTTGTTTTGCTTGTGCCTTACTTGAGAAATTCTTTTCGGTTTCTTTTTCTTTGCAACATTTTCTGGGAAACCAAACAGAAATATGTCCTTGATGCTTTTGTATTTGTGACCCATAACTTGTTACTATGGGTTCTACTTTCGTGGTTCAATACCCGTGGTTCTTGAGAAAGGGTAAAGTTTATATGTTCAAGCCCTTTCTCTTTCGGTTCGAATGAATTAACTCTGCATAGCCAGCATCTGAATTATAATTTGGAGCCATAATGTTTAGATCTTATGCAATTACTGGAATTATTGCAGTTAAAGGTGTGATTCCTATAGCTTTTTAGTATTTCTCTTTGGTTAATAGTTCTTATTCATTGATTTTACTTATATCTGGTTAGTTACCGGCTTGATTTGCTTCTCTTTTACCATCTGGCCATAGAAAGAATTTGATTACAGCATCATCTCCCTCCTAGAGTTGGTTATCATGTGTCCTCTAGCCACTTCCACACCAATTGATATTGATTTTGCTTCTACTGATGAGGAGCTCTTGGGTTCTTTGGAGAGGATCACCAGGGGATCCCAGCTTCCAAGTAATGTAATCGATGATGTAAATCCTTACAGCTATAATCCCATCAATTTACCTGGTAAGTAGGCTCGTTGTTTATCTAATTTTTTAGATTCTAAGACCTTGTTTGTTCAAATCATTTACATCTGTCTACTTAATTACAATTAGAGCAATTCTTTATTTGGTAAAACAGTTAGCTTATGCTAGTAACAATAGCTTGTGTTTGCTAGATCGGGAACAAAAATGTATCATTTAGAAGGGTAATTAAAACAAGTGCTTTATTTCTGATGATTCAACATATGAATTATCTAACAGATGAAAAGCTGTGATCTTGGTTTTGGCACAACTCATATTATCCAACACACCTCGTATATGAGTTTTTCACTTGTTCTTTTTTGTTTTGATATCACTCAACGTAAAGAAGGTTGCAAAGGCACGAGAGTCTGAATGCTCTCATTGTCGCTTCTGCCTAATTGATACGTCAGATCTAACTCAAATTTTTAGCATAGCAGGAAGTTGGAAGCAGTTGCACTAGCCACTAGGAACTCGCCTTAAATTTAAAAATTTAATTTAACGGCCACCAGTTAATTCCTTGTATGTAAGTTCTCCACTGGTCTTACTTCCTATCTGTCTATAAGGCGAAGCCTTTTTTTATTATTTTTGTTCCTTCTGACAAAAGATTGTTATGTGCCAGAGGGAGTTTGGTACTTAGTTTCGTCCAAAGATGACACTAGTGCACTAGATGGACAATGGAAGGTTCAAGGGGAGGCCTGCAAGATATTTTCGAATTCTAACATCGCCGGTTGGAAAACTACTTTTGAATTTTATGAAGGTCAAGTTCCATACGAACGTAAAACTGACTGGATATTGCAAAAGTTCACAATAACTGAGGAGAAATTGTGTGAGAACAAAAAGGCAGAGGTATTCTGCATACCCTGAATACATATGCACTACCGTGTTTGTTTCGATTTTCTTCTCAATCCAACCTGCCAGTCAACTGAGGGTGTGGTTGGACAATATGCAGGATTCCAGCTCACTGTGCAGAGTCTTTCGGAGTGATATACACATTCTTAACCATGACAAGCAGCAGAACGTGTCTAGTGTTGATATTACCAGTGAAACTTACAGTCATTCAACCCAATCAAGTTTTGCAAAAGCTAGGGATGATACAAAACAGGGTTCCACAAGCAAGCCCCAGGTATGTCAGCTTCATTCATTGCTGTTGGGTTGGGTTTCATCTTTAACTTAATTGTTGGTGAATTTTTTGACATTGGGTGATAATTTGTTGTCCAACTGATTGCTTAGACTCATTCTAGACGTTAAGTAATTTTTTGAGGAGTTGTCCTTTAATGCTGGCTTCAAGCCATCACTTTTAAATATTTGACTTAACTTAGATCGTCTAAAATACCTGCAATATGTTTTTAACAAATGAGCATGTGGAATTCTTGATCAATGCTAACTGTTTAACGGGTAGAAGGGTTCTAGATTTCAATAATTAAGAGCCAATGACATTTTAGCTAATTTTTTTCTTTCTTGGCCACAATATAAAGTTTTTTACTATTTGGTATTTCATGAATCAAAAAAATCAACTACGGTTGTAAAATGATGACAAAGATGATATTTTTCCACTGAAAGTTCTTGTACAGCACAAAGATGACAATAATGTATTTTTAAGGTAACATTTTGGAGATTGTCAGTCTGTCTGCAATCTAATGTCAGTTGCCTTAATTCCTTTTCTCTTCATGGTTTGTTTTATTTATTTATCTGTTTCTCTGGGTTTTGCTGAGGGGTGGGGACATTCTCATATGCATTGAGGCCAGTATCATTTTGCAGGTGAATGATGATATCAAGACAAGAGCAGTGGATGTAGGACCAATAAATCATCCTGAGGATATCCCGCCTGAATTTGGCTATATTTCCGATGGCGACTTCTTGGAATTGTGGGATCTTGAGTACCCAGCATCACCTTCTTCAAGTTCTGACAATTCAAGTTGCATGACCATGTCATCAAATGAATATTTTGATTCAGATGCTTTATTGCAAGACCTAGAACCTAGGAAAACCAATGGTGTAGGTCCGGAGAATGCAGGGTACAAGTATAACTGTTCAACATCTAACAGACCAAATGAGGTGGTTTTGTTTCCAGGTAACTTGAATTTGGCATCTCTTAGAAATATTTGATAATTTATGAGGTCACTTTTTGATATAGAAATAGAAGGCATTGTCTTTTTTCAAACTTCTGTTTTACTTCTGATTATTTTGCCAAAATTGAATGTTTGTAAGAACGGAAATGAACTGAATACTTAATTGGTCAGCAGGATCTTTTATGAACGTTGAGAGTAGCAAACCTGGAACAGAAGAAATCCTTCAAACTAAATGCTCTAAGCCCGGTTCCTCTATGGTAAATACAGAGTTAGCTTCAAAGGCTTTGAAGCAAGGAATCCAAGGCCATAAAGCAGACTACAGGGGTGAAGGTTCGTCATCATATTGTCATAATTTGACCTCATCATCCCATGGCCACATAGCAGTTGAAAATGGGGAAAAGAAGGCCAGTGTTGGCAGAATGAAGAAGCTTAAGAGGAAGTATTTCTGCTTCATGCCCTTTTGAATGCTCTTTACATGTCACAGGTGTAGTGATAGTATACAAGCAAGTTACCGTAGTAAGAATAACAATGCTCTTGTTGGCCAAAATGATTATACACTTGCAGGCCAACTACATAGTTTATTCAGTGAGTGGCAATGTTTGCGTTTGAAGTCGATGGATGTATGTAAAATAAATATAGCCATTGTGAGTGTAGAAAAGGGGATCCGGAGACGGATGAGTGGATCAGAAAGCTTCGGAAACTGATTACTTTCTTCATACTGATGAGGATAGTAGGATACAAATTGATCATTTCCCTGTTGTAAACTTCATATGCATCTGGTTTTTGTGTGTGACATCATTGGTAAAAGCAAGCTTCTTTTATGTGCTTGTATGGATGGTTTTGTTCATAACTGAACAGCAGCCCAAGATGAGGATGGCCGTCAACCAGCAATGGGCCTGATAGACACGCTAAGAAGAACGCCGTGACTATACCCACATTTCGCCTTTAGAAGAATATCTAATTTAGTGTAGATCTATCACACCCCTCGCAGTACTCTTTGCCGTAAGAAGTATGGAACAGCTGTCTTTTCAACTAACATATTAAAATTAGCATTGTCTTTTGCATGGACGATAACGAAGAAATAAAACCAAAGGTCAGCTGGCACTGCAGCATGCTTTTCCCTGAATAACCCCAACACCACACCACCAAACAAATGATATAAAATACAGCGGCCATGATATAATAATGCAATCAGTCCAAAGGAAGCAGTAATACGGTTGGTATAAGATTCCTATATAATATAGCAGCCTTGATAATTGGAATTTCCTTTGTTGTGAAAGTGAGAGTGAGAGGCGTCCCACAAAGGATCCCTTCTGCAAAAATACCAATTTTCTCCAGGCCCACTAAAATCCTGGTGACAGGTACCGACGCCATGTTACTAAAGCCTGGGGATGCCGCAAGAGCAGCATTAGTTAATTTACTATCCACTGAACAGTTTTTGTAATTTCGGGGAGTTTTAAAATGATGCACACCATTTTTACCGAATTTTGTGTCAAGATTTACGTGGCATAACAGAAAAATTGCTGCGACGGTGGCAAATGATCAGTTAGTTGGCATTGAAATGGATAGAAATTCAGTGGTACAATGAACAAGCTTTACCGTGAAAGGAGTGACTGAGAAATCAAAGTAGTAAAGAAGTGGAACCCAGTGTCTCTTCTACTTTTATCTGTCAAGGATGCTTGCCCGCTGCACTTTCCACTCTCTTTCAGCACTTAACTCCAATTCTGCTTAAACGTATTATATACTAGTATTGTACGCAAACTCCCCGTGCTTTTTGTATACGTTATATTCCCCGTACATTGTTTATTTTATATTTATGGATTCCTGCCATTTTTTATACAAACTTGTGAGTGGAATTAGTAACGTAATTTGACAGAGACAGAGCCACCTTTTCCGCCCATTCGCCGCATCAATACAAATCGCATTGTTCTTTATTTAGCACAAAAGTACGAGTCTGAAAATAGCAGCTTGCATTCACTTCGCCAACGGTCAAAAAATGCAGACAAAGCTCTAAACGTAATTGCCTGATTACATGCTTTCTAGTACTACTTACTAAACTAATTTTTCACCCACTCATCAAATGATTCAGTAGTCTCCTCTTGCATGATCGATAATAGTCAACGCTCTATATCAAACGGACGGTTAGTATTAATCGAGGGGACGATGTTCGCGGGTGGTTAGATACTGCCCACCACATATTAAAATTTTCCTGTCGTTTTATTTTATTTCATCTCCTGTCCCTATCGTTTTGAGCTCCACCCTTCTTTCAACTTTGTGATCATTACTCATGCTACGCGAACATGTCTGCTTTTCCTACGATTGTTGGGGTTTGGACTTTTTCAATCCAACGGCTGTAGTGCGTTCTAACTTATCCAACGGATGCAATATTCATCATCCTTAATCAACGGCTCATGTTGCTCATCAGTGGCGGGAAATTCGGGTGGGAAAATAAAGCAAGAGAAAAAAAAATGTTTTTCCTTGGGATTTTTTCTAAAGTGTATGTAATAGATGACCGTATGTGTGTGCGGGTATCCCAATGTTGAATAAGACAACACCGACGGAAGGTAGCGCATCCATCCCACCACGTGGACCCACTAGATTAATTTCGTGTGTCCGTTACGTTACAATCTACTCTTTTTTTTTATCGTAACATTCCTTTCAAATTTACGAAACTGACCCCGCTCTTTCAATTATTGAAATTGTAGTGAGTTTGTAAATGCGGAAAAAGATGAACAACATTATTGTCATTTTATCGTACCCGTTACCCCCTTTCCCACTAGTCAAAACGGTCAATCCACGGTAACTCGAAACCTCCCTTATTCCGGAAATGATAAACCGTAAACTCAGCTCCTTCCCATCGCATGATTAGCGAGAACCTTACTTCATACGTGGCATGATTCTATTGGTTCGTTCTTACTCGCTAGGATTCATAGCGACACAACTAATAAACAATACCAGACGCTCTCGTCTCTCTTTCACTCTCTCCCTCTCTCTGTCTCTCACACACACACATACCAAAAACAGCACACACTCAGTATTTTCTCTCTTACTCAGTGTTTTCTCTCTCCGAAACATCCAATTTTTTTCCGAAATTCGTCAGTTTTATGATCTCAAAGATTCCACGTTTAAACTCAGCAATGCATGATCTTCAATTTAAATACAATTTTTACATGTAAATGTTTGGATTTCACTGATTTTGGCAAAGTTTTTTTATATGTTAAAACAGAGAGAAATGCTTGAAACAATGGAGAGTTCAGTGAATGGCGGATTTTCACAGTTGCAGAGCTGTGGAGACAGTAGCGAAGAGGAACTTTCGGTGCTACCTCGTCACACTAAAGTGGTGGTTACCGGAAATAACCGTACCAAATCGGTTCTTGTAGGCCTTCAAGGTGTGGTCAAGAAGGCTGTTGGCCTTGGCGGGTGGCATTGGCTGGTGATTATTCTTACTTCATTCGTTTTTTTTGGTGGAATTTGTTTATTGCTGAACATTAACTTCTTTTTCTCATTTTTTATGAGTAATGTGCCGTAGTTGGTTTTTTACAGTTTGAATTTTGTGTTTCAAAAGCTCATAATGATTTATCTTTAAAAATGTGAATAAATTTGATTTTTCGGGGTTGGAATTTGTACTGATATAATTTAATTCTGCCATTGATTTGCTCTTTTTTCTACTTTGATTTAAGTTTTTGATAATTATAAGTTCCACTAATATTACGAATGTAATTCGTTTTCCGATATTAAACTTCTGTTTTTGGATAATTTTGCAGATCGTGGGTCCTTGGCCTAAGCTTTTTATTGAATTAATGCTTTCTTTGTTTGTGTTCTGTTGCAATTTTGAATTTAGGGATGTGGGTTTTGATTGCATGCTTGTTTTTTATCAATGGATCTGGAATATTTATAGTTTTTAAGTAATGTGCGATTTATCTTTTGACATTCTGGTATAGGCTTGTAACCATTTTGGGTTTATTTACCTTATTTATATCTAATTTTTATGTTTATGCTTGAATGGATTAAGGCTTTTTTTATGTTTGCGCACGGTCTTTTGGTAAATTACTTGGGATTATGATTATGCCTTTGGCATTGGGTTTGCTTTGCTATTTTACATGGTTGGGTTGTGAGATGGGAGGCTGATCTAATTGGCTTGGGTTGGTAATTTCTTAGCTATTTTATAAAGTTCAACATTTATTTCTTGATTTCGGTGTAATTGCTATGCACAACGGAAAGTTAGATATTTGTCATCTTCTCGTGAATCATTTGTAATTTATTATGATTACTATGCAATTCCATTCTTCTTTTCTCCTTTCTTTATAAGTTGATACTCTGAAAATTTTTCTGCTTGTTTGTTCATTTTGTGCGTCTGTGATTATGATGTCTGCTTCTCAATTAATAAACTCACAGGTTCTGACGAATGGAATAGAAGTGAAGCTACAAAGGAATGCCCTCAGTGTGATTGAAGCTCCTACTGGTCATGAGGAAGATGATGATCTAGAATTTGACAATGCACCATGGAATATATCAGACATGGGTTAGTGTGGTACTTTGGTTATCAGCTTCCTATATTTATATTTTTTGCTTGTGTTACCATGAGTTGCATAAATGACATCAATGTGTAAACTTTAGGAGTCACTATTAATTTCTATGATATATCAATTTTGTAAACTTGTGGTTGGTTTTCCTTGTGTTTTCTTGCCTTTTTAATATTAAAATCAGCTACCCTAACCATTGTTTCCTTCAATTTTACTTTACTAGAGGCATTACTGAATTAATTTTGTAATCTTCAAACTCTTATTTTGGACCTCTGAAATTGTGGATATGGAACAATTTATTTTCTAAGAGAAAAAGTGGTTGAGGTTGTTACATAGGATGTCATCTTCTTTTACTTTAACTATTGTGAAAGCTTTTTTGTTTCTCTTCTTTATCCTTTTGTTAGCCCCACCACTCTTTTTAATTCTTGCTTGTTCTATATCTTTCCAGCATCCGATGACACTCAAAAGTCCCACAGATCAAAGAATAGGATGCATAAATCAACTGGATCATCTCCCAAGACAATGAGCAGGTCTTTCTCGTGCGACTCTCAGTCAAAGAGCTCTGTTTCTACTCCCTGTGGGTCCACGGTATATAATCTGTAATATTTTGAATTACTGTTGTTTACTAGGTATGCCTATTAAGAAATAATGGAAAACCATTTGCCTACTTATTTCTCTTTGTCCAAAATTTTCTGTGCAGAGGGTTGACCTTAGCAAATTGGAGATGGCTGCTCTGTGGAGATATTGGCGACATTTTAATCTTGTGAGTTTACATGCAGCAAACTTGTTGAATTCTCAATACTTTACTGGGGCAATTTATTGGGGCAAATTCTTTCATGAAATAACATTGTTGAACTTTCTAGGTGGATGCCATCCCCAATCCATCTAAGGAGCAACTAATTGATGTTGTTCAGAGGCATTTCATGTCACAGGTATGTTTTTCTGAACACTATTGCCTGTGTCTGACAAAAATGTTAGTTCGAGTTAATAGGATGCTTGTGAATTCACAAGTTTAATGTGTGGGTGGAAATCTATGAGTATAATGAAATTTATCTTTTAGAAGTATCAATGAATTTGTGAATTTCTGCATTGTGTATCTATGGCAGTTTACTCAATAAAAAAGAAGATTCTGATTGGGGGTTGGTAATGATGGTTTTAGTATGATAACATATCTCTATCATTTGAATGTTTTCTTTTTGTTTGGTGAAGCAAATGGACGAGCTGCAGGTCGTTGTGGGGTTTGTTCAGGCCGCAAAAAGACTGAAGACTGTCTGCAAGTGACATAAAATAAGACATCTTTTAGGTTTGGTTATGCTAACAAAAACTGCTACCTTAATGTCCTCCTCCGCCAGTAGTGATATGTGTAACATATATATATATGTATGTATGTATCTGTGGCTTGTTTATTCGCTGTCTCGTTCACGTCAGTAGATTAGCATTTAATTTGATGAGCTGTAGAGGAGTCTTACTTTTTGTTAGTCGTAGTGATGTAGATATATGTAAAACTGGCGACTAGACCGCAAAGTTGTTCCTATGGCTTTCTCTCTAAGCTTTGCCTGAACATATTTGCTGACATGGGGTTTTCCTCAAAAATGTATATATTCTCTTCCTTCTTTTTGGCCTTTCTCCTTTGCTTGTCAAATATAGCCTTTATTCTTCTGTGGCCCCGTATAAATCTAAAGGTTGTCGGGTTATCAAGGTAGGAGATAAAAAAAAGAAATCTCATAGAGATTTTCTCCCTGGAATCATCTGGGCTCATGTAATATGAACGTATGCATGCCTCTATTGTACTGTTGGAAGACAAGAAGTGTGAGCAACTGTGAAAAACGATGATAGTTGTTTTCCATGAGTTGATTGAGCTTGTTTTCCATGTCGGATCCATTATATTCAACACTGTGTCCCAACAAGTAAAGTCAAAATCGGCAGATGCTTAAAAATCCAAAATCATACCCTCTCACGTCCCTGCGCTACATGAAGCCACCGCCCCACATCCAGTTTCAATGCATATTACAACCATTAGACACAGCCTTCCCTGCCTGTCTTAGGTCTCCAAACAGCTTACCCTGTTTGGAGAACCAAATGGGTGTATTTATAAGCCGGCAACTTTTATCTTCTACCTATATTATCTAGCCATATGTATAAGCTGAGGTATGTCATTGGAGAGGTTCCTCCAGCAAGCGGTGGCCCACTTCATACTCTTACGTATTTTCACTAATTTCTTAAAAAATTTGGTGTAGTTGGAGCATTCAATTCTGTGGGTAGTACCAGCCTACCATCTTTTGAATTAAATTTCCTCATATCGGAGTTCAGTCTAGTCTAGATCATAGAGTACACAAGTATAGTCTATGGTTGAAGGTTAAAGGATCACCTACCAAAAGAGGTAACGCCATTGCAGGGCAGTAAAGTTGGTTGAGAAAATAAGGTGGTGCTGGGAAATGACACGAGTTCTTCCAATCAGTCAGTTGTACCCATGTGCACTGACTTTCACTAAACCACTACTTATTATTCCCTTCATTTATATATACAGTACTTCCCCCTAGCGTCGATACGTAAGTACTGTTTATCGCATTGCCAAGCCATCTTACTCCAAAAGGAAATACGTGGCTCCCCTATGTACGGTCATCATACACAAAAGTCCGTCCGTGTTCTTGACCATTATTGATTTCCCAATAAACAAATTCATGCTCCTTTGTCTCCGAGCAATTATTGAATCTATTTTACACCATGTCACCGCTGTCCATTCCTACTATTTGTGGCTGAAATTCATGCTGTTTAAATCTCACCGGCTCTATTATTGATTTGAAACCATGATTCTACCCATATCCAAATGTAATGTGTTCTGAAAGTTTAGTATGGGTGGACTGCTAGGTGGTCGTTAACGTATCTATGTTCGGGCCAATTCCAACTGCACCCAATTCATTTGAAAATAATTCAGCTGGGGTGGGCGGGCAGGCTGGTCCAAATACATCCTGATCTTCTAAGGAATATTGGCTTTCTGGCGTTGGGCTACAAGCTTGGTGAGAGAAAGTTTGGACTGCAGCTTGTGGATCCAAGACCCATTGAGCTACACTAATGCACGACTCCCTGTCGGTGACAAGCTAATAGGAGTTTTGGGACAATTACTGTCCGAAAAAATTGAAGAAAGATCTTACTGCTGATATCCCGCGGTGAATGTCAGGCAACATTCAGGCCATGCTTCAGCATTTTCTGTTACACAATTTGTTGAGACTTTACCCGTATTTCCTTCTCGTCTTCTAATTGCTTTTCATTCTTATAATAACTTTGTTTCTTCAGCTTTCACGCCTGAGATATATGGCAAAGTCGTCATAATTTTGATCACAAACACTCTGTTCTTCCTCTGCCATGTTACTCCTGGCTGGCCCCACTGTCTTTACCTACCAGTAGTCTCCATAATTGAAATATGTGATGTCAATGGAATCAACTACGAAACAAATGATTCGGGCCCTTTTGGTCAAAGATTCAGTGTAGATCCGGGGAATGTGGGGCGTCTTTTGTGCCAATCACATGGCCACTTTCAGACATGTTTTCCAGCTTTTTTCCAACTGAATTCTAAGCAGCCCACCATGTTTTCATATTACTCACGGCGTGTACTACTGGGTCAAACCTTCATTTTCATCCCACCCTAATGCTCAATCAAACCAGCTTTCTTCGTAGCATTGTCCTCTCGTTTTGGCCATTTCTATCCTTCAATACTGGCTCTTCGTTCTGACTTTTCTTGCATTCATTCATCAACTTCTAATCTTAACTGTAGAACTTCACCGAAGAACTCAGGTTGGTCAAAGTTTCATTAGTTTATTAATGCACATCGTATTCCAGACAAAGGAAAGTTCAAATTACGTGCGTATTGTATTCACTCAAGCTGCTTTTGTTGAACTTTTTCCTTTAACCTTGGCAAATGGGAGCATTCAACTTTCACAATGGGTCCTAATGTGCTTTGTCCTCATCTCATCTGCTTACCGAAATGATCCGTAAGTTGCAGTATTACAAATACCAATTGCACGAGAGAAGTATTTAATATTGCTAACTTGATGAATGAATATGGTATTGTATCTAAAGAAAATTCTGCTGGGTTTTCTGCAGATTTACCCTCATCTTTCAGAATTTTCCCTCGGTAATACCAGTTCCATCAACATCTTTCACAATCCTTGTGGTTTTGTGTTCCTCTTTCCAGTATTTCTCACGGTCACCTGTGATTGAAGTCAAAAAATTACGACGGAAAAAGAGAACATGGGTGGAATAGTCGCGAAGACGAAGGCCAAGACTGATTCCTTGATCGTCAAAGTTAGCAAGAGTAGTTGATGGGTCGGTCAGACTGTCTTCAATTCTCCCCGTGCAATTTGCTCTCTTACTAATTTCTTCTACTCTGGTGTGTCCAGACAACTTTTACAGACATTGAACCTGAAATCCTGACAAACAATGCACTTCAAAATGTTCAAAACTCATAAATCAGCAAGGTTAAAGTTACAGCAGTCATTGGTCGACATTCTCAATTCATAACGGTGAAGTGAGCATGCATATCCGAATCAGAAAGACATGCACATACATGTACGAATCAATTATCTTTGCAAGACATCCTCTTGGTTGAAAGAAGATTCAACAAGGCCAAGTTGGGCTGCCTCCATGATTGATACAAGCAAGAATAAGGCAGAGGCTGGATCAGATACATTACACAAAGTTATGCGAATTCTTGCAATTGTGTAGCTGAAGAATCATCATCAGATTCCATTCCATGTATGAATAAAGCACAAGATGAAATTTGACATTCGATGTGAATCATTTCTACTGAGATGCGCCGGACTTATTTCAAAATTCTCCAAATCCAAACCTGCTGGTTGAAAGAAAAATACTTCTCTTTCAAATTTGATGAACAACCAACCTCAAACCATCCCATCCATGAATGTATGTGATCTCACCTGATTCTCCCTTTCAATTTATCGAAAACAATAAGAGCCTCCTACCCCAAAATTTCAGAAATTCGAATGTATACATTGACTTATTCATGTAATTATTGCATGTCTACTTGCAGCAGTCAAATATCAAGAGCACGGACACATTGAGAATTATATTTATTAATAAAAATTTTAAAAATTCAAGATAATTTATTATTATTATTATTAGTTTCTTTAATTACATTACATCATCGCAACTGATTTTTTTTTAATTTTTTTATTGGAAATTGAGGGTGTGATCGTGAAGGGCAAGCCTTTTGTTTTGGTTGAAACAACGAATCAGAAGCTGGTTCTCTTGAAATAATGCTGATACTGACTTATCTTACTTCATCCCCATTAATTATCCACACATTATTTAAATACTATAATCATTATACTTTAAAGTTGTGCTTCGGATTTGGATCCCATTGCAACCCGAATGACGAATTAAAAGTAAAAAGTCTAATTAAGCTATCTCTGTCATGCTTTCTAGACCTAACTTTAATACAAAGCTTCCATTAGGGTTATTGTGCTTTCTTTCTCATGCTTAAACATACATACATACATATATATATGTAATGGGTGTCTAATGCATGCAATTACCCACAGTCCTCTGTGAAATTTAAGTTTTAATACACTGTTACTGTGAGGGATGATGGGGGATAACAGTAGCCTTGCCATAGTTTCAAAGGATTAACAATTTAAATAAGGAATCTACATCTCTTTCGTTTTCTCTGGGGTTGATCAATTGCACGCAGAGCAGTGGAAGCCAGCCTCGATATTATTCTCTTTATTTTTTAAATTCCTTTTTCAATTTTATGCCCTAACTATCCCATCATCATCCATATATATATACACGCGCACGCGATTGGAGATTATATATTTCCCATCTTTTCCTACTTGATTGTTAGATTTAAGGCATGCATGATTTCAAAATTTATTTTTTTTAAAAAAAAACTCAAGACGTCCAATGAATTGCATAAAGCTTGAGCTGTGTGTGTATATATATATGTATATTTTTGAATCCTTAGAAAACAGGTATCCGGCAGTCAAGCTAGCATTTAGCATCATCATTGGCCGGCTGTAAGTCGTCTTCTTCCTCTTACCTAATTATTTTCCCATTAATGCGCAGTACTCGTCGACTTGCACATAGCTAGCCTTTATTCAATTATAATCAATAAAGCTAATAAATTAGGGTGGGTTTGTGCAATTCATTTGTGGCATAACAAGAGTAAATGGTTGGAGGATCTCTTTCCAACTTTGTATAACGTTGCTTTCCCCCCAAAACCCAATTTCAAAATGTCTAGTGGCTGAGTGGACCTCGTCGGAAGAAAGCATGTTTTTGTCAACAAAAAATGCCATCAGTTATTCCAAATTTTGGTGGCCTTACGTAGATACAATTTTCTAAAAGGCATTGAATATATAAAGACTGATTGGTGGAATTCACTATAACCCCATCACTACTTAGCAAGAAATTTGTTGAATTCCAATGGTTTAGAATCAAGATCTTCAGCACTGATATTTTGGGCGGCCATGAAAGGAAATGGGTACAGTGCCACGACGGATTCCCACTAAAATCATAGCCCCTAACTTTGGGAAGTTAGCGTAATCGTGCCGGTGTTAGCACTCTATTTCTGCCCCACAATTCTAACATGAAACGGAAGGAGATTCGGTCTCTTTTCAGTGTAGGGCACGATGCCAACCATTATATGATGCCGCCACGTTTGAAATATTGAATAATAATTAGCAATTTGATCAACAATATTTGTAAAGATAATATAGGCAGATAGATAGATAGATAAGAGTTGAATTTAGACACGCACGATGCACGTGGGAAGATGGGTGTGTAGCTAGAATTCCACTACTGCTAGTGTCTCAACTCAAGAATCTCTTTCCATTGTCAAAATGTTCAAATGGAATCCAACGGCTTCCACCTCCCCAAATTTGGTTGGTGGGATTCTTAAATTCTTATTCACACAACTGACAAGCTCCTGAGTTCTTTGTAAGTTATAATGTAATGAAATTGTCTCACGAGTAACTCAGTTTCTTGACATTGAATAAAATAGGTCTTTAATTAAACCTATCTTGCAGGGTTAAGAGAATCCTTAACCCCACTTGATTATTCTTTAATCAAAATTTAAAGTTTATAATGATGGAAGCTAAAAGACAGAAGAAAGGAAAAGGAGTTGGGTACTCAAATCAAAGTCAAGAGGCTTCCGTGACAAATTCTCCGTGGGGGGTGTTGTATTGACATAAAACAGTCACGAAAGCACAAAGAGTTGGGAAGTAAACTTGGATCTCTATCTACACATAGATAGTGGCACATGCATATCTTACATAACCCAAATGGCTCAACTTCTTATCACCTTAATGGAAATCCATGTCTACTGATGCATCAATCACTTTGCCTGAATTATCATGCGTTTATGGTATTTGTCAATATGCAGTGTGGGTTCGTCTGAGACAAGCAACTATAGTTGTGAGTCACTTGTGATGTCTTCGTTGGCTCGCATGGTTCTCATTCTCTTTCAGCTGATTATATAATAGAGGTTGTTATTGTTTTATGATAAGTCAAAAAGCTACGAGAACAGTGATAACTAATAAAAGAGAGAGAGAGACCTCGTCATTGATATTAATTAGACAATTAATTGGTTCTGTTTATTTAAAATTTTCTCTAATGTATTGTATACAGTAAATAAAGATCATCTGTTGTACTCCCCCCAACAGCTAAACAAACTAGGGACCTGGATCTCCACCAATGATGGCAGTGACAATTCCACAATGAAACGTAATCTTTCCCTTTTTGACTTTAGCCCATCTAATTTTAGACTATGGACAGACAGAATTAAGCCATATAGGAGCAGACAACGATTTTGGTTAATTAACAAAGAGCAAGGACCATATTCATCCACTGTGTGGCTCTGTTGGTGATACCCTGAAATCTAAGACAACTGATCTCTTCACAAAATCAAAACATTTAACTCTACCGGCTACTGCCATGTGATGTTGGCTTCTTTCTATTGGTGGAGAGGGATTAATTAATTTGCCCAAATCAGTCATTGTCCTATGCTATAAATAAACCCATAAATCAGAAGAATGTACAAAATATTAATGGTTACTCTCTCAAGTCTTACCAGGAGTAATAGCCTGTCAGGGGTAATTTCGTCCTCCTGAAAAGTATTGGTCATTTACCAACACCCCAAATCTTCGCTACCACGCGTATTTCGATGTCGTGTCTTACACCGTCGAGTAATATGCAGCCGCGTTCCTCCAATTGCCCTTTTTCTGCAAAGAAAAAGAAACGGAAAAGTAAAGTACCCAAATTCTGAGTAGAATCTCTGCGATTAATTAAGAAAATATTTATATCGCCGATTTAACCTCCCAGATTCCTCCTCCATCCTTGTACACTATATATATATACCTCCACCATCTTCGACTTAATTCCTCAGATCTTTGTGAAGTTCTGAATCATCACTCTGTCTCTTACTCATCAATGGCGCTTCGGCAAATGTTTACGAAGCGTTTGGTTAATAAGAGTAACGGTTACAGACTCTCGTCGCCGGCCGTGACTCTAGAACATTCGCCATCAGCTGACAGTATAGTCCCGCCGAATGCCGTTAAAACAAATTTCCACCGTGAATACATACCGTCTCCCCAATCAACGGAGAAAAGTCTCTTCCGGAGATTTCTCCAGCGGAGAGCCATCAACCAATCGGCGACTAGATTCCCCGAGCTTTTCTCCGTTCCTGTTGGAGACAAGCTGAGAGAGAAACTCAAAAACATTAACATTGCCGGAGATCGTCTCCGGTTAGGCGGCCTTGCGCCGTCGGTTCAGAATCCGGTGACGGCGAGCGATTCGTTGCAAGGGTTAAGTGTTCAAGACGCGAGGAAGCTGCTGCGGCTGTCGCAGGTGGAGAAGCTGAAACTGATGCTGAGGGAGATTCCAAAGACTTCGATTTCGTATAATGAGTTTGTTCATATCTGTGTTGATGGTTGTGAGAACGAAGATCAAGGGGTTGAGTTTGCAAAGCTGTTGGATCAGTCTGGAAACGTTATCGTTTTGGGAAACATGGTTTTTCTCCGACCAGAGCAGGTATAATAAAACTTTTCCGTTTATTAAATGTTAATATTATTAATTAACCACTCATAATTTAAATCTAGTTTTTTAATTTCTTAATTAGGAATTAATAATTTAATAACTTTCGATTGAAAGACAACGTGACGGACATTATGACCGGCCTGCTGTCACCTATATTTTCTTCATCTACCTTTTCACCCAAAACCCGGATAGACCGTTATTACCAGCCGGACTGAGTTAGCGTCTGTCTTTCATTCCTCGCTTGGCGTGAATTGAAAGTCATTGTTTTTCGGTGTATGTAATGATTACAGGTGGCAAAATCGCTGGAGACCATATTTTCGGAATCAGTAGGAACCCCCAATGATCCCAGAAGGAAAGAGCTGGAGCAACTGGAGGAGCAAAAGGCCATAATTGATAAAAAGGCCAAGGCTCTTGTTCGAGGCGAGATGTATTGCGGATTGGGATTTCTAATGCTGCAAACAGTTGGGTTCATGAGGCTCACTTTCTGGGAACTCAACTGGGATGTTATGGAGCCCATATGCTTCTTCGTGACATCCCTTCACTTCGCAATTGGCTACGGCTTCTTCCTCAGGACATCAAGCGAGCCCACCTTTGAAGGCTACTTCCAGCGTCGATTCAAGGCCAAGCAAAGGAAACTCATGAAAACCCATGAATTTGACGAGGAAAGGTATAACAGGCTGCGCAAGCTCTTTTACCCTCATGGCTTCCCAGATTTGCATCATTTTAAGTCCATCAGACAAGGAGAAGTGAGAGCTTCCTGGGGCTTTGCGCAGTGAATGAACCAACATGTTTTCTAGTTCTAAGAAAAAGTGAACAAATTTTGATGTTAGGGAACAAATTTATGACCTATAATGACATTAAAAAAAGTACAGAATCTGAATTTTTGTCTCTTTCAAGTATGCGATGATTCAGTTTTACTATAGTTGTAAAAATGACTGTGTTACATGATAGTTGGAATCGTGGCGTACATGTGTGTTCGATGGTTGGCAAACTAACCAACCACGCATCACCACCACGACTATCCCCGAAGACAAGCCACCGCCGTGGAGCTTGTTCCTCAGCGAGGATCTTGTAAATTGCTATATTTTTCTTGTTTTTGTAAATGATGCATAGGGTTTATAGCCATAAACCGAATTAATATGTTCTGATTTTTGACAATTAATGTGAAGTAAAATCACAAACGTAAATTTCACACGAGTACAAAGCGAGTTTGATACTTGGCCCGACAACCAGAAGGACATTATTTGCATTGTTGCCCACTGCAAATGACACCACCGAGACCATTAACAGAATAGGTAGTCAGGGAGCCCAGCACTAAAACCACCCTCACTTTCATTCCTTCTTCATGGAAAGTGGAGCGTCAGGTACAATAATCTGTCTATACTTTTAAGTTCGTTGATTCTGGTTTTTATTATCTGTACTTTGTATAGGTTCTTTCAGCTTCCATGAACTTAATGTCTTGATGAATTGATCTTCGGTTGAACATGAATGAAGAGAGCCGAAAGTCATCCAATCTCTCGAGTGAAATTCGTTTAGACATGGGGTGTGGTTGATTATATTAGTCTGATGACAGGGCTCTGTGTTTTAGACTTCAACTGGGCCTGCTCATTAAAAGTAAGCCCAACCATCATTCAATGCTTTGCCATAGAAACCCAATTCGAAGTATGAGTTGTTAGCCACCAGAGTTTTTCTGAAACTTTATCGCTTGAACTTTCTGTGCGAGATAAGCAATGGGGTTGTCGACTGTAATTCCAACTTGCTAATGGATTACGTGTTGTTTTGATTGTGCCATTGATTTCGATACCACAATAGCAATACAGTACCATTTAAGAACTATCTTTCAACCAGAAATTCACACGCTCAAACAGTGCTGTTTTCAGTAACCTTGCCTCGCAGGTGCTTAATGTCCTAAGTATATGAATGACCATTAATAGATCATATAATCAATTTTTGCTGCAACTCTCACTGATTCTGTGAAAGAAAAAGATATTTCAACTACATATCTTGGCAAGTTCGATTCAGTAGAAGAAAATCATCAGGGTTTGGTGCTAACTCCGCTTTATCACATTGCTTTTTATATCCACAACCAAATCTGACCCACGAATTTGGTATATTTGCAATTGCAGTCCCGTTCTGAAAACAAGGGTGGCCATACTCATGCAGCAGCTGGTCCATTGTTCCCCTCTTACCTTACTCAAATGTCAAACACAAAATGCCCTCGTATTTCTATTTTATTGCACCTCGTATTTCATTGACATTCTTTGAATACTTTTTAGTAACGTGTAACACTGAATGTCATTCTTACGCTAGAAAATAGAAGGCAGGAAAGGAGTTATGTTTAGCTGTAGAGTAGATAGACATGGCATATACAATTGGAGACATCACAGAAAGGGGTTGTCCAACTGTTGGCCTAACAATGGCAACTTCCCAATATAGAATAGAGAGAAATATTCGGTAAAGCTACTTACTTGACAAGTCACCAAAGAACTGATCGTGTGATGTGTTTCGAAGTGGATGGCTTCTGCTTTCTTGTTTTGCAGGTTTAAGGCAAAGTGAAAGCTACTATCCATCGTCTTCATTTATATAGTTGGCAGGTTTTGGTTATCAAATGTTCTGCACCCGTATTTGTAGAGAAGCCTTTTTCTTTGTTAACTATTAATTCTTCCTTGCCGAACCTGATTATGTTCAAGACTGTTAATCTATCGAAAACCAGTAGGCTTTACCGCTACTTCTATTCAAATGAATGGCTTTGACTATAAATCAGACACCTTTCTAAAGAATCCGAATTCGCTAGAGGCATTCTTCTGCCGGCAAAGATTCCTTTTACTTCTCAGGTTTTAACAGCAATAAATTAACAACTTCTTCAAAACGTAAAAGCCAACGGTGCAGTGATATCTCACGGGCATGCATGGCAAGATTACTAGCATGCATGCGAACATTGTAAATGGCTCCCCACCAAATTAAACGAAATTTCCAACAATACAGGCATGCATCGTTCTGTTCTGTTGGTGTATTAGGCAACCCAATGGTTTGAATTTGCAGAAATGGTGTCAAAATCCCATCTCCTAAAAGCCAAAAGTTAGAAAAGTACAAAAAGCTTTGTCAAATATCAACTTTAATTGTAATCAGAAGGTCCAAAATGTGTAACTTTACACGCATGAACCGACTTTTCTAATTTTCTAATTGTCTGCACCCCGCCATTATATTAGACTCACCATTGTGGCAATGACCTAACTTGCATTCACTGTACATGAAGAGGATTCTTGTTTTTCTATCCCCCTTCAGTATGCATACACACTGACTGAAGACACTATATGCATCGTGAATGATATTAGGTAAGAAGTTGGGCGAAGGATGGAGATCCTAAGCACAGGCAACGTACATAAATAGTTGGCCGAAGTTCTTAACATTTAGTTCAAAATAAAAACTCCTGAGTTTAACATCAATTATGCATTACTGGTTCACCCCAAAACTCAAGTTCAGTTAGGGACCACTCTGAGTGGAATGTGAGTTGATAATACTGAAAGAAGCATACAAGTGATTTGAAACTAGAACGTTCCAAAATTATTACTATTTATACACGATAGTGTGTGTGGTTTGGACAAGCAAATTGGCTAATGGAATTACAAGACAGGGAATAAGCCCATGTCTCTTTCTGAACAAAATCCTCCAGTTAAGTGACCAATTAATGACAATAATAAGTTCAAATAATAAGATCATAGCATGGTGCTGTCTGCATCCCATGATGTCGACCACGTTATGACTTTTTTCTGCTAACAACAACCTCAGCCTCTCCATACAAGCAAGATACTTGTCTGCACTCAACCATTACCAAATAATAATAAATAAAAACAATGTTATAGTGATCATCGTTTGGTCAATCTTTAAACACCCACTTTAAAGATTGATTAATTCATAATTAATTAGTTAATTAATTAAACATTGGTTCATTAAGACAGATTCATTGGTGAAGGCCGGTAGGCAAACAAACTGGAAGACCATGATGGAATCAATAATAAAACATCAAGGGCATATGGTCAAAGCATCAAAAGAAAAAGTATACACGTCTTGTATTGTATTGTAGTTAATGAAAATACCAAACCCCAACGACCCGACCCCTCTACTCATTTTCTAGATTTTGAAGGAATCCCATAATTTATTTTTAAATTAATGGTAAATAATTAAAAATTTTGAAAAAAAAATAAATCAATTTAATAATTATTAAGTAAATTAATATAATAATTAAATATTAATATTAACTTAATACAATTTTAATATAAAAGTTTAAAATAGTATTATTATTATTATTATTATTATTAAATAATAAGAAAGAGTGGGACCGCTTGACAAGTGGCCTATTGCAAAAGTGGGCCACCCTTTTTTAAAATGATAAATTTGAAAATTAATAAAAATAAATGGATTTAAAATAAAATTATTTTGAATTTTGTTTTTTTTTAAATAAGGTAAATAATTTTGGAAATAAACATTTACGTTTGGTGTACATGGCATTTTTGAAATTTATTACAACAGAGAGGGTGAATGGATAACACCTGTTTGATATTTCATCTCAACGTCTGCAGCGTTCTATTTAATATTTTTGAAAAGCACTCACATTAAAAAATTTATTATCTCTGCCCACTCCACTATCCATTCCATTTTGATTTGTCGTCATCTTCTCAACTTTGTTGTCTATGTTGCTTGCTGCGACTGTTTCTCATTCCTGAAACCGAGTGTAATGACTTGAAAATTGTTTGGGTTCGGCTTACTCCACAACCCGTTTGTTGCCATGCTAACAGCTCTATAAAACTATTTCTTACGAACCCATACCTTCCATTTTTTACTCCTTGTTGTACAATCGAAGCCCAGTGTCCCTGAAAAAAAAGTTTTTAGATTTTTGTATCAATCGCTTGAAATGCAGAATAGCCTGCCATTTTTCTTGGTGTTAAAGCCGATCGAAAAGTTGCCGGCGATTTGATGGAATTGACAGTCTTAGAGCTAGTATTTTCATCACCTCATGGAGGTAATTATTCGGAGTAGGCCATTTATTGCACGCAGATATGGTAGTAAGCTTCGATTTGCTGCCGTTATTTTCGAGGTAAGCTCAGTTAGCTATGCTTTTTACTCTTTCGGACATTTAGGGTTTTGTATTTTCTTCACTTGAAATTAATGTTGTGAATGCTGATTTTTAGTGGAAAGTAATGAAATTTTGGATTTTTGTTAGTGATAGTTCCAGCTATGATCAGATTCAGCTTTTTATTTTTTTAATTGAAAAAATTCCTTATTTAATATGTGAACCGAGTTTTTACCGGGAAAGCTACCGTTTTGTTGATCGACTCGTTTGATCTCCTGTGTAGTCGCTCGCTTTTTCTTTAAAATTTGCTTTTTGTTCCTATCTTAGTGCTTGAGGACATTATTTGGGAGAGAGATTGTGTATTGCTTTCGTTAAAATTGCACTTTGTGTTTAATTTTAGCTCGGTAAGCTATGGCATGGTGTTTGGACTTTGGCCGGGATTTTTATTTCAATATTTTTAATTTAATCCTATAACTATTAGTAGTATTATTGAGCTTGTTGTTTAGTTCTTAAGTAGATGAAGGTAAAAAATTGATCTTGTATCTGATATTAGTTCCTTTTTGAGGTTGATTTTATTGGATCTGCTTATTTTTCTTAGCAAATTATTTCAGGATTTCTTCTTCGTGCTTTCAAACCTGTTTAATTTGTTTTATTTTTTCATAACATGTATATTTTTTTTTCATTTTTCTTTCAGATTGCATTCATATTGCTATGGTTTGAGGCCGTAAATGCTAAACTGAAAGAACACGAACCGCAATGGAGGGACCCTGATAGGGGAAGTGAAAACATTGTATCGCATTCATGTATCCATGACCAGATACTTGAACAGAGGAAGCGGCCTGGTCAGAAGGTGTACTCAGTTACCCCACAGGTTTATGAGAAGTCTGGTAATTCAGAACCCCTTCATGGCAAAGGAAGAGCATTGCTTGGGATATCCCATTCACAGGAACAACCAAGGAATGCAAAGCAGCCTATTAGAATTTACTTAAATTATGATGCTGTTGGTCATTCACTTGAAAGAGATTGTCAGAAAGTTGGTGATATTGTGAAGGTTGGAGTCATTAATAACTTGGTAATTTTTTGGCTTGGCATGGGCCACAACCGATTAACTAATGTTGGTTGTGTTTTCTTTGGCTTTCTTCTCTCTTTCCTTTTTTCACTTTAACAGCTTGGAGAGCCTCCCACCACTTCTCTACCAGGAAATCCTTCTTGCAATCCTCATGCTGAACCTCCAATTTACGGTGATTGCTGGTATAACTGTACTTTGGATGATATATCTGATGAGGACAAAAGGCTTCGCCTTCACAAGGTTTAATTTGAATACTCGTTCTTGTTCATAATCACTGTTGTACTCTTCCCAGTGAGTTTTTTATAAAACAGAAACATTAACTTTTGCAAGCAATGTAACGAAGGCTCTAGGCCAGACAGCAGACTGGTTCAGGAGAGCCTTGGCTGTTGAGCCTGTAAAAGGGAACTTGCGGTTAAGTGGATACTCTGCATGTGGACAAGATGGAGGTGTACAGCTTCCACGTGATTATGTTGAAGGTATCTCATTGCAATTGAGTTTCTTCTTGTTATCTTGCAAGGCTGGTGGTACTTCTTGAAGTGGTTGAGGTCTCATCCTTCTGTTTGTTTGATATAATACCCAGAGGGTGTTGCTGATTCGGACTTAGTTCTTTTGGTGACAACAAGACCTACCACTGGCAACACTCTGGCTTGGGCAGTGGCATGTGAACGTGATCAATGGGGCCGTGCAGTTGCTGGTAACTGTTTGATTGGCCATCTTTAAGTGTTTTAACATTGTCTTGCCATTGCATGGTAAAGATTTCTGAAATTGGAGCTATTTTGTTTTTCCTTTGTAGGTCACGTGAATGTTGCTCCTCGTCATTTGACTGCTGAAGCAGAAACTTTACTTTCGGCTACTCTCATCCATGAGGTTAGTTGGTTTTCAAAATTATGAAATCCTGAGGTATGAAGGTACTATTTACACTCATCAGCGGGCTGGATCTGTTCCAGGTTATGCATGTTCTTGGCTTTGATCCGCATGCCTTTTCCCATTTTAGGGATGAGAGGAAAAGAAGGCGTAGTCAGGTAACATTATGGCATTACTGTATGATCCATCTTGAGAGGAAAAGAAGGCGTAGTCAGGTAACATTATGGCATTACTGCATTACTGTGCAGGTTACTCAACAAGTTATGGATGAAAAGCTTGGGCGGATGGTGACACGTGTTGTGCTTCCTCACGTTGTCATGCACTCACGTTATCACTATGGGGTAATCCTCACACTCTTCATTATGCCAGCAATTGATGTGTTTCATGTGTTGGGAATGTTATTTATTTAAGGTTAATGGCTTAACTTTTTGAAAAGTCACAAGCTAGCAAACTGCCAAACTGTTGATGAGTTTTACATTGGCAGGCATTTTCTGAAAATTTCACCGGATTGGAGTTGGAAGACGGGGGAGGACGTGGAACATCAGGTTTTCATTTTCTTAAATTTCTATTATCAAATTATCTTTGTCCATCATTGCAAGTAATATCTAATTAGTTTCAGCCATCAATAATTTGTAGCACATAGGATTTTTTTGCCTTGACATGGTGGAAACCATATCGAAACATGCATTACAGATTGTTAGGTTTATAAGGGTCATTTGGTTATGTGATGTGGCCTAATTTTTGGTGAAATAATTATATGCAAGACAGGCGCTTTCACCATAGGAACTAGAATTTATGTAATTATATTATAACAGTTGTTTCCTTCAAAATCACTATATTGTATGCAAAAGTTGTGGTCAGATCTAACATTTTAATGATTAGTGTTCTCTTGATAATTTTCCTGCAGGATCTCACTGGGAGAAAAGACTTCTGATGAATGAGATTATGACAGGGTCAGTGGATACCAGATCAGTAGTGTCAAAAATGACACTGGCTTTATTAGAGGGTAGTGGTTGGTACCAGGCTAATTATAGCATGGCAGACCGCCTTGATTGGGGTCGAAACCAAGGAACTGACTTTGTTACATTCCCATGTAACCTCTGGAAGGGTGCATACCATTGCAACACAACCCAGTTGTCTGGATGCACGTATAACAGGGAGGCAGAGGGTTACTGCCCGATTGTAAGCTATAGTGGTGATCTCCCTCAATGGGCACGTTATTTTCCACAGGCTAACAAAGGTGTGTTCTTTTGCATTCAATTTTTTTCCCTTAATTCTGGTCTCCACACTTAATGATATCTTTTCCTTTTTTGGTTTTGCTCTTCTAATTCCATCTCAGGTTGTGCCTTCATCTATATATGTTAACTATCTACAGATTTGGATATTTTTCTTGTTTTATGCTTGTGATTTCTAATATAAAAATGGGGATCTATCTGGGATATATTTGGTTATCTATCTGGCCTCTCGCACTTTACAACTCATCGTAGATATTGAATCTAATAAATGTTGGAAATCAGAGAACAGTTCAAACCAAGCTGAAATTTGGACTTTCTTTGTGTTGTTTTGCTTTCAAAATTTTGTTAGATCTGCAAGGTTTTGCAGTGGTTTAAGCTTGCTGATATGACAAGGATCACAACTTACTATAAGGACAGGCATATGTCCGTTATGCTGTTTCTTGTACCAGGGATAGAAGCATTCATTTCTTCATGGCCTGTTCAGTACTAGTTTGTAATTACCATGTTGTACAAATATGCTGTTTCTGATACTGAAGTATCATAGTGCATAAATGTTTAGAATATATGTATTGGTTGAAACATGCAATTTTTTGCAATATGTAGATCTCTCTTGACTAGTAGGTTTGAGGTACTATTAACTTATAATATTGCTGTTGCAGGTGGTCAGTCTTCTTTGGCCGATTACTGTACCTATTTTGTAGCCTACTCAGATGGATCATGTACAAACACTAATAGCACACGAGCACCGGACAGAATGTTGGGTGAAGTGCGAGGGAGTAGCTCTAGGTGAGATTGTAGGCTTGGAGCTTTCTTAGGCCTCCAGTTACTTAATTTTAAGAAACAATATTGATACCTAATTTCTCTGTCAATATTTAGGTGTATGGCCTCATCTCTGGTACGTACTGGGTTTGTACGGGGTTCTATGACCCAAGGAAATGGCTGCTATCAGCACAGATGTGTAAATAACTTGTTGGAGGTATGGTTTGGTGCTTTTGTATGCGTATTGTTTTCTTTCATAAAGTACTACTTCATCTGTGTGCATGGTTAATTTATAACTGGCTTGCCACATATGACAGATTTTTCTACTGTCTAGCTATTGTGATAAAGTAACAAATCTTTATGTTTAAATTTAATGACTTTGGTATCCCCTCTTTTTAATCCCAGTTTCTTTGCTCACTAACAAAAAGAATAATTTAATGACTTTGAAACTTGCAGTCATTGCAAAATGTTCTCCATTATGACCAAGCAGGCCTTAGCTTCCCCTTTCTCTTTCCCTGTACTTTTCCCTTGGGACAATAATTAGTGAAAGGATCATCTTTGAGCTTGAATTGGTGAAGTGTTTCTTGCTGCAATTGCATTATCTATGTAATTTCGATTAATTCTTTTCAGGTCGCTGTGGATGGCATTTGGAAAGTGTGTCCTGAAGCTGGTGGACCAGTTCAGTTCCCTGGTTTTAATGGTAAGTATGCTGATCTATCTGCCTATTTTGCTAAAAGAAAATAATATTATTCATACCGCAAATTCTTTTAATATTGTGTCTGTAGGTGAACTAATTTGCCCGGCTTACCATGAACTTTGTAGCACAAGCACAACTTCTGTGTTTGGGCAATGTCCTAATTCTTGTAATTTCAACGGAGATTGTGTTAATGGAAAGTGTCACTGCTTTCAAGGATTTCATGGACTTGATTGTAGTAAACGTGAGCTCTTAAATCCTTTCCATACCACTCTACTCTCTGTACAGATATAAATTAAATTTCTGAAATTCTGAAATTCAAGCTTCCTTTATTTGTGATTCAACTGAAGATTTTCCTTTTCACAGGATTCTGCCCTGGCAATTGTAATGGGCATGGCAAGTGCCTTTCAAATGGGGTGTGTGAATGTGAAAATGGTTACACTGGCATCGACTGCTCTACTGGTAATGAAATTATCCTTTACGAATGGTTATTCCAGTAGCCAACTTTTAATCTTTTAGTTGTGTCCAACTTATGCGGTGGTCCAATATTCTGAACAAAACAACATATATGGCATATCAGTACAATTAGTGCAGTTTTTTTTTCTCCTCGTAACACAGTGTGTTTGGCATGGTATGCAGCTGTCTGCGATGAGCAATGCAGCCTCCATGGAGGGGTCTGTGATAATGGAGTTTGCGAATTCCGTTGCTCTGACTATGCAGGCTACACTTGTCAGAACAGCTCCAAACTCATATCTAGTCTCTCAGTTTGCAAAAATGTGCTGGAGAAGGATTCTGGTGGGCAGCATTGTGCACCCAGTGAGCCAAGTATATTGCAACAGCTGGAAGAAGTTGTTGTCACACCCAACTACCACCGTTTATTTCCAGGTGGTGCAAGGAAGTTATTTAATCTTTTTGGGACCATCTACTGTGATGAGGCTGCCAAGCGACTAGCCTGCTGGGTAAGTGTCCTCTGTCTTCATACATTTGTATCTAACCCTTTTGACATTACCTTCCCTTATCCTCTTCCTCACTCTTTAATTTGAGTCTTGCTTTATCGAACTATTTTCTTTTTGGTTGTCTGTTCTTCCACACCCACATGTACAAATGAAAATCTGCCATTATCTTTGACATTCTACCTAACCCAACCTAACAACCCATAGAATAACTTCCTTACTTAAGGCAAAGAATCGACCATGTGTGGATTGTAATGGGTTTGTATTGAGAGCATAACCCATAGTATAATTTCTTCGTATGTAATAGTTTTTTTTCTTTCCCTCTGTGTAGCCTAGAATTGTTTTTCATATATCTTGACTAAGAATATCGATGCTGAATAAGCAGATATCAATCCAGAAATGCGACAAGGATGGTGACAACAGGCTCAGGGTATGCCATTCAGCATGTTATTCGTATAATTTAGCTTGTGGAGCATCGCTTGACTGCTCAGACCAGACACTCTTCAGCAGCAGAGAGGAAGGTGATGGTCAGTGCACGGGCTCTGGCGAGATTAGACTATCATGGTTAGATCATTTGCGGGGTGGTTTATATTTGAAAAGTAGTTCTTCAAAAGGAATGTTTGTAAAAGGTAGCCAGCTTTAGTTTATTATTCTTGAAAATTTTTCTTTTTGGCGTGTAATTTTTCAAGGGTTAAATTGTAGGAAAGGTGGCATATAATGCCTTAGATGTAGGTTTTTTACCTTGTGGTTTCTTCCAAAAGTCTTTTAAGAAACTGGGTGGAATTACGCTTTCGAAGATGAAAGCCCCCCTTCCCCCTCCTGTAGAGAACACTGTAACTAATGGGAAAAGAAAAAACAGAAAAGAAAAGAAAAGAAGAAACAAAAAAGCTTTGTTCGAGAGTGAGCTGAGGCTTGGCCGAAGGCCTTGAAAGAAAAGAATTGCCTCGTATTTTACCTTTGTTCATTTCTCATTGTGTATGATCATTTCGCCTTTCATGTGCAAGATTGTTTGCACTATCATAGTACATTTCAAATCCGGAAGTCACTGCAATGTAAATTACCAATGAATGATATTAGATTTTCTACTTTCTCATCATAATTTTCATGTTATTAGTTTATCAATTATAGAATTTATCAGTCAATTTATTATCCATTTTCAGTTCTGACATTCTCCTTCCTCCGGTGGTTGAAGATGTAATGAAAATTTAGAGTGGTACATGACACCAGTCTGCTTCAGCATGTTTGCCCAGTCCTTTAATATTGTCATAGTTACTAGTAGAGTGTAGTGTACCATGTCTCAAGGTACATAGAATCAATCGAGTCGGGTCGATGTCCTTTTTTGAATTTCATAATGTTATCTTAAGAAAGAGATCAATCAAGGAAATCATCAGGATTAAGTACTCAAAAGCAAACTGTCCTTGTACGTGCCGAGCCTACTGTGTTAGCACTCTGTCCAGTTCTTCTGTCGTAATCTTCATAATAAGGCAGTGTAATCTTCATGATAGGGTAATGCACTCTGTCCAATTCTAATCTTCATAATAGGGCAGTTCTATGTCGTAATTGTCGTTATAATATTATCTCATCTTATTCCGATAAATGAGTATGAAGTGTGGATACAGCCCGCATAATGTGTTAAACGCTGTGCACGCGCTCTTGCAAGCAATAACTGAAGTTATGACCATCAACAAGACTGACGTCCTAGAAGTCCTTGTTATAAGCGTTTCTGGTAATAGTGAATTCGACTAGCCTAGCAGGTGGTACCCCACCGCCGCTGCACTTTAGCACGCCACCGCAGTCACCCGTTGAGCATGCGCCAGTGCCTGAAGCGTCACAGTAACAGCCTGATCGGGCCCAGAATCGGCCCGACCAGCTTAGTGGGACGGGGAACTGGACAGATGCACCAGTTGCTAATTCGAAACCCCCTCACCGAGAGTGGCGACACCATTTCCGCACAAAGTTCCGGGCCATACTGTGTAGCGGCAGCGGTTCTCGAGGGTGAAAACTTTTGCCGATGAAGCTACAATTCCTGCAATTTTTTAGGCGAATCAGTTTATAATATGACCAGATTCAAATATAACAATAACAACGCATTAGAACACAGTTAAACAACAAGAAGTCGGGTAGAGTGCTTGCCCAATGTGAAGAGCAGCAGAAGAAGATAAACTCGGGAGGGAACAGCCATAGCTGTTAATTTGTGATAGAATAAGATAAAATGGAGGAGACTATAGTTGTTGTAGCTGGGATCGTGGAAGTTGTATTTCAAATTTACCCTGTCTAGCAAATTTACATGGCGTGGAATAATACGCTTTAAATGATCTTTGCACGCTAATCAAAGGTAATAACGTTTTCATAACAATAATCCCCATTAATTAACAAGATTGACTTGTCTGGATTCAATAACCAGCGATACATCGGGTCAGCACATCCTCCCAGCCCGCACGCCCTGCCCTTGGACAGTTCACATGCACAAATGATTCCAACACTCCCCTTATTACCCTCTCCGACCTCAACTAACTCAAAAAAACCTGTATTTTGTTGTTCTTTTAGCCGCAGCTTCTCTCAGTTTACACTGAAAATTCCTATTTCTACTTCATTTTGCGTGACATACTGTTTGTCACATCGATAAAGCTGAAATGGGCGTTTCAGAAAAGAGCAGACAATAAGTAGGCAAATGGGTTATGAATGGACGAGAAACAGCTGAAATGGGAGACTACTGGAAAATGAAGTGTCGACAAACAGTAAAGAGTAGTGGTGCATGGTTTATTGGTGTTCAGTGTAGACAAAGGAACCTAATACACGCAAAGGAGGTTGACAAGTTCATTTAGTTCCCCAACCAAATGTTTCATTTAACCGAACTCAGATAATCGGATGACAAGAAGTGACCCACTAATTGTCTTTCAGGTTATTTGGGAAGTTTAAAAGTTCATACAAGATGGGAGGTAGGATAGGCAGAATGTAACAAAAGCCACGAAACAAAAAGGGTAAGCTGAGACAGAATGAAAAAGGCATGGGCAGGTAACGCGTTATCTTGTTGGCATTATCTAGAACAGGCATAAATTAATCAGGCCATCTAGTTCTGCTGCTTCAGTTACCGACCAAAAGCTAGTAGGCATATTGCAGAGACAACAAAAGCGCTCTCCATGTCTGATTCATAAACTTATGCTTCCTGTTCATCGGGCAAAGAGAATAAAGACAACTACCTGGCTTGGGATTGTGAATACAGTCATGTGAAAACCGTGGTGTCGGGTCTTCACTTCTTAATACTTTCACCTTGAAAGAAGTTGAGGAGTTGCAGATCATCGAGATAGTTTTGATTTAGGCATACGCTGCATGAAGAAGCTAGATTCCAAATAACCAACGCTGCCCATGAAATTATATTTATGAATGGATAGCAATGGATGCATCTTGACATTGAACAAGGATCCTCTCTTAATCTTTTGTATATTTGGAGTATATAAAATTTGATGGGCAACAATTCTATTTAGTTAAAAAAATAAAAAAAAACTTAATTTAGTTAAAACAAAATTTGAGCCTTTCATTATAAATTACATGTTATCGAATCCTTAAAAATCAAAAATACAAAAGATTATAAGATCATCCGAGTGCTCGGCATCAAAGTTGTGACACTTCAAAATAGTTTTAAACCCCCTCTATAAATTGTTTCCCCATCAGGAACAACGTATGATTAATAATAGAACATTCAACTCAGCGGATTTTCCGGCATAAATTACGCAAATTTGCTGCATGGAAAACAACTTCTTTTGGTCTTTTTCTCGTGGGGCAGGGTATTTGAAGAAGTGAAGAGAAATTGGGTGGGAGCCGGGTTGTTTGGCGTATGTATCATAAAACATTATGAAATTTAATTGGTGACAGGAAGAAAAAAAATTGCCAAACATATCAGTGAGGTAATCAGCGTCCGGACAAAACTTCCAGTGCTGTCAATCTGCCCAGGTTGAGAGAAGCACAGACATTTCTTCAATGGAGCTACACTTAAATCACTTCATAAATTGGAAATTCCCATTGGGCCATCCTATGTTCGTCAATTCACTCCGATGATTCGTAGTGACAATGTAGCAAATTTGAATATCAAATACGAGCACTGAAACTAAATTGCGATCCACTCTTGACAAATAACTCCATAAGCACGCACTTGTTGACAACTTTGAATACCAAATATGAGCAATAAGACCCTTCTTGTGCCTCTCATTGGGCACAAACGAAGGCCTTCTGAAAAGACAAGACTGAACATTTTCATAGTGAAAATACATAATTTCGGGACAAAGTTTCAAGTCTTACAAGTCATGGCAGTAAAGGCTTTCTTTCCTTGTGCCATTCGTGTAAAATAACAAGTTTTCCAAACAATCAACAGCAGAAGATTCAACTATTGCACAATCAAGTTGAGGATAAAGAATTTATTAATCACCTCTAATTTCACTATCATTTATAATAGAATATTTACTTCTTGTTCTTCTTGCAATAAAACATTGCTTTAAAATAGCCTAGAACTGGCCCTGGACGAATAGTGAAATAAGTAACAGAAGCAAGACTAGCACATGCTAAACCTACATAAAATTTATACCAAAATGAAAAAAAGAAGAGATAAGTGAATGTGGTAGTCAAGGAAATTACCACAATAAAATTTACCAAACACTTCCAAGTGGATAGCTCTTCTTCTGGGTGTTGGTTGGGAAAATTGCCTTGAGTTTTGAAATTTGCAAGCAGTTGGTCCTTGAGCTGGAAAACATCCATTAACCAAGCAGCAGCATCAATTTCAGATGCTGGGATCTCTTCAACAGGAATACGTCGAACATGAATGTGAACTTCTGAAGGACCCACTCCAAAGACATTGTCCAAAAAGGAAGGACACCAATGCTTGTATGCAATACTCACATCATAAACTGCAGTTTGTGAGAACACAAAGGGCACATACAACATAACTGTTAGAAGCAGCTCTTTGGGGTGTGTGTGTGAAAAACAAAAGTTTCATCATGCCATAAAGAACAGAGAAGAAATGAACCAATTATGTGAGTATAAAGCCTTGATGGTTAGTCTAAAATGAACATGTTCTAAAAAAATATATATCGGTGTAAACTTGGTTGTTAAACCCGACATATTGCCTTTTCATTTCACTGCAGACACTTGTTTTCCTTTCAAGCATATCTCAAAGCAACTGACCTGAAGTCCCTTGAGGTAATGCAAAAGGAACATGAAATCGGGTTACCAAATGATAAAAGAAAAGAAAGGAAGTGTCCTTGAGTTTTCATAACAATTGGCAACTCCCAAAGCACAACCAGAGTTACACCGTTAGAGACAAAACCATTGATAATTAGATAAGATTTAACCTGGCTGATATACATTTCCTTTTTATATCACCTCTAGAACATTTTACAACACAGATTTTGCAACAATTTACTAGGTAAGGCAAATTTAAGTGAAGTTAGGAACACTTATCCACAGAGTGGAAGCAAAAATAATAAGCCATTTTCTTTCTGCAGACTTGACGCATACCTGCTTTTCATAAATCAATGAAATGATCTTCCATAAGAGATTTTTAGGTGGGGTTAAAACCATATTGGGTTTCTCAACTGGCTACAACAGCAACAGTTGGATACCACAGCCGTTGTAGGACAAACTTTTATTTATTACTATCAAGAAAACTTGTCCTTATCATGAGCTTTGAAGAACAGGCATTCTTCTCAAAAGATCACATTGGGAGAAGGTCAAATACCCAGTGTGTGCATGTGTTTGCACCTGTGATATCATATCAAATATAAAATACAAGATCCTCAAATCTTTGCAGTGGGAACTATATTTAATGGAATTGAATAAAACCTGCATCCAATGAGCCACGCAGAGTTTCCACGCAAACACAAAAGCCCTTTGTTTTCGGAAGCAGAACATTAGCGAGCACCGGAAGTCCAACCTCAGCTGCAAATTTTTGGTTCCTGTTGCATTTCTCTTCCCTGAATAGAGAGCGCAGACATAATGTAAATATTCCAAGTGGTTAATACCAATACTAGAAGCAAGACAGTTATAGTTTAAAATGCATTTGATGAACAAAATATATGTTGATGCTCAGTAACTATTACCATGGATCTATACTTTGATGGTCTGTAGTTACTAGCCATTCCAGATCCATTGGGTCAATAAAGAAAGATTATTAATCAAACAAAGAAAAGTTTATTGGGGAGCGAAAATTATATAAAGCAGACATGCATGATCATGGAATAGGAATACAGAGGGGATAAAGACAGTACGTAAAATCAGTTCCTTCAGGGAAAATTGCAAGCCACAAAGGATCTTTTGGATTCTTAAATGTAGAAAGCATTTGGCGCAAGACTGGTTCATCAATTTCCCACTTCCTCTCAACTGAAATAAACTCCAAAATGTGAAATCCCCAACCAAAGACGGGTAGTTTCATCAAGCTGCTCTTAAGGATATATTTTATGTAGCCCAGGCACCCCTTTCGCAGAGCAAGATCCCACAAGTACATCCAATCAACCTCAGTTCTGTGATTGGCAATAAGTAATACACGTTCTTTTGCTGGGACAATATCTCCATAAAAAACCAACTTAGTTCTGTTAATCTTTTCAAATAAAAAGGGCCATAAAGCTAGCCAAAGACCAAAGAGAAAGGATGTTGCTTTCCTACAGTAATGGACACTGAAAAGCCGCAAAATAACGGCAAAAATGGGTCCAAAATATACTAGAAACATGAAGGCAGTGGAAACAAACACCAATAAACATATCAGACCCCTGAAAACCCTAATAGGAGTCAAATGACGGTGCTTTAATCTATCATCAGAATCAAGAGGCCTGCAATCTTCCATGAGCTTCCAGGAACAGCTATAAAAATCTGCCACCCCAGAGCAGCTGCAATAATGTATCTCAAAGTTACTTGAACAGTGCTTTTAAATGTTTTAGTTAAAAGGAAAAATTACAAGAATTCAAAAAAACAAAACAACAATTTCCATTCAAATTTTAAAAAAGATTGCAAATCCTAGTCAATTATGAAATATAGAAAAGAGAGAAAAAGAGAACAAAATCAATTTCAACAAAAACTAGGGTTATCAAACAAAATTAGGCCGAGCATTGGGGGTGAATCATCCAAGAAAACCCTCAAATTATTGATTTCTGGAAGTAGCAGGCCATTATACCTTGAAACAGGAGAGTTTGAGGTTCGTGAAATATCATTTCTAACAGACAAAGAAATCTAAACATTTGGTTAGGGCCAAATACTCCGCTAAATAATTCGTAAGTGGAAACGCCTTAACTGAAAGGTCCAAGACCCAATCAAACTTCTTGTATGGCTGCTTAAAAGAGCGGTCAGCACACCAGACTTTAGTAGATGGGATTCTCCATTTTGATGGCAATAATAGTTCAAGAGCAAAGAATTTGGGCAATTTGAACACTTCAAATGAACCAAACTGAACAATTGAAATGAATCTACATTGGAATATTATAAACTGCGGTTATCCCGCAACTTGAATTTCTATCTTCATGGACAAGGTAGCGCAAATAGAAAGGAAATCTATTGTCAGTCTGGATCTGAATCCCAAATATTCGATACAGCTTTAGCATCCAAGTGTAGCACCTAACAGACACAATTACCACCAAGTAGACTTAATGCAAACCAATCGTTTTCTAATCAACCATAAACAAGACGAGAAGAACTTAATAATAGAGTTCAAACCATAAAGGTACACAAATATAAGCAATTCTAAATAATCATAACAAGATCTCAAACTCTGTGTGGAAGTTGGTCTAATCCTGAGAACGAAACTATACTTCTTTATATAAAAATGAAAAGCTGCTCTCCCATCAAAATCATTATTGCGGTAAGTACGAAAACGGATGCCTTCATCAACCAAACTAACATTTAGGGAGCAAAATACAGGTCATAAA
Source organism: Xylocarpus granatum (assembly GCA_019650275.1). Taxonomy (NCBI): domain Eukaryota; kingdom Viridiplantae; phylum Streptophyta; class Magnoliopsida; order Sapindales; family Meliaceae; genus Xylocarpus; species Xylocarpus granatum. Next base: position 341,263 of record BNST01000721.1, read on the forward strand.
GCTGCTGTTTCTTCAGAAATACAGTTCAGTTCATGTATTAATTGTTCATAAGTAAGCATAGGGATAGCTAATCTGAAAATACCAAATGTTTCTTCTCCTTCGTTTATGGATCGAATGTGCAAAGAAAATTAAGCAAGTCAACGGTCAAATATTGTAATTTGAGCACATCAACATCAAATAATTACAAACGGAGCTCAATTCTATCAATTCCAGACGAATTACGGTCGAACAAAAATCTTTACACGAGAAAATCAGATCTAAGAATATTTATATTTATCTCTTACAGAAATTAGAACATTAAGTATGAGAATTAAAGAGCAAAAACGAATACATAGAGAGAGCACCTGCACCTCGTATCTGAAAAGACAAGAACTGAGTCAAGCGAGACACAGTGCTTTGTTTGCTTCGAGATCAAGACTTCCCGTTTCTCTCTGTCTCCGTGCAGAAGAAAAAGTCTTCGTTGCGATCAATAAAACAGGGAAATCCGAATCTAAGGTACGGCGAGGAGTATCACAAGGAAAATTATCGCGTGCAGTCGAGTTTATTAAAATGCAATGCTTACCTGGATTCTGATTGGTCGTTTCGAAATTAGGAAAACAGTGAATTGATTATGGTTCAGGGACAGAGGCTGCTTGGGTTGTTGACACAAAGCGACCACCCGATCTTGTCGCAAAAGAAGAAGAAGTTCATTAAACGACTTGACAATTGGGCCCGCTCATGCCGCGGGGCTTCGGGATTCTTTGATATTCCTACTATACCCCGGCACGCGTTAGCGCTTCAGAATTTTTAATTTTTAATTTTTTTTTATATCACATAAATAATTTTAATTAAATATTTAAAAAATTAATATAAAAAATTGTATAAAAATAAAAACACAATCCTTTGTATTATCTCTAATTATAACATTTAATGATGTATCATTAGAATTAAAGAAATACAATACACTCTTTGTTTCTAGAAGAAGACAGCAATTAAAAATAATTAGTTAAAACCAAACGTCTAGAAGACCACTATTAAAAGTCAAACTAGACAAAAACGTCATGTCCAGGAAAAATACACACACACACACACATATATATATATATATATATATATATATTTCGGGCGGCGGTTGAAACGGACATGTTTGATAGGTGGGAAATATATATATATATTCATTGGAAGCTTCTTCGGTGCAAAAAATGGAGCCCACAGCATACCAAAATTTTATTGTCAATTGAAAATACATGAACAGATACGTATTGCACAATTCAACATTGATACTTTGCTCTCAAGCCATTTAATTTAGACTTTTCTGTATCAAAAGGAAAAGAAAATTACGGAATAAAAGGGGGCATGGCATGTCCACGCACCTACCTCGTTGCTTAAACCCTAATTCTAATAATATTAACAGAAATAAGGATCAAATTGTAGACTGATCGTGATTGTGAAGCTCATAATTAACCCAGCTTTTCTTTAAAGTTCGTAAGCTCATGTCTTGATGAACCCTCCTCGTCTTTACTAAAATCAACGGCTTTTCTGTTCCTCAAATACTTCTTCACGTAGAAATTGATGAACAGCAGTAGTATCACAGAATTGAGCACAGAATTGAAAATCCAAGCGCCAATTCCATTGCACCCGCCTTTCAAAATGTGCAACAGAAGCACACCAAAATGGCAGACCAAGTTGCAGCCCAGCAGCACCGCCTGGCAGTTTACCACGAACGGAAAGCGGGCCCTTGGCAGTCCGATCGCAGTCCAGAAACGGTATCCGTAGACGACGGAATACAGCAACGTTGTTAACAAAATGGCCAAGACTTGAAAAGACTGTGAAAACTCGAGCCAAAGGAAAGACATGCAAAGGAGCATTGACTGGTTGAACAGTTGAAAGAATGTCAGTTTACGGTGTTTAAGGATTGTAAAGAAGGTACGAAGGAGATGTAGAAACCGGGAGAGATAGAAAACGTAGGACCAGAAAAAGACACGACCGGAAGGGCGCGTCCCGAGAGGGAAGCATAGCAGCCACTGAAGGGCGGTCGTATGGGTTCGTCGCCAGAACCAACGGGTGTCACGAATCTCGGCCGCGGCGGAGAGAAGGATGCCGACAAAAATAACTACGGAGATTAAGGTGATAGCGAGGCTGTGTACGGCTGGGATTGGCCCAAGCGGAATCCGACGGCTACGACGGAGAAAAAGAGAGAGGAGGAGGTGGAGCAGTACGGCGGCGGCTACGTAGGTTGAAATAGCCGTAAAGAGAAACAACCAGGTGGAGCCCCAGGATTGGGTGTGATTCCATCGGAAGTTAACGATTTTTGGATGCTCCGATAACCAGTATCTTACGCTTTTCATCACGGCCACTGCAATGTTCTGACCGATTGGCTCTCTTCGCGAAGGTAAATCAAGCTGTTTCTATATTAAAACACGAAGGTAGCTGGCGGAATGAAATGGACCGGGGAATGAAAAGATGGCGGGGAGCGACCCTACATACCCAAGAGTCTGGAAAAAACGCGAGGAAGATTTCTTTCAACGACCTGGTTAACAAATGAGACCGGCAATGACTGGATTGAATCTCCATTGCTGGATTAATTTTAATATTAAATAGCAATTAAACAGCTAAGCACGACCGAAACGTTTGACAAAATTATGATTTAGTTTCCTAATTTTAATTCATCATGGAGAGAGTTTAGAATATTATTTCCAAAACAAGATTCCACGGCTTGTTCAAACAGAATATTAATGGATATGATTTATTTGACCAAGTTAATCTAGAACATTGTTATTAATGATGTCAGCAATGATAAGCAACCACGACAGTGATTAATAATAATAATTTTAAAAAAATTAATTAAAATTATTTAATGATTTTTAAGCACTCCTATTTTATTATTTCATTATTTCTTTCACAAGTGATTATGAAAATTTAAATTATTATATTATATTAAATAAAAATTTAATTATATTTTTATTTAATAATTATATTAAAATTTAAAAAATTAATAGAATATAATTAATTAATAATTATATTTTTATTTAATATTATATATATAAATATTAATTTATTTTAAATATAATTTAATATATTTTTAAAATATAATAAAATTATTTAATTTAATATAATTTATTTATTTATTTAATAATTATATTATTTTATATAAATTTAAATTCGTAGATTTGTATTAAATTTGTACGGATTGAACGAGATGCGGCATTTGCCAACTTACGAGATATATGTAAAGGGCTGTTTTAAACCGTTGATACACAATCAGCATTAGGGTGAACGGGTACAATGAGCCGTTAGATTGATGCCAGCTGGATGATTGGCGCGTTTGCTTTCATTGGAAATTCGTAAACCATGTGCTCCGCCTTAAAAATGGAAAAAAAAGTACGAACGGTTATCTTTTCACGACAAAATTCTAGGGTACTTAAGGGTTTCTCGCCTACTTCGTTTGGGCTTTGCAGATCGATTTACTTGCGAATCGGCCAGTCGATCTCTCTATTTTAAGGTCTGCGATTTCTGATGTGGTCATGTTCTTGGCTTTAAATTAATTGTAATGTGATTGTTATTTTATTCGTGTTTATTCACGTATAGATCTTAGATCTTTGATTTTCAGTTTCATTTTAAATTAAGTGCTAGTGTATGTAAGATTATGATTTTCGCGCAAGATCTGGGGTATTGGGGGTTGAATTTGCTTCATATAGGTGTTCTAATTGTATTATGTGTTCAATGGAGTGTTATAAAATTTCCGTGCTTGTAATTTCTTTTTTTATTCTTTGTTAACCTAATACTGTACCAGCCATGTTTTATACGAAGGCAATGGCCCTCAATTCATTGAACTGCTGTATTATTTTGGTTAGTTTTGATAATTTCATGTAAATTGCTGTAAGAAATTTTATATTTCTGTTTTTAATTTGGTCCCTTCGATTAATTTGGTGGTGTTGATTACCGTTGTTTACTTGATTGAAAGTTGTACTTTGCAAGAGAGATTTTTCTTTGTAATTTCAGATTTTGATGCCAAAAATTTATATTTATAACCAGAGAACAATCTCATTATTTTGTGGCTCTTGGTGTTAATCTGGTCTTATAGGCATTTGAGTTTTGGTGGTCTAGAGATGGCGAGTGGTTTTGGGGAATCAACAAGCAGGTCAACCCAAAACCCTTCTTATTCTAGCAACAATAGTAGTAATGAAGCTGGTAACTTTGAATGCAATATTTGCTTCGAGTTGGCTCAGGATCCAATTGTAACTCTGTGCGGCCATCTTTTTTGCTGGCCCTGCCTTTACAAATGGCTCCATATTCACTCAAATTATCGGGAATGCCCAGTTTGTAAGGCCCTCATTGAGGAGGAGAAGCTGGTGCCATTATATGGTAGGGGAAAAACATCAGCTGACCCCAGATCAAAGTCCATCCCTGGTGTCAATATTCCAAATCGTCCTGCAGGGCAGAGACCTGAAACTGCTCACCCACCTGAACCAAATCATTTTCAGCATCAACATGGGTTTGGCTTTGTGGGAGGTCTTGGTGGGTTTGCACCTATGGCCTCAGCAAGATTTGGGAATTTCACATTGTCTGCAGCCTTTGGTGGTCTCATCCCTTCATTGTTTAACCTCCAGGTGCACGGGTTCCCAGATCCTGCAATGTATGGTCCTGCTGCTAGCTTTCCTTATGGGCTTACAAACACATTTCATGGTGGTCATGCACGTGGATACCCCCAGCATACAGGTCAAGGGCAACAGGATTATTATCTCAAAAGACTACTGTTGTTCATTGGTTTTTGTGTTCTGCTTGCTCTTATGTGGCAGTAGACATTTTTTCAATTTGAGCCCATACTGCTACCAGATGTTTAGGCGATGAATCTTTTAGTTTGCGTTATCTTATCCCTTTTTTGTTTTTTATTTTTTTCTGGTGACTGACTAATTGTTTATATGACTTCTAGACCTCTTGTAGTTTCTTTGATGGTTGCCATTAGCTTGTGGATTGTAACTTGTATAGATTGTTGTTTTTGCAAGATCCTTTGCTTTCTCCCTGGCAAATGCCTGGAACTGATCATAATTGGCAGTAGATATGCTGTGTAGTAGACCCCATTTTCTTTGTCACTGTTTTAGCGTTGATTTTTACCCATTAATGGCAAGTTAATATTCTATCATGCGTTAAAGACATTGATTCGGTATGGGTTTTTTTCTTTGTTTTGTCCAATTTTGTGTAAAAGGAATGGCACGAGGGAGTTTGTTTTTCACTGTAAGAAAATAGTGTCTGCAAAAAGAATGGAAATTAATACTCCTCATTTTGTTTGGTTTACATGTAGACCTTTATCATATATGTAAAGTTCTGATTAAAGTTACAGAAAACAGTTTGTTGTGCAAAATTAGCAGGTGCTCTCTCATCTTTTATTATAGCCACAATACACAACATGTAAGAAAACCATATTTTTTTCTAATGTCTCCGCTATCCCCCTCCGCCTTCCCTTAATGTCCTTGTTTTGTCGATGCAATTGGGGAAATGGTGAAGTTTGATAAATCTTACATGTTCTGATGAAATATTTAGATGCTACAAGGGAATAAGAAGCTGACTTGCCGTCTTTCTTGATCATTTTTATTGTGGTCTATTGAGGTGGATGGAGAAAGAATACAGCACATTGTTGCATTTCTTAGACAATTTCCATTTGCTGGTTGGTATCACTGCATGCCTTGCCTTGTGCGACTTTTAGTGAATGTAATTTGTTAATTGATAGGGGTATCTGTTGGATCCATCCATGTATAGTCTACAACGTCGAGTATAAGTTGATCCAGAATCATCGAGAAGTCTGGTTCCTATTTGTCCTTGATAATTGCAAACTTTTAAGTAATTTCGGATTTGCCCCAGTGGAGATGGTAGGTCCCAAAAGGAAGCTTACATGCTTGCGTTGGTTGGTACTTCTTGGCAAAACACTTTTGATAATGAACTGTTGCTGTTTTACCATGCAACAGGTGGCCCAGAAATGGCTTTCTTCTGAAATTTTGATTAGTGTGATGAATGCTGCTATCCTCCAGTTAAAAAGATAAATGCTAGATTCTAGCCCCCGAATTCCAGTTACTCGAATTCTTAAGCACATGCGTTGGATTCAGTGTTTGAGGCCGCCGAATACTTGTGAGCTTTTGGTTTCTGCACCTGTAGACAGTCTTGTTTTCTTCTTGTAATTAGAATCAGGAGTTGAGCTTTGATTTCTCTCCCGATGCAAATTTCCTGCGGGGTGGTTGAATAATAAATTAATCTACCTTCTTACATTGCATTCCAACATTAAATGCTCGTTCAGGGCCTCCTCATTTTTCTTTTTCGGACACAATGACATTTCCCAATGGGGTTGTTGAACTGTTGCAACATCCCAGTTAGTACCAATGATTTGTTTGTATTGGGGCCCGGCTATGTGTTATATAATGTCTGATGAGATAAGCTCCTTCAATGTCCTACATTCTGGTAGACTGGCAAAGGTTGTTATCGTCAAGTGCGGTATGCGAAAGAATTTGACTTACTTAAGAGACGACTTAAGCTAACGACGACGAAGAGGAATTTAAGAAGCTTCTTTGCAATTCTTGCGATACGCACACACACGCGTCTACATAGGCGTCCTGGTAGTACTGATCACCGACGTATATGTACTTGTTAGACAGAAGGAGCATGCATGTGTGGGTCATTTAACTTGACTTTCAGGACACTCATCATGCCCCACGCACGTTGAGGTTGTGGGCCAGGTGTCGGTGCAGGTGTACACTGTCAACGTTATTCATTAATACTTGGGTTTGTTAAGGTCAAGCTCAAGTAGCAGTGAAACGATCTCATCTCATCTCATCTCATCTCTCTTCCTATGTATTGTTTGTATTTGTGTTGCCCATACGCAATCCCATGAGTTGCAATGAGTGTTTTATTAGACATTGTACCTGGGTATACTTCTTGCCCTCATCGTTTGCTACATACATCTTCCCTAGCTTCTGATTTGCTGCTCAGAATTGTGAAGAGTCATGGGTCGATGGCATAAAGGGTTCAACGTCTTGCGTTGTTACCTTTGCCCATTTATAAGCATGCATGCAAGACAAGTAAGAATTTCAAACTTTTTAGGTAGGTATAATTATGTGTTATGTAGTACATACGAAATTATGAAAGCATGCAGAGACTTGGTCACAAAGCATGTGATTATGTGGTTGCTGGAGCATAGTTTTCTGCGACTGCGATTGTTCAACTATGTAGAAGAAGATTTTGTTATATGACGACGAAGCATCACCAAAATAAGCTAAGCTAAGCTATGATCAAATAAACCCATATTTCTTTTTCTTTCAAACTAATCAACTGCGGCTTCAATCACAACTTACTGCTTGCATTCATCAGGAGCAGAGGGTTAAAACTTATAACCAACATCACAAGCCCACATCGCACCTTCGCTGTCTTGCTTTTCTTCAGCATAAAGTTGCAACCTTTGGCCAGTGCACGTATATTTAGGCTGGAAAGCTTGTAATATTTCTCTCTCTTCCTATTGTGTGATACTTGAAAATGAAACAACATTCAACTGGGCTGTGAATATTGTAGATTATTACTTTAAAGGAAAATAGATAGAGATTGGGGACCTGACATAACAGGTTCCATAAGCAATGTGAATCCATCAACCTTCCTGTAGAGAATTCTTGACCAAGCTTGATCTTTTTATTTAATTGTTTTTAGGAACAAAAACGTGTTTTTGGGAATCGGAATCTCTCTCCATGTATAAAACCCAACCTCTCTCACTCCTCTTTCAGGATTTTGACAAACACTATGTCTTCTCCTAAATCATCATCCGTCGTCTCCCTTTTCTTCGTGCTCTTGCTCGCTCTTGTGTGCGCCAATGGTACAACAATCACTCAACAGTTCAAGGAGGCTCCGCAGTTCTACAACTCACCCGACTGCCCTTCTATATCTGCTGATTTAGGCGACAGTACTGAATCGCCGTCAGAGGATGATGATGATACGTTCATTTTATGCTCCGATCAGGCAGTCCATGTGGCAATGACCCTTGACACTGCCTACATCCGTGGTTCCATGGCAGCCGTGCTCTCAGTTCTCCAACACTCCTCCTGTCCTCAAAACATTGCTTTCCATTTCGTTGCCTCCTCCTCCGCCAACGCGTCGCATCTACGCGCCACCATCTCCTCCTCTTTCCCTTATCTTAAATTCCGTGTTTACCCTTTTGATGTTTCGACAGTGTCGGGACTCATTTCTACATCAATCCGTTCTGCACTGGACTGCCCTCTAAACTACGCACGCAGTTACTTGGCCAATCTTTTACCCTTATGCGTACGACGTGTCGTTTATCTAGACTCGGACTTAGTCCTCGTCGATGACATAGCCAAACTTGCAGCTACTGATCTTGGCAACAGCTCGGTGTTGGCTGCTCCGGAATATTGCAATGCTAATTTCACTTCATATTTTACGCCTACATTCTGGTCTAATCTCGCACTATCACTAACGTTTGCCAACCGCAAACCTTGCTACTTTAACACGGGTGTGATGGTGATCGATCTTGATCGGTGGAGAACAGGGGATTGCACGAAGAAGGTTGAAGAATGGATGGAACTGCAAAAGAGAATGAGAATATACGAGCTGGGTTCATTGCCGCCATTTTTGTTGGTATTTGCAGGAAATATAGTGCCAGTGGATCACAGATGGAACCAGCATGGACTTGGAGGAGATAATTTCAGAGGCCTTTGCAGGGATTTGCATCCGGGTCCTGTTAGTCTTTTGCATTGGAGTGGGAAAGGCAAGCCGTGGGCTAGACTGGACGCGAACCGGCCGTGCCCGTTGGATGCGCTCTGGGCTCCTTACGATCTCTTACAGACTCCATTCGCTCTGGATTCTTGACAGAATCATTTGAACATCGTTGTGTATGATTCGAAGAACACACCAAGTTGGAGAGCAAGCACAGAGTATGAGAGATCTGAGGATGCCAATGCGACAGCTCTCGTCGATTCAATTTCAGAGCAAGAGGCGCTTGCAATTGTAGATTATGCAGGTATAATATAAAACACAATCTTACCATGTATTCCAATCAAAAATGCTGTGTAATAACGAGAAAAATGTATTCACGAATCGACATCTCGATCGGATTAAAGTGTATCAGAGTCTTGTGGTTGGTTTCATGAATCTTCTTCCGAGTAAAATTCAAAACAAAAATTTACAATTTTGTATATTATAATATTTCTACCATGTTCTTCCGCGGATTTACTTTCAACTGCAGCAATTCAACACAGGTGGTTAATAAAAATGAGTAACTGATTTCTTGATGATGAAGAAGCCCTCAGGGTTCTGTTATCTTGCCAGCTGATTAGACTCTTTAACCAAATTAAAATAATAATAATAATAATAGAAAAAAGCCCAGAGTTGCCATTAATTACTAAATCAATGACGCGTTTATTTAATAATAAATTCATGCTAGATTCAAAGATCTACACGTAAACTGATAATCTTCAATATCGAAATGAATACGACACTAGTTGTTGTCGTACTATCTTAAAAAAAAATGAACAAATTTCCAACTTGAAACAGTCCATACAGTAATAATTCGTTGCCACATGTCTCCCCCAATCATTCCATCGGGACACCTACTTCTCAGGAACAAAAATGCTTTCTTTGATATAAAAAATTCTGTAAATAAATAAAATTAAAAAATATATATTTATTAATAATAAATAATAAATAAAATTAAATTATAAAATTATTATTTTTATTTTTTAAATATTTGGTTATATGCTCAAAATCTTGGTCATTATTGCAGCAGACTTCTTCAATAATGACTTGGCTCTCAGAAAAGCCGCCCTGCCCTGTAAAAGGGGTAAAAACTGGACTGTCGGTGGAGTGAAGCCTTCAAGCAAGACATGTGAGGAGGAGGCTTCGGGGAGTTTCCCTCAATGACGCGTGGCAGGCATGCGCATGGTTTAACAAGTCTTGAGTGGGTCCCACCGTCACTTCTGTCTCGAATCTACGACGACTTTCGACAGATTGGCTTGTACTGTAAGTACGTCGGTCGGTCGTCTACTTTTACATTAATCGGGAAAAACTTCATTCTTTTTGATGAAAATTTACCCAAGGTAAAAAAAAAGTCAAAATTGGGTACGGACTCAAGCTAGATCTAATTTTAAGTTTTGAAATGACAACCAAGCAAGGATCAGAAGCCACCAACCAAACTTGACCCGGACATAAAAAGTCGCAGCCACAACCTGTCTGAACAGCACAATCCTTCCTTTCATTCTACTGCTTCTTGTTATGTTAGACTTCACATTCAAATAATCATATTTTTAAATAGTTTGAAAATTTAAAAAATAGAAATAAAAATAGGAGAGAAGAGGCAATTCTGTATTGACAGCAATAGTTTGAAAAGATTTTGGTGCAAGTATGATATGGGTTAATTTACCTAAAGGGGAGAGAAAAAGTTTGCCTACTGAATGTATACGTACACTGATACATAGGTAGGTACGTACGTATACAGTGTCCAGTTCATGCTACGGTACCACTGTTAGTACGTAGATTTATGAGAGCTCATTGATGATACCTACATTCCCACGACAATGAAGTTCAGTTAATTTGAGCCAGTAATTAACTTCTGAAAATAAAACAAGTTTCAGTTGATGAAACCTCTGATCAAATCATCAATCTTACCGTGAGACTATGCAGTTGCATGTCGACAGGGGTTTATCAAGTGTCAATTTAACGATATTTGTGACAGGCTGGTTACATAAAGACTACGTACATAAGAAGACATGCAGCTAGCAAGGGCTACAGCTGAAATACATATTTTTGCAGCCCTGGTTATAACTTTCCTGGAAACATCAACAGGCTTTCTGAAGTCTTCTTTCGCTTGTTAATTTGAAAGCTACCTACACTGCTTGAAGATGCCTGGAATTCCAAGTAATTGGTACGCCACTTACGTTACATGGGCCACACACTTGCCTTCTGTCTACCATCTTAAGATTATGTATTCTAAAGTCGTCTGTTTCTGTAAGATTAAGATGGGGAATACCTTTCAGAGGATCGTAGTAGTCGGAGTACTAGAGTTCCTGCAAGTATTAGAGACATCTTTTCACGCTATGTTTGGGCACCCGCCGGACGAGTACTCATTTTCAACAAGAGATTTACTCTCCTAATCAATTAGGCTTTCGCGTTTTAAGTATGTGACTATGATGCTGATGCTGACGGGCTTGACTTGCATCTCAATTACATCAAATTTCAAGTCACGTTGTTACGGTATATGATTATAGTCGTAACAACATCAATATATGTAGTAAGGCGAACGCAGATAATGAATGCTTCGTGACTACATGATACATGGTAGAGCTTTTGGTTTGGTTCTGAAAGGTAATCTCTAGGTTCCGGGATGCTTTGCATTCTGTAATTGTTTAACTGAGCTACCATGTCTATCCAGGCATTTCAAGTGAATGGAGTATAATACCAAAGGATACTGTTCCAAATAATGGTAATGCTCATGCAAGGTTCGTTTTCATTCCCCCTCGATCTTTCGAGGGATCAAATCATCGATTCTGCATCCTGGCACAGACGCCATATATACAAAGGGGAAAGGTCTTCCTACTTTCGGCCTGTCTTGGGCCTGCCAGCTCAGCACCCGTACAAAGAAAACTGGAAACACCCTCCTCTTACAGGAGTCAAAATCAGAAGAATCAGAATCTGCCAAAACCAGTTTCATATCAAGGTTTATCATTTTTCCAAAAATCCTGTAGGATAGTTTTCAAAACTACATTTCCAAAATGGATCGCATAACAGTAGGTGCAGTGTACAAATGATTAATAATACAATACAGTTGTGGAAAATATATGTATATATGCAGCCATCAGCACCATTACATTCTCTTTCAAAGCCCATCTTAAGAATGGCTGAGCCTGCTTTCTTGGGGGATCACGAGGAAACAACATTCTGGACACCCAATTGCGGTGGTAAGTTGGTCGACCTTCCACATGACAGCACACAGGAATGATCCTTCGTTCATGATGAAGTGCAATAAACAGTGCTTCTACTAGTTGAAGAAGTAATTGGATCACATGTAAAATTTCAACAAAGGAAAAAATTACCATCGCCATAACATCAAATCTCCCCCCCCCAAAACATGCTTGACTTATTCCCAAATGCGCATCTTGGTTTTGTTTGCTCCTATTATCCTACCAATGGAATCCAATCAAAAAGTAAGGAACCAAGATGTGTAGGAGTGAGCTTATGGGGATGTGTTCTTGTCTGAAGTTGATAAGATGCATGGGTATACAACCATAATACACCATTCAGAAACACATCAATCCTGTACACTTAATAAGCACAATATAAGGTGTTTTAACTCCCTCATGCTCATTGTGAGGTTTACATGCACTCACACTATTTGCTGGAACTTAAAAAGTATTTGATGGACACAAGCAAGAGTGGATTCTGCAACCTAGCACAACTCAACACAGAAACTTATGGGGTTCCTGAGATAGCAACAAGTTATAGAACACGAACTTTCTCACCTATGGGTAGTGATAAATTGCCTTTCTCAGCTAGCAGTGATTTGTCAAGCCATGGAGCCCTAATATTGACAAAAAGAGAGGACAACGAAATGAAAGGGAAAACAAGGCCTTGATAATAGATGTTCAAGATTGACATGTAATAGCCATGAATCCTTTCTCTTACTATGATGAACTTATGACTCACAACTGCCCATGTAAATGTTCAATACAAGCAACATATTAATGAGAAATCACAATTCTTAAATCATGAGACAATATTTCATTTAAATGTCAGCAATTTGATTTTGTCAGAAATCTAAACTTCCATGTCGGTCAAAGTCTAAACTGAAGATAAAGACTAAAACCATATACATACCAAACTCCCCACTGTTAGCATGAATGGTGAATCATCCAGCATCAAATTTGACAAATCCTAAAGAAGCACTTTTAAAAGCTTCTCCTTCTGAGAATTCTCGAGTCCAACAATCACAACTTTATTACGTATAAGAAAATTGGTCCATTCGCAGCTGCTCAAATTTTCTGCAAATAAAATTAGAGGCAAATACTTGATACAAGAAATTGCTACTTATGAAAGGAGAATATTTGATGAATACAAATAATGTAAGCATACCATTTAAAAGGAAAGCCAGTTTGTACCTTTGCAATGAAGCCAGTGCGTAGTGGGTTCATGCCAAAAACAAATTCATACTCAATAGTCCGTTTAGTAGCATATAAGAAAAACAAGTCAAGAAGCCCTCAAGACTTTGCTTTCTGGGATAGCTAGAAGTCAAATTCTGGAACACAGACCTAATTAGATCCTGCACCACGAGAACCATCTTGACTGGCCAATCTTGCAAAGAAGAAGCAAACATATCTGTGTTCCCAATTGAAATTACCTGGGCTTTTGGGGATCAATTGAAAAGCACAAAGTCCGCCTATCATAGAGTCTGAAACTGCAAAGGCAATGGCCAAACTTCTCGGTTTCCAGACCATTCATTAACATGCAGCTTTAGAAATGCCATATGCATTATGAAGATTGCAAGACTCTGTTAACTTCATTTGTCTATAAGAGACAACACCAGAAGGTAAACAGCTAAAATGCATCACATCATGAAGCTCAGAGATCTTTGCTACATTTCCACATCTAACATAGCCTTGAGCCAACTTTGAGTACCTGACAAGATTTCGATCCAAACTAGACTTACTTATTTGATCTAACAGCTTCGCAGATTCTTCTGTATCTCCTTGCTCACAAAGGGCTTTTACCAAGGTAGAGTAGGTAAAAACAGAAGGAGTAATCCCTTCTTTTATCATTTTGCATACCATACTAAAGGCTTGTCGGGTATTACCCGCTTTACAATAGCCACCAATCAATATATTATAGGTAACAATATTAGGAGTTAACCCTTTCGGACGAAGTTTGTAGAAAAGCCTATGTGCTCGATCTAGTGCTCCTGCTTTACACAAACCATTTATCAGAGCATTGTATGTGGCAACATTTGGGACAAGATTTCTTTTCAGCATTTCATCTCGTAACTTGAAAGCTTCATTGACATCACCAACAGCTGCATAGCCATGAATCAAGGTACAGTACGTAAAATTGTCAGGACTAAAGCCTGTAGACAACAAAGATGAGAAAACTCTTCTTGCATCACCAACCTTGCCAGACTTGCACAGCCCGGCAAGAGCTATATTGTATACCACATTATTGAGTACACAGAAACTTTTAACACTTTCATCAAGGGAGTTAGCAATTTTCTGGGCGTCTGCACCAATAATATTGATCTCGGGGAATTTGAGATCCGGAACAAAATCAAAATCTACCATCCTCTGCATTATTACATTTGCTTCATCGATCCTGCCAAGCCTATAAAGTGTGCTGACAATTTTGCTGCAAATAATTACATTCGGGGCAAACCCCCTTTCAGTCATCTCAAAATACACATTGAAAGCTTTATCCAACATCCCCAAATCACACCAACCAGTAACAAGGGCTCCATAAGTTACAATGCTAGGGTATAATCCCATAGTCTGCATTTCAGCAAGAAGATCCCCCACAATACTAAATTTCCTAGCCTTAAAAACTCCGCTAATAAGAGAATTATACATTTCAATGGAAGGAAATATTCCTTCCCTTTCCATCACATCCTTAATCTTGAAAGCTTCTTCCAAGTTTCCAACTTTACAATAACCATCACTCAAGGTTCTATATGTTATTTTGTCAGGTGAACATCCCAACTCCTTCATCTTGTCAAAAATCTTCTCTGCTTCAGCTATTTTCCCCATCTTGCATAATCCATTAATCATTGTATTGAAAGCAATTGTGTTTTTGGAAAAACCCCTAGCTAATAAATTATTCCACCATTTTACAGCCCTGATAAAATCATCCATCTTGAAAAAAATATCAAGCAGAGTACAATATCCCACTTCATCAGGAGATACGCCCCTTTTCAACATCATACACCAAAGGTGCAGAGCATCATCAAAAGCACCCGCATGACACAAACCTTTAAGAAGAGTATTATAAGTGACAGCAGTTGGTTCAATTCCCTGATGAAGCATCTCATCACAAAGCTTTAAGGCTTCAGTCATATGACTTTCTCTACAGTACCCGTCAACAAGTGTATTATAACTAAAGGAATCTGGTCTTAAGTTCCAATCACCCAGACACCTTAATACTCGTGTTGCCTCATAAACTTGTCCAAGTTTACAATAGCCATTAATCAGCGAGTTACAAATAAGCAAATTCATCTTCAACCCTGTCGTTAACATCTCATCCCGAAACCTAATAGCTTCATTCACATTACCAACTTTACAATACCCATCTATCAACACCCCATAAGTACATTCATCAATATTCACATCTTCTTCCTCCTTCATTCTTTGAAGCATGTTCTCAGCTTCCTCCATCTTACAGCATTTGCAATAGCCTTTAATCAACAAAGTGTATGTAACTGCATTTCTTGAAATCCCCTTTTCAAACATCAACTCTAACACCCTTTCTGCACCCTTAATATCTCCTAAACTAACATACCCATCAACCAAACTATTATAAGTCACCACATTCAATTCAAACCCTAAATTCTCCATTTCTTTCGCAAACTCCAAGGCTTTTGCCACTCTCTTCTCTTTACAATACGCATTAACAATAATCGAACACGTAAAAACATCAGGCACAATCCCAAACCTAATCATTTGCTCGTAAACGAGCAATGCAACAGAAGTTTCACTGTTTTTAACTAAACTACTTAACAAGCAATTACAAGACCTCAAACTCGGGATGCAACCACATTTTCCCATATTATCAAACACATGTAATGCACTCTTTAACATGTATTTCTGCGCAAAAATTTTCAATATCATGTCGAAAACAGTGGGTGAAAATGTAAATTCCTTATAAACCCTGATAAGCTCATCCCAAATTAAAAACCCCGCATAATTGTTCTTACATAAACCAACTAAATCGGACAAGTAGGCTCTGGTTTCATTGTACATTCGAGCACGTGACAAAATGTGAACAATCTTACAATAAGACTTGATGTTTGGTCTGAAATGTTGCTGCTTCGAAGCTATTCTAAAGAAACCTAAGGATGCGCTAGGGTTTAGTCTTAGTTTCTGGAGAACAGAATCGAGAAGATCATCGGAAAAATCAAAAGACAATTGATTGATGGCATCGTAACGGCCAAGGACGAGGAGACGGGTGATGCGATCGAGCAATTCGGGTCGGGTAAGCTTGTATTCGTGGCTAGGCTTCCAATGCAGGGAACGAGACACGAGGAGGAATTTGCGTTGGCGGAGATGCAAAAGAAGAAAGTGAGGACTGAAGATCGACACTCTGGACATTGGAGGAGATAAAATTCTGCCGTTGTTGAAAAAGAAATGGCATGATACCATCAAAATCCATTAGTCTTGAATCAAAAATTGCATTTTGGCAAGGTTTTTCTGGAACGAGAGTTGTGAGCTAGGGCAAGGCTGCTTGGTGGTCTGTTTGGTCTCTGTGACCATTGTCTGTATTCGGCTGTCAGCGGCTTTAGGCGCAAGGCCTGAATACAGAGTGGAGCATTGCTATGGACACCCCAATTATGTGTTGATTACCCCCCCCTCCCCACAACAACGAACAAGTTCTTTATTCACAATTCTTTTAATTAATTTTTCAAATCCTCGGTTCCCTTACCATCTCTTCCGATTACACCACCAAAACATAACACCAAGGGCGGGCAGCTTCAACTAGCATTTCGTCACTTTGATAATTAATGGAGATGGTAAGATTTCTATACTTCACGCCCACAGATGAATCAATGTCACAGGGTAAGCTTCAAAGGGCTATTAAAGACTTCGACGCCGATGGGGAAGCTTGTTGGAATTCAGGGAATTTGTGAAATTGATGGAAGGGAACAATGATATGGATGACGATATTAGAAGGGCTTTTGAGATTTATGAAGTTGACAAAGGTTCAGGATGCATCATCCCCAGAGAATTGCAGCAAATGTTGAATCGTCTAAGAGATGCGAGATCATATGAAGAAAGTGTTTGTGATTTTTAAATTACAGTTGTTTTAAAATAAAATTATAAAATGTTGTAAAAAGAGAATGCAAATATGGTAGCTTGAAAAAATAATGGAACTTTAATAAAGATTTAAGTACCCGATGGTAAGACAGCCCACCCACAGGTTACAGAAATCATCAATTCTTAGAAACTACTCTATGGAGATAGTTGATTCCTACTTGCTCGGACCCTGGGTTCCAATGGGGACGGCCAAGCTTTGTAACTCTCTGCATTGCAAGACTTCAGTATGGAAATCTCCCAGTCATGCGGATGTGATCAAGCGTATTTCGAAGGCCATATTTTTGTACTGCTAGCTGTCCAGCTCTGAATCCATCTCCATAAACTGGTGAAGTGTCTGTTTCAATCTGGTGTTTGAAAAACTCCCCAAGTTTTTTCTTGAATTTAGGTATAGTCGCCTTCTCTGATGTGCTGGAGTCAGAGGACGATGATGTTGATGAGACATTACTGCCTGAGCTCAGCTCGGCATTTAACCACAAGTATGCTATAACCTGACAAATTCCTTCTTCAACATCTGGGCTGAGAGTTCGGTAACCTTACAAAGAAACAACATACATGTCGGTGTCCCCAGAATGTCTACCGTGTTTCTTATTTATTAAACATTTGATTGAGCGAATTGCATCATGCATATGAATGACAAAATCACAAAAAATCATACATATATATACGAAGGAGATCATTTCAAAACACGACAGGATGGGAATAAAAAGTACCTTGAAGTCGCATCCAACCATGCATCATCTCATGAGCCAGGATTGACCCAGTAAGTAATCTGTGAGAGCAGTTATCCAATTTCGTGTCGAACATCCAGTCAATAATTACAATTGCAAAACAAATACATCCCATCAAAAAATTGCAAGTGTACAGTGAGGCCAAGTTACTATCTTCTACCACTATATAGGCCACCAAATACATACAAATTAAAAGAAAAAGTTGAAGTGTGTGAAATGTAAGAAGCTGCTCAACTTAGTTCTCATCTGATAATAACAATTTAATGAACATGCATGTGAGAGTCTATTATTGCTAGAATGTACAGTGCAGGGTCTTCAAACTTCATTTCTCTTTTTAAATTTGCTGCCCAACTTAGTTCTCATCTCATAGTAACAGTTAGATGGCCATGCATACGAGATTCTATTATTATTAGAATGTACAACATAGGGTCTTCAAACTTCATTTATCTTTTTGAATTTGGCAGCATACACAACCCTATAGATGCAACATGATGCCTAGTAAATCAAAGTTTTCTATTTTTCTAGGCTCATAAAATTTCATGTCTACAGAGACTTAATTCTCGCTATCTTTGATCATGTGTTTCTCAACTTTGACAACATCAGATTCAAGAAAAATTGAGTGAACCACTTTAAACTGTTTGTAAAATTAAGTTCAAACTGGCATTGTTTTCTTTGACACAGAATCCCTCAGAGCTAAACTCATTTTTCCACTCCGTCTCGGGAGACAAAATTATTTTACGTATGGTACATTTATATGCATGCAAACTCTTTGTATGCTCTGGATGAGCAATCTCTTTCTCACTATATTTTTTCTTAATCATTTTTCCTTTCTTGCTATAATTTTTCCTTTCTATAATCAATTACCAGTAAATTGTCTACTAATGAAGACTATCAATTTATCTTCAATAGTTCTAATTATTCTTTCTTCTTGAGCATTGCAGTCACCTTCCTTCTAGTACTAACATTAAGCCAGTGAGGAAGATTAAAATACCTTGGAAGGCCATACAGAATTAGAATCGCAGTCACCTCACAACGTCGGGTCAGTTTGAAGGGCTCTGTTATCATATCCATGTCTTGGTTTCCTGTTCCAAAACTTGGACGCCTTTGAATCTGGAGATTTTCAGGTTCAGTGCCAAATAATCTCTGGTAAATAAGCTAACTGCAGTATACAACTACAACAATCCAAAGTAGCAAGGGAAGAAATTTTAAAAAATTCTTACAGTTGTGACAGTTTGTTCCTCAGAAAGGCAGAGTCCTCTGGTCTCTGGCATGTGATAATATCCCTACCCAAGATAATATAATACAAACCAATTATTAAACTTACAGGAGAAAAAAATTGTTAACAGATTAGATATTTACGACACAAGAAAAGCAAGTCATTTCTCCACCACATTGTTTCCCATGCTAATTCCCTTGAATTTACAAGCAGGGACATATCATTTTATGTTTGTTTCTCTGAGTTTACAGTATCAACATAATTCATTTTGTTTTGTTTTTGTATAATATGTAGAACAATAAATTACAATAGCCCAATTATTATTAAAAAAAAAGAAAAATCATAATTCGCTAAATGTTCTACAGTCTATAAATCAATAAGCATGCACTCTCTTAGACCACTTAAAGAAAAGATAAGAGTACATGTTGTATCAACAATGTGCATGAAATGTCAATCATTATTAAGAATTATATTACATGAAATAGCTGATATAAGATGATTTTTAAACCTCTTTTCCCCTTACATTCTGTTCGCCCTCTCTGGCTTCATTCAGTGCTTGACTCTCAACCAAGAGTAGTGGAACTTGCTGCTCTAGTTTCATATTTAAACTTTCATAAAATTCTTGTATATCAAGATAAAGGGACTGGCATTCATTGGTGTCCATGATTGCAGAGTCCAGACACTCTAGGCAGAGCTTCCGTCCATCATCAATAGCAACATATGCTGTATCTTGTGGCTGCATATTATGTGTAGATGTATCATGCCAAAAATTTTGCGTCAGAAAACACAAGTTACCCATGTTCCCCTTGCAATGGGTCAAGAAGCTGTGTTAAACAAAGATTAAGTATTTCACTGCACAGACCTCCATTCGCTCACAGCTGCAGCACCGTGGTGTACCGTCATGTTCATGAGAAGGACAGTATTTCTGAACCCAAAAGGGATGTGCCCTATACTCAATAAGACCACCAGGAATTGTTGGAATCTGTCAAAAAAGATATAACCCGTAAAGGCAACACCAATTATTTATGAGTGCCATATCCAAAAGACAAAAAGACAAGTGTGTTTAATGTCTGAGGGTTAACATCTTCAAAAACATGATAAATCCAACAAAGAAAACATTGTGAATAACCACGTGTTGCTTTATGAGGTCATTATTGCTTAACAAAATAATGTCAACCAATGAATACATGCCTTGAATTTGGCATTTAAAGACACTTATATACCAGATGTTCCATGATAGCTGAGCAGTTGACCATTCACAGTAAAGACAAACAACTCATATAAGACTAGAATAAACAGAATGCATTATTTATACTCAGACAAACTTACAAAATGCTTGCAAACATCACATTTTGGATGATACTGCTCCTTGTAGCAAGATTTATGAAAAGGGTAATTCCCAGATGTAGAGAACTACACGAGAAGGAATGGAAGCAATGTTAGACAGTACAACAATGAACTGACCGGAAAAAAAAGAAATGGAAAAACAAGAATCAGCTAAAGCAGCGGGAACACCACAAAAAAAAGTGCTCCACAAGCAACATCAAGTCAATTTTTCACCTCAATATCAGAAATTGGTAGCTGACAAGCACGGCAACAGAAGCATTGGGGATGCCAGAATGCACCAAGGTGATTTAGAAACTGTCCTTGACCAATTTCACTATTGCAACCAGCACAGATCCTACATAAAAAAAATATATGGTTCAATTATGTTTCTTGTATATGTATAGTGCCTGCAGGAAACAGCAGTCAAATTGTAGAAATAAGTGAAGCTCCACAAGCAAATTTTTGATATGGCTACACAGTTTTCAAGTCAGGTATGGTTGGTACTGAGAAAAGCTACTGTAGTTAACTATATAACTTCTACATACCTGTACCCCCCTGGATAGTGGATGAAAGGGATATGTTGATACGTGTGCCCATTTCCATGTCTAGGTGGAGATTCGAAGTTCAAGCTTTCCTGTATGGCTCTAGCGAGTTGTTCATCTTCTTCCACTTGAGATTCCTTATCTATTCAGAATATCATTAAATTTAGTAAATCAAATGTTTAAATAGAAGCTTTCATAAAGTTTGTGGGTACTAGTTGCTTCAAGAAGTAAGATCTCTTGGATGGTACAGGAAGTTTTGGGTTAAATGTTACTCATGCAGTGGGATAGGTTTGGTTTCCATTTCTGTAATTTTTAAGAAAATGTTCAAAAAGTATGGTAGCAGATAAAATCAAATCTAATGAATAAAATCTGTTCGGCACAAGAAAACAAGAGAGACAGCCGAAGCTTTGAGGAAAGTTAGAATCGAGAATTTGCACAAAGTAACAGATTTCAACTTCGCAAACAATGCCATGTGACGTGGCTTAAGTTCAACACATTTTTACCAGGTACAGCTGGAACACAGTGATAAACTTTTTCTTATAAATCTTTCTAAGCTTATGGAATTTAATCCTATCTCAATTATTCCAGATCACAAAATCCTAAAAGGAAAAAAATGCCCCTCTTGCTACAGACAACAGTTCTATTGAGAAAAGTTATCACAGTGTTTCTGGCACCAACCAGCAACTATTATGTTTAGCAAAGATATTGTACCTGAACTTAGGTCTGCAATCTGCATACATGATGAAAGCTTTCAAATAAACAGAGTAAGTCTACAGCAATAGAGTATTCACAGTAACACCTAATACTCATTTCACTTACCAATGACATTTTCTTCATTTTGATTATCTTCAAAGAGGGATGGTGCAAAAGCACAGTCAATATCTTCATTCTCTTGCTCTGGCCACACATCCTACATTTGAGATTCCCAAAAATAAATGACAAAGAAGAGCATAGTGGATGATCAATTATCCAGTTTAGATAAAACAACTAAGATAGCAAGAAAAAAAATAATGTATATGATTACCACTGAAGTTGAAGGTGCGTCGAAATCTAGATCCTCCCCATAATTCCCATGAGAATGTCCTTCTGTAATACTGTGACTGGAGCCTTTAAATATTTTGTTTAGCCAACCCATAATGCATAATGTTATCCGCTCATAGTCAATGAATTTTTTATCTGCATATAAAGCAATCAATAAATCAAAAGAAACAAGAGATAACAGAAATAAGAACATAATGCTTGACAAATATGGAAAAAATCAATTTTTTGAAGTGTGGAGATTGAAGAAGAATAGAACCAATGGGACAAAAAGGCAACAGAGACTTGCAACTGTTTTCCATTCCAACACTCAAATAACATGGTGGAATTGAAATTGGATAACGTAACAAATGAAGAAAACAGGCATGGGGACCAAAAAAACTCAGTATGTCAGTCAAGTCAAAGCCATAGTTATGAAATAAATGTCAAATTTAGTTTAAAACCATCAAGTCAAATATCGCATTATAAAATTTCCCCACATTTTCAGCAAACTAACACGTCCATTCAATGCACTAGTTATCAATTTTAGCGTTGGAGTACCCATATCCACTCCGATTCTGTTTAGTAAGCATAACAAATAAAATTATACCAAGCAGCACAATCTATCAACAACCAGGCATTGTGTTACCAAGAAAGTTTCAGCTAGAAATAAGTGGCAAAATATCAGAACTTATCTCCAGCTCAAGATTATATGAGAGATGGGGAGACAAAAGAGATTCTTTCCAGGTCAGCATGCCCAACGAATTCATGAGATGAAATGTTTTGTTAAAGTTCTGCAAAAAAAAATTAAGAATCAGGACAGTGGAGAAATGACTCACCTCTGACAAATCAAGAACTTCAGCAGCAATGGCAGAAGAGAACACCCAGGTTAGATAAAGATTCGACCCAAATTTCAGACTCGTGGAAAAGATATTCTTATTTTTCACGATCACCCTTTTTATCTCTCTCTTTCTTTGGCAGTACAATATAACTAAACGAAAACAATGTATTGAAACCTGCTGGAAACAGATTAGATAAGGGACACACTTCAACTAGAATCGAGAATCTATAAGACCATCGAAAAAAATTAAGACAAGAAAATGAGAAAAAAAAATTGTTGACAATAAATGGAAAGCAAATACGCAAAGAATGAAGGTGTAGTTGATTGAATTTTAAGCAAATTCAAAAAAAAATTCAAACAGACGTAAATAGTTAATGGGGTTTACAACCCACAAAGGATTGACGAATAATCATCAAAATCCCATCGGGTTTTGACTATTTTCCTGGAAATTTGAAAGGCAAATGGGGTCCTCTCAAATTCTTCAACAAGAAGACCCAAATAAGGATCTTTGATGAAAGCGAACGAAAGAGAAAGCCGAAAGTATTTATTCTTTAAATTATTTTAATTAGTTACAGTAGTAACTCTAGCTGGTTAAAGTTGAAAGACCAAAAATATATCCAAAAGTTCAATCTAGACGGCAAGAACTGAGCTGAACTAGATCAAAAACGTAATGTATTAGTAACATGTAGTCACGTACAGAACAAATGACTTGAATCAATCAAATGTCAACAACGATGGCCTAGGTGAAACTACCCACGATGCAACTCGTGCCTAATCTACCAATCAAGAAAATTATAAATCATTAACACTTAAGCAGATGAATAAAATAGAAGATGTAATTACACATGAGTACCTTGTAGCTTGTGCAGTAGTCGCTACTTCCGACTTAAGCTTGTACGTTGGTTTGAACGTCAGTGATCCTTAGCAGTATCCATTGAAGATTTGCCCTCTTAAGAGTTGATCTTTAATGGTCAGCAGCTGCATTAATGTATATAAAAACTGAGTGTTGAGTGTGCTGAATCATTAAAGGAATTTGTTGTGTACATTGCTTTACCTTCTGACGATCTCCCAACCATACTGTTATGTGGGCTGGGCTGGCATAAGGATTTGCGTTCTTGGAGAAAATACTGTGATGTGTGCCTGAATTGCGCGCAAAAAGAACCACGAAGAAGAAGACGAGTCACGACGACCTGCTTTTGATGTCCCAATCTGAGTTCTTCGGTGAGACAGATGGAGTTCATGGAAGATCATGCATGCAATAACTCTTAGCACAAGACGAGCACGTATGGCGATTTTCATGAGATTCAGTAGTTCATCACTCAATTTAAACACAACTTCAATCCATTTGTTTTATCTTCAACTTCAATCCTCTTCTACACATTAAATTTCCTTCCACAATACAAACAAAACACTTGCATCGATCCTGAAAAACTTCCAGCTGATCATTACATAATTCTCATCAATGAAGACAAGAAAAAAAATTGATCGAGGAAGCCTACGTTTATTAGTTAGAGACACTGATCCAGAACCTGATCACAATTCGGGTCCTTCAACTGCATGAACGCCATTGAAATTTCCCATACCATTAGCGTGTTATTGATTCGTAAAATGCTGTTATTATTAATCTTATCGAATTATATTAATTATTTAATTATCTCATAATTTTAATAGTAATTTAAATTCACAAATATTAAATAAATGCCGCCGAAAGAAATGTGATTTTGTCACGTGTTTTTTGTTTATGGTTAATGTTAACTAACGAGTTCCGACAAGAGCCATCCGTATTCTGATTTCGGCAATGGATTTTTAGGTTTATTAAATAAATTAATATCTACGTGCGAGTGGGTCGTGTGGAGGCCACCGTGGCCTTTCTCTCTGTCTCTGTCTGCCGATTCCTCGACTTGGGCAGGTTTAAGAAACGACCCGCTACTTGATCGGAACTTGGTTTCCTGTTATTGTAAGTTTAGATGGTTTAATAATACGCCTGATTTGCTCCGTTCTCTTTTACCCTGAACCGACTCGCAGCAATTA
This sequence comes from Xylocarpus granatum, assembly GCA_019650275.1. Lineage (NCBI taxonomy): Eukaryota > Viridiplantae > Streptophyta > Magnoliopsida > Sapindales > Meliaceae > Xylocarpus > Xylocarpus granatum. Next base: position 365,991 of record BNST01000721.1, read on the forward strand.
TACTAATTGGAAGTTAGAGTCGGATGTTAATTCTATTAGCATGCGATTTGCTTTGTCACAATATGTTTATCCGTTGATTCTTCCAATTATTCATTGTATGCTCATTCGATTTGCTGGTTTTGCTTGATTAATATCGAATTATGGGTTGTTTAGAACAGTCTGCTTAAATGTATTAGGGGGATGCTGTTAATTTTCGGATCTGTTTTTGAGGTCGTCATTGTTTTTTCTTTGTTTGTGTTGTGTATCATATTTTAGCCTGTTCAATGCAGTGATACACGCTCGTGATGGATTCATAATCTTGTTGGAAAAACAAAGTGGATCGCCTCAGCTAGGTTTTCCAGAAATTTGAACACCTTGTAACATGGTAAGTTAGATTACACTGCAGGACATTTTAGTTATCCAATCCTTGATTCCCTTGGTTAAAAATCCTAGAAAAAACATGATTGGTTTTGATTCTAAAAATTAGGCAGTGCTTAACTTGTGTTTCTAAAGCCCAGTTGAACGTTTATTTGTCTGATTTGAAGAGGCTTCTTCACCAGATCGAGGACATGTATAAGACTGTTGTATGGTTGGTTGCCTAAAGATTCTCTGTTCTT